>VXAX01007064.1:110740-155855 GCA_013399835.1 Leptocoma aspasia | reverse complement strand
TCGAACCCGTCATCCCCGCGCTCACCGGCCCAGCGCTGCCCGCGCCCGCTCCGCCCGCGCTTTAAAGGCGCCCGCGGTCGGGGGGCGGCGCGGAGGCGGCTCCGCCCCGGGCCCCGGCCCCCACCTCCGGGACACCCATTGGGGACGTTTAGTATTGTTTCCTTTTCTTATTAAAATATTACTTATTAAAAACGACAGCTATCGCACGGCTGTATCGCTGTATTTAAAAAGTAGTGAGTGATTAGCTAAATAACATTGTTTATTAAAAAAACCCAGGTGTTACTCATTGAAAATTACATTTTCCACCTCAGGTCCTCTCTCTGCGTGTGTCATCCCTTTTGCCCCCTGTTTGTGTAGGGTTGCCCTCGTACACGCGTGCAGGTGTTTTCCTCCCAGCGCTGCTAAGTTGCTGTCGGGGGTGGAGCTGGGGACGCTGCTGGGTTGTGCTCCCCCAGCACCCCAAAAGCCTGCCTGGGACCACCTGGATGTGTGATGGAATGGATCTGGGTGCCTGGGTGGTCCTGGGGACATCAGCGGCAACGAGATCCCTGGGGACAGGGACACCAGATCCCTGGGGACAGGGACAGCCAGATCCCTGGCAGCCCCACCACTGCCTCTCTCCCCCCATCCTGCCCTGGACACCCCAGGAATGACCCTTTCCCACCCGGCTTCAGCCCCCCCGTGGCTGCAGGGCTGGGTTTGCCCCCAAGGCTTTCCTTCGAGGGGAGGAAAGGCTGAGAGCTGCAGGGAGAGCTGCTGGGAAAACATGGCAATCTCCTACTTCAGCCCTTCCCATCCATAAACCGCTGAGTTAAAGCGCAATTTTTAAGCACCAGAGTGTAGTAGAGTCTCTTTAAACCCCCAAACTATCCACGCTCAGCACAGGCTCTCCTGTGATTTACAGTCAGCTAAAAATCCTCAGCCAACAGGTGCGAATTTGAGTCGATTATTTCAATACAGCAGCAATTTCCAGCTATTGAGCCGAACGCAGATCCAATTAGGTGAATTAAACGCCTCGCTGCCTTCCCAGTTTTCCATAGCTCCTGCGTGAGAGGCTCCCTCGTGTCGGAGCAGACAGACCCCGAACGTCACGGGCACAGCCTGTGCCGGCGCCTCCGGGGGTTATCTCAAATACTCCCGGATTTTCTTCTGGGAGGAGGGCAAGATTCCAAACAATATCCCCCAGCAAACCCGGCGGGGTGAGCGCGCCTCGACTCTCCAGCCTCGGGTTTCAAGCAGTTTTTCGATGTTACAAAAGGAGAAAAGGCTTTAAGGCATGACTGGGCTCTAAAGCAGTTGGGTTTTTGCTAATTCCCCCGGTTCTTAAGACAGAGTCATGTTTGTGGTTGCCTGACTCACCCCCAGGAATGTTTTTCTGCAAAACACCAGGGCAGCTAAGAAAACTCCTCCACGGCTGATTGCCCCCCACAGGACACCTCCTCTCCGGGCACTGACCCAAGACATCAGCTCTGTTTTTCTTCTGAAGGTGTTTTGGTCCCGCAGGCAGATAAAGAACCGGGAAGAAACCTGAAGGCACTTGGGATTGCACAAGAACCAGGAAATGAGATTGGCAGCGACAGAAGCAAAATTTAATTAGCAATTTTGGTGACCGGGCGGTGACATCAGTGGCAGCGGGCTGCGGGCGGGCAGACGTCACCCACCCCACAATTCGTGGGTGCTGCCCCGAGCAGAGCGGCTGGGAAGGAGGTTGGCACACTGAGATGTGCCCAAGGTCCCCGGAGCAGCGGTGGCAGAGCCAGGCAGGTCTCCCCCGTGTCCTTGACGCTGCCCCGGTGACATTCAGGGTCTCCTGCAGCTGAAGCCGGGGTGCAGCTCGAAAGCAGCCACCTCCCTCTGCGGGGTATTTTAGGGACACATCCACGAACGTGGCTGCAAAGCTCAGCATTTCCTCATTCTTGTTTGGAAATGGTCCCAGGGCAGGAGGAAATGCACCCCTGGCTGTGCAGCCCTTTCCCGGAGGCGTTGCAACACCGAGCCGGCGCCGTGCCGGGGAGGCGTCAGCGGCTCCGCCGGAGCCTTGGCTCCCTGCTCCCATCTCCACCTCAATCTCCATCCCGCCTGGGGAGCTGGAGCCCGCGGGACCGGCCTCAGGGCTGGAGAAGCAGCGGCTGATGCTGAGCAGGAAGCACAGAGATGGATCTGCATCCCTTGGGAAGGATGGCAAACCCCAGCCGAGGAGAGGGGAGCTGCATCCTTCAGGGATAACAGCACCAGCACCGGCGTGTTCATTGTGATAGGAGGGTTCAGCCAAGACCTCAGCTGGGTAGGGGAGAGGCTCCTTTCATTCCCAGTGAAAGCTCTGGCTTCCCTCCTGGATGTGCCCACCTGTGCAGAAACACCCTGGAGCTTGAGTGGGCTCGAACCCAGGGAGAAATGAACCAAAATCCAGGCTGAGTTAACCCAGTAACCTGGACTGGGAAGCAGAGCTCCTCTGTGAACAGCTGGAATCACTGAGCACCAAAACACCCAAAAGGGGAAGACAGAACAAACACCAATAATCCCTCACCTGGTCAGGGCCCACCTGCCCCAGGAGGGCAAACACGCTGGCTTTGTGGTGTTTGGGGACAGCAGGGACAACAGCAGCCTGTGGGTGCACAGGTGTGGAATCACAGAATTCCTAAGGGTGGAAAAGGTCACTGAGTCCAGCGCTGCCAAGGCCACTACTACAGCAGGTCCCCAAGTGCCATGGTGCCACCCCTGCCCAAACACCACCCCTGAGACAGCTCACCAAATATACAAAATTATTTCATACCAAAAAGGATTTTAGTAGCAGAAAAAAAGTGTTTCTGGCATATAGGGCTGGGCACCTGCTCAGTCAGTTTTTCCTGGGATCAAGCCTTACCTCACCACAGCCTAATCCCATCCATTCCTGTAGCACAGCTCCGTTACACCAGTAACAGCGAGCACAATTCACACCTGGGTCCCTGAATGGAATCACATTTTACCCCACACAAGGCCAGCTCTCTGCAATCAGCGGGCTCCTGCCTGCTCCCCTCCACTCCAGGTACAGTAAATATTAACCAGCACCAGGCTCCCAAGCCACGGAATCAGTCACTGGCCCAAGGTCGGGTGGGTGGCGGAGCCGAGGGCAGGAAAGGGAGCAGGGGTGTCCTTGGAGAAGTAAAAGGTCACAGATGAAATCTCCAGAGGACTTTGTGAAGCCCGTTTGGAGCTGCAGCAGAGGGGTTTCTCCACACAGGGGACAGCAGGGACAGAAGCTGATTCTGCTTTGCTGCTACAGCCCGGAGCAGCCATCACCTCTGGTGCCACCTGGGATGTCACCCCAGTGCCCACAGGGATGCAGGATGCAGCAGGGCTGCTCCCCTTCCCCTTGTCTTTTTTTGGGGCGTGATGGATCAGTCTGGAGACCCGTCCTAGGGAGACCTGGCCAAGCCCTAAATACTTTCAGTTTTTATCTCTCTGACTGTGAGGCTTTATCAGCCTGAGCATTTTCCAGCCTTGCCAAAATAGACCAAAGATATTTCTTGCTTTGATAGGACAGTAACAAATCATTAGGAAAATTTTCAGATTGAAAATCTTCATTAACACAATGTGTTTTACCACAAAGGTGTTAAACATGGACTAATTTACCTACTGGGTGATTTTTTACACCTTCCCCTGGTGCTGCAGCAGGGCAGGGGGCTGGGCCTTGGCTGTCAGATCCCTCCCCACACCTGCCCAAGAAGGATCATCCCTGGGCACAAAGCAGGGATTTTGGGATGAACAATTTGGGTTTTACTCTAAATCATCCTCCAGGATTCAGGAGGCTGCTCAGAACTGAGGGAGTTTCTCCCCAGTTGTTAAATCCCCAAAGCACCTCCCAGAGCCCTGGAGCCCCCTGGGAGAGCATTTCCTCTCCCCAGGATCGGTGTGAACACCCCGGGCTGGTTTTTGTCCTGCCAAACAGTTTGGTGGGGAGATTAGAGGGAAGGCAAAGAGCAGGATGGGCAGGAGGAGCCCGGCACAAACACCATAAAGGGATTAGAGGGGCTGGGGGCAGAGCAGGTGGGAATTTTCCTGCATGCACTGCACTGGAAGAGAGGGCTTTTTCCAGCTGAGGAAACTGGGGGATGCTGTGGGGCAAGGTGAGTGGCCCAGCAGAGCTGCAGGAACGGGCTGGGAATGTGCAGGGTGCTGGGATGTGGCAGGAGGTGGCCAAGGTGGGTCAGAGCCACACGGAGGCTCCAGCAGAGACCACCCAGTACCCAGGGGGGCTGTGCTGGCATTCCCCTGTCCCCAGTATACACTCACTTTTAGACTTTTCCTGCAAACCAGCTGAACTGACAGCTTTCCTTTACAATTAAAACACATTTAGGCAACAGCAAATCTCCTTAGATTTGCACCCAAACCGCTTTGCCTTCATTCAAATAGTGCTGCCATATCTTTTTCTGTCCACACACATATAAATACACACATATATGACATGTAAATACATATATATATGCACATACACATCATTGTTTATGTCATACTTGAATACACCTGGGAAACCCACAGTCCCAACCCAAACAGCACTCAGTGGCCACCAAAGCACCCAGCACCAGCCCTGTAAAGCTGAAATCCTTCCACCCAGACAGGATTCCCTGCAGGGATTAGGAACCCTAATCCCCTCCAGAGATTCCCCTGCAGCCTCACAGGTCTGTGTGAGCTGCCAGGGCAAGCCAGGCTCCCTCACAGCACAGAGCTGCATTAGGGTCTGTTTGCAGAAAGCTCTTACAAATCATTTTCACAGAATCAGTGAGGCTGGAAAAGACTCTAAGCCTGCTTTTCTCCAGGATGCACAGCGTTTTGGAGGTTATTTTCAGCTTCAGGGGTGTGTGTACATTTGTAAGGGTAAGGCTTTTCTGCCTGAAGGCAGCAGAAAGGGCTCAGCAGAGCAGCCCTGAGCATCCTCATGCAGCCCCTGAGCGGCCCCACAGACAGAATAAACCCCAGACAGCTTCCCCCTGCCAGGCTTTCATTTGAATTTACTTTGTAATCCTATGACAGTCACTTCAGGCTGTAGGAAAGGAAATTGGGGGAAAAGGAGGGGGCACGTGCCACATGCCCAACCTCAGGAAACCAAAGTGACAGGGGACAGTCTCCAGGCAAACAGCTGATTGCCAGGGCAGGAAAAGCAGCACAGGCAGGAGCAGGAACACAAAACCCATTGGATATGTGGCCAGCTGGGCTGAATTTCACCCAGACCTTCCCTGGGCTCACTCACAGCCAGGAAGGAAAAGCTGCCTGTGGGGCACAAAGCAGGGCTGCCCCAGCTCACAGGGGAGCAGGCAGTGGGGCCAGGGCACCCCAGGGCTTCTTGGGCAACAAAAGGGACCAATTTCCCTGTGATCTCTGCAGAGAAGGCCCCAGCAGGCTCTGACTCACAGGGAGAACTACTTTCTCATCTCTTCAGGAGAGAAACCATGAGCTGGAGCTCCCCACACTGGAAGCAGGAGCCCTGTCCCACCAGCTCTCACCCAGCTCTTGGCTTCAGGGAGAGGACAAGTGACAGAATGAGAGGGAAGTTGCACCAGGGGAGATTGAGGTTGGATGCCAAGAAAAAAAAAATCATTTAAAATCTTGTAAAGCACTGGCACAGGCTGCCCAGGGAAATGATGGAGTCACCCATCCCTGGAAGTGTTCAAAGAAATGTATGAATGTGGCTCTTGAGGACATGGTTTAGTGGTGAACAGTGGTGGTGCTGGGCTGATAGTTGGACTTGGTGATCTTAAAGGTCTTTTCCAGCCTTAATGATTCTATAATTCTATGATTGCTGCCCTGTGACATCCTTCCCCAGGCTCCAGCCAGAATCCTGGGATGCAAACCCAAGGAATTTTAACTGGCAGCATTTATTTCAGCAAAACTAAATATCAAAAACCTCAGTGCATGAAAGCTCCCATAGCAGCAGAGTGCTCAGAGCAAAGTCTAAACAAGCAGTGAACCACCAAAAAGATTAACTCCCTTTTTAATGTAAATAGAATTATCAGCACCAGTGATTGATGCACCCTGGCAGCCCCAGCCTCCTCGCCCAGCTGGTTTCCCAGCCTGTATCCTGTTTGGCAACCCCATTTTGCAGCCTTACACAAATGCAAAGCTTTTTCACTTCCCTCCCTGCCCACACCGAGCCCTGGTGCTGCCAGCAGGGCCTCCAAACCAGCACCACTTTGTTTGTCCCAGTCATGAGGGGATTTTTCCAAAGAAAATAGGAGGAGACTCCTCACTGGTGGTTTCTGTTTTCTCAGTGCTTACCCAAACCCAGTGCTTTCCTCAGCAATGTCATCTCCTTGCAATCATGTGATTTCAGGAGCTGGGACTTTGAAAGGGTAAAAAAACGAACTGAGCACTTTTAAGGCAACTTTAGAGCTTGCAGGGTTTGACACACAGAACAAGGCTGCCTTGAAGAGGTGCCATGTCTGAGGCCTCTAGTGCAGCTGGGTAGGTATTTTGGGGACAAAAGGTTTGTTTTCTAGGGAAAACCACCTTACTGCCAGCTTACTGCAGGCCTCTTCCCAAAGAAAAGGTAAATTCTGGCAGGTTCTTGCAGAGCAAAGCAGCCAGATGTGCTTCAGCACTTTGGGCACTGGGCTTGAACTTCAGAGGCTGTAACTCAATCCACACCCTACAAAGGTAGAACCAGAAGCTCCCCTTGGTGGGGCTTTAATGTGAATTTAAACCAAATCAGAGCCCTAGAAAATCCCTTGTTCTGGGTGAAAACACTCTCTAAGCAGTTCATTTTGGCCTTGTTTAATTCCTTTTGTGAGTAGATTTGTCCAGAAGGAATTCCTTTTGCTTTCCAGCAGGGCATCCCCATCCATGCTGGTTCCCATCCCTTTCCCCGTTGAGAGTAAGCTAACACAGGTTTGTTTTCCTGCCACAGCAGCAGCCACTCCAGAGTTATCCCCCACCTGGATGCTCATCCCGAGCTCCCAGCACCATCCCCTCTGGACAACACCGAGCCCCAAATGCAGCTTCTGTCACTGCCCAAATCTTGGGGTTCTCTCCCAGCACTGATTGGGGTGAGCTGCTGATGCTGCCCCACATCCTCACCTGCCCCTCATTTGCCACCCAGCAGGACCAGGGACATTATTGATCCTGTGGATCTGCCCTGTCTCAGCAGCCAAACCCAAATCAGCAAACTGGTGCCATGGGGCTGATGAGCCCTGAGGGGCACAGCCAAGCACAGCAGCCCCCTCTGCACCCCCAAATCCAAGCCTCCAGCCTGGCCACTGGGGTCCAACACCCCAGCAAGGCTGGAGACACCCCAACACATCCAGAGCCAGTCCCTGGGAACCTCTGTGTGCAGCTGGAGCAGTGGCACAGTCAGCCTCAAAGCCCCCATCCCCTTTCCCTGTTTTACTCCCTAGGATGGAGCAGAGCACCCCTCCAGCACCTCTCTCCCCAGCTGCCCAAAGTCTGGCAGTGAAATCCAGTGAAATTCAGTGAAATCCCCCTGCAAGGAGCAGCTTTGTCTCTGCTCCCCCTCTCACCTGCATCTCCAGGGCTGCCGGCTCCTGCACTGCTTCCCACACAACCCAGCCAGGCTCTCACACCTTAAACCACCCCCTCTTCCACCTCTCCACGCTGCAAAGTCACTAATTACCCCTTGCTAATGAACACAAAAGCTCTGGGACATCCCTGATGGGCTCAGTCTCATTACAAGTGTCATTTCCCCCTGCCCAAGATGCTGCTGAAGGCAGAGGCTCTGCTGCCCTCTCGGCTCAAGTGACCACAGAACAAGTCAGGAAAAGTCACAAAGGAAAGTCAAATCTACTGTTCTGTGAGACCAGGAGCCTGTGCCAGCTCTGGGCAAACCCTGGGGTGCTTCTCTGCCCCTTTTAGCCAGACCCAACCCCTGTTCCCACACTGAGCCCTCTCCAGCTGCTGCACCCCCTGCTCTGGCTGATGGCACAAGGGGACATTGGGTGAGCATGCAAGGGCCACATCTCCTCCCCACAGCACCCAGCCTGGGGCAGCCCCCTCCTCCAGACCCAGGGACACCCTGACTCCTCCTTGAGGACTTCAGGTTTTCAGCAGCTCTGGCTGCCTGGGGAGCAGCAGCAGCCAGGGAGCAGGATGGCGCTGGCAGCGTCCAGCCCATGGGCACCGATGTCACTGTCACCTCAGGGCACGTGGGATCTCCCTGCTGGTCCCCAGCCAGTGGCATGTGGGGACAGCCCTGCCCTGACACAGCCTCAGCTGGCAGAGCTGTGTCCCTCTTGGCTCGGGGACAGGGACACTTGGCAGGAGGGAGCAGGGATGGGGGGAAGGTGGGAAGGAAGCAGCCCCTGCCCCAGCAGAGCCAGATCAGCCCACTGGGACAGGCCAGGAAAAGGGGCCATGAACAGGGAATTGTGTTATGCCACCCGTGGGATCTGCAGCCAGGAATGGCATCTCTCCATCAGCCCCAGTGACACTGCCCATGGCATCCTGCTGAGGAAGGGACACCCCGTGGCCATCCCTAGCTGCCACCAAGCCTGGGCAGTGCAGCTTTTGAGGGAGCCATTCCCAGGATGCTCCCAATCCTGTGAGGCCAGGGCAGAAGGGGAGCTCTGGACAGGAACCTCCTTCTAGTCCCTCACCCTGGTGCCACCCATGTCCCATCCCTGGTGGCACCACCTGCCCACACCTGGGAAAATAACAGAGGCTGGAGCCAGGGACCAGTGTCTGGCTGTGCTGGGTGGCCCTGGGGAGCTCAGCAGCCACCTGGAGCTGCTGCTGGGACAGTGCCAGTCCCTGGGGCACTGCCCCACGGGCACCCTGGGACCCTCTCCCCATCACTCACCTCTGCAGAAAGCCAAAGCAACACCGTGTTTGGCCCTTACCAGGCAGCTCCCAGTGCTCCCAGCAAGGCTCCAGCAGCATCCCGGGGCCAGCCAAGGCTGCTCCCCCCTAGGGCACCTCCCAGCTCCAGCTCCAGCCTGGTCACCCTCCGTGCCACACCCACATGGCCCCAGCAGGGGATGGGATCAGCTCCCCCAACCCCTGGAGCAGAGGGAGAGAAATCCCTGACGCAGCTTCACCCCCTCAGGATGGGTGATGATCTTCAGCGGAGGGCAGGGAGGGAAACTGAGGCACGAGGATGAGCCCTTGCCAGCTGGCTGGAGGAGGTGCAGGAGGAGAAAGCAGGAGTTTCTCTGGACATCCCCCAGGGACCTGTGTGACAATCTGATGGCCCTGGCTGGCACTGGTTTTCTTGGCTCATCATTTTTAGCTGGGCTGGGCTTGGAAAGGCTGGTGCCCCCCTTGGGGCAGGGAGGTGCTGGCCCAGATGGGCATTGTGATCTTCTGGGGACAAACTGAGGTGCAAAGTAGCCACTGATCATTTCCAGCAGAAATGGATTTGGGATGTTTTGTTTTTGGGGGACTGACCCCAGCAGGGGCCACAAGCCAGCTCAGCATGGGGCTGAACACAGGCCAGTGGGGCAGATTCCAATGAATATGGGGGTTTTAAACAAAAACTCGTGCCTGGAATGTCCAAAGGCACCTTTTCATACAAATCTGTCTTGTAAATATTTATCCTGCTCCTGCCTCCATCAGCGAGCGGCCCTGGAGGTGCTGGCAGGCTCGAGTGGCCTCTTGCCAGGACAGGAGCTTTTAAAACTGCTTTTGTTTGTGCTCAGAGCAGGAAAAGTCACCAAGGTCCTGGTTAGCAGGTCACAGGGAATGTGGCCTTTCAGTTTCCAGCCTCTGCTCCCTGCAAGTCACCCTTGATGATTGACCGGCCTGCAGATTTTCCCACGTCAATTTTCCAGCTGTTTTGGGTGCAAAATAAACTTGAAAATGCAGCTCATCCCCTCCAACACTGTAAAACTGATTTGGTGATTTGGAGCCCTCACTCTTGGGGTCTGACCTGCTGGGGCTGGAGGAGCAGAGAATGAGTGGGTTGAAAACTGGGGGAGGGCTGGGTGGTGATGGGTGGCACGAAGTTTATTTGGCAGCCAGAGACTGATTCTGTATCCCAGGGGTCAGCCCTGGGAACCCTGGCTCCAGTCCTGATTAACATCTTCCTTAGTGATCTGGGTGATGGGGCAGAATGTCTTTTTGACAATTTTTGCTGTTGGCACCAAACTGGGAGGAATGGGTAATGTGCCAGAGGGACCTGGACAGGCTGGGAATGGGGAGGCAGGAATCTTATAAAGTTCAACAGTGAGGAAATAAAAATATCTGCTTCAGAGGGGGACAAGCACCCGTACATGCTGGATGGAGGGGGGGCCAGGGAAAGGCAGGAAAGAACCTGGGGGTCCTGGTGGACACTGACCTGAATATGAAGCACCAACAAAGGTGATGGCACCCTGAGCTGCCAGGTGTGGCCTGAGGGCTGAGGGAGGTGATGTTCCATCCTTGGAGATGCTCAAAAGCCACCTGGACGTGACAATCCTCTCTGGCCGACCCTGCTTGAGCAGGAGTTTGGACTGGGTGGCCTCATGAGGTCCCTTCCACCTCCCCAGCTCTGTGGGGGAGGAAGAAATCTTTCCCCAGAGCCCCCAGGCAGGGACATCCCGTGAGTGCAGCCAGGCTGGGATGAGTTTTGGCAGGGCTCTTCCATCCCCGCTGCTCTGAGGCTTTGCCAGCTCAGCACCAGGAAGCACCTTTGCCAGTCACCACCTAAAAATGTGGGTAAATGGCCACCGTTCCTGCTGGGCAGGAGCCTCTGGCAGCTCGGGCTGCCCACACACCTGCCTGGCACTGCTGGGATCCCACCCCAGCGCTGGGACAGATCCCTGCACCCAGGGCTTTCCCCAGCCCTAGGGCAGCAGCCTCGACCCTCCTCCTCCCCCGGGTGACCACTGGGCTCTGACATCATGAAAAACTTCCCAGTCGCTCATTATCAGTATTAATATGCAAATAGCTGATGTTTCCTGGGCAGGAAGGGTTGTGGGGAAACCAGGGAATGTGCAGAAGGAAGCGTTTGCACCGGTAACTTTCTGCTGGAACCCTGAGCTCTGGCTGTAGGATCTGTTCCTGATTCCCTAGCAGCAGTGATAATCTGGATTAACCAAGGAATGGTGTGGTCATGCTCCTTACAAGCACACAAATCCATCTCAGAAAGGCATAAGGAAATCACCTTAAAATACTATGAGCTCAAAGCCATTTTCCTCAAAGTGAATAGGGACCATATTCCCAAAAGTTCCTTTCAATCAAACATGTCTGGAAAGGAAGGATTTTACTGGAGTTACTAAATGCTGAGTAACTGCTCAAACTGAGGAGAAACAATAGGGTTTGGAGGGTGCTTAGGGTAGGTTTTGGGGTTTAAATGTAGCCTGAGCTACCACTGCTTGCAGGACTGCAGATATGTTTTAATTCCTCATTATTTGCCATGCCTGGGAACAATTCTGGGTTTCACTGCTGCCTGTCTTGAGGGAATCCCTAACAAACAGTTAGTTAAGAATAAAAAGGTGAATGCTGACCTGCAGAAGTGTTTAGTACCAAAATCATTAGAGTTATGCTCCCTGGTGGAATAAAAAGGGATAATCCTGATTCAGTTCCTCCCCATCTCTTGCTCAGCTGAACGTTGAAATATGAGGCTTCATTTGCTTGCTGCCACTTTGGCAAAGGTGGGCACAGGGACAGAAACTTTTTCCACAGATATATACAAATATCCTCTTATTTATTCATCTAATCACTAACCCAAAAGTATTTCCTCATCTAAGAGCCCAGATCCAAGGTGCAGTTTGCTGGCAACAGGATTTATCCAACAAGAGTGCTCTGACAGCAGGGAACAACACCTTTCCTCTGAGCTTGCCAGGTGCATGAGAGACACACATTCAATTAAGCTTCACAGCAACCCTGGTGAGGCAGGCAGGTGAGGATTAATCAAAGAATTAATTAGTACACAGAAGCCAAGTTAAAAAACAAGTCTGTCATCAGTCACTTCTGCCCTGCCCTTGATACTGGGCTCTAGGATAAACAGGTTATTTGTAGGATTACATTAGAGCAGACTCTAAACCCAAAATGGGGTACTGGGAACAAAAACCTTGATGAAAATCCCAACAATTGCCCAGCTCCTCTTGGGAGATGCAGAATTCCTTCCTCCCATCCCCTCACAGCACCGCTCACTACAGCATTTTGCAGAAACCCAGAGCAAATCCAGGTCTCTGTGCTCAGCTTTGCTGATGCAAAAAGCAAATCCCAGTTACTCTGTTAACTGCAGGTTTTCCATTGAAACAGGCAAGATGGAAAAGGGAAGGACAATTCAGACCTATTTGAGGGATGGAGAAGTGAAATGTGGATCCTGTGTCACGCTCATAGGTTGAGTTTACAGCAAATCCTGAAAATCAACCCTGACTTCCAAGTTCTTGCCTTACCTAGGGAACATTTCCTCTCTCTATCTCCTCTTCTAGACCTCATTTCATTCCCTTCTTTCCCACAGTTTGGATCACTACAACATGAGCTGCTCTGGGTGGCCAAGGGACAACCAGGGGCCTGGACATGGGATATTTTCCCTTGTGTTGGGGTGCTGGATTCAGACCTGCACAGACCGTGATCCTGAGGGAAGAGAAAAAGCACAAAATATCCACGGGCAAGAGATTCATGGCAATTTTTGCTGGACTTTCCCACAATTTATGACTTTAATTGCAAATTCTTCCCTGCTTACCCCTTGCACCAAACAAGGTCTGGGTCTTCAGCAGTGTAAAAAGTCCCACATTTGGGAGATCCAGCCACCAGGCAGGAGAGGTGGAACCTCCTTCAGGTGGAACCTGGTCAGAGCTTCCTTACAGACCAGGGAGTCCTTGCCCACAGGAACAACCGCTCTGGAGGAGCTGAGAGAAACCCCAAAGCCCTGCAGTGCTGCTCCCAGGAGCTCTGGGACAGAGCAGGGGGAGGAAGCTCGGGGTCTGGATCTGCATCAGCTGCCCCACAAGATCTGCCAGGAATGTCTGGGATTGCTTCTGAGCCTTTCACACTCAGTCAGTGCCCAGCAAGTGTGAAATGAGACAGCAAAGCTCCTCAGGGCTGTCATCAGCAAACTCAGAAATCAGAAATCAGAAATCAGGGGATCTGGGAGGGCACTGCCAGGGCGAGCACCCAGCTCAGGCTGAAGGCAATGTCTCGATGCCAGAGGTGGCCCAGGACCTCCCCAGGACACCAGAGGGCCTGCAGGAGGTCACAGCAGACAAGAGAAAGCACCAGGAACATATTCATCATCTGCAGCAGGTTTTCCAAAGATCCCTGATGCCGAGGATCTGTGGTCACTCTGTGTTCTGCCTCCACACGACTCCTGGCAGGTGCAAGGGGCCAAACCTTGCTTTTCACATGCAAATATACATGGGAGTCAGTGTCAAACCTGCTGTGCTCAGCTTGACATCACAGAATTTCCTGAGCTGGAAGGATCCCACAGGGATCACTCATTGCAGCCCCTGGCCCTGCCCAGCCCCCCAACAATGCCACCCTGTCCATCCCTGGCAGCGCTGTCCAAACGCTCCTGGAGCTCTGGCAGCCTCGGGGCCGTGCCCATTCCCTGGGGAGCCTGGGCAGTGCCAGCACCCTCTGGGGGAAGAACCTTTCCCTGATCTCCAGCCTGAGCCTGCCCTGGCCCAGCTCCAGCCCTTCCCTGGCTCCTGTCCCTGTCCCAGAGCAGAAATCAGTGCCTGTCCCTCCTCCTCCTCTCATGAGGAAATTGTAACTGTGATGAGTCTCCCCTCAGTGTTCTCTTCTCCCACTGAACAGATCAAGCTGCTCCTCACAGAGTTCCCCTCAAGGCCCTTCACCACCTTCATTGCCCTCCTTTGGACACTCTCTGGTGGCTCAATGTCTTTCATAGAATATTTTAATACCTTTCCTATCTTGTGGTGCCCCAACCTGCCCCCAGCACTGGAGGTGAGGCCGCCCTCCCCCAGAGCACAAGGATTGTGCCACAAAGGAAGGAGAAAGGGCTGCACAGGAAATGTTCACCACCACCCACTGCTGAGGGAGGACGATCAAACAGCTGATGCTGTTACTGCTTGGCTCCAAAAGAGTCTGCACCAGCAGCTGGGGAGCTGGCTGGGGGCACAGCATCCTCCCAAGCTGCTCTAACCCCGAGGTGACCCAGGCTGTGCCAGGCTCCTGCTGGCAGCAGGACAGCGGGTGAGGAATGAGGCTGCCACGGCAGCACCAGCTCTGCTGGCAGGGGCCAGGCTGCCCCTTTTTGGGAGGCAGATTTTCAGCCCATTCAGCCGCTGTGAAACACCTCCCTGGCCACTTGGCAGCCTCACATTCATCCTGGCTGATCCTGAAATCACATTGTGATTCTGTCTAAGCACTTGGATTTACACCCTGGCTCCGGTGCCCATTGCTGCTCACTGTGGCACATCCCAGCATCTCCCCAAAATGCTCAGGGCCACTGTGGGGCAAGGGCTCTGTGCAATGATGCTCTCAGCCTGCCCTGCACCACATCCCAAGGGATGAGGGACACATTCCCGGGAGGAAACAGCCTGAGGGCATTTTAACACTGATGTGTTTTCAGACAGAGGCACCTTTGCTCTCTCCTGGTTTGGTCAGCCAGAGGTACCTACAATGAACCTGCCCCTTCCTTGTGCCCCTGGCAGTGGTGACAATGTGGCTTGAACCCTCAGGAGGTGCTGAGAGCCACTTTGTCCTCAGCAGGGCTTCCTGAAGCCTGGCTGAGACATGGTGCCATTTCCTCAGTGTAGCCTTTAACCCCCATTTTGGTAAATTTGGGAGTCTAACCCAGAGGCTCAGGGAATGCTGATTATTATTTGCTAAGGACAGTGGCTCCTGGCACAGGCAGGGCTATGGCAGCCTTTAACCCTTTGCTTTCCTCTGTCTTCCACTGCCCTTCCCAAAAAGTGAACCTTTCTAAATCAAGGGCTTTTTGATAATGTTTTGTTGCTGCCTTCAAAGCTGCAGAATCCCAGCCCACAGCAGAGAGCTGGCAACAAGTGGGTCCTTTCTTTTCTACCCAAAACTGTGACAGCAACCAGCTCAGGGTGACAAAGATCCCCGAGGTCATGGGCTTTATTTCCCCACAGTAGCCATACTGTGGCTTCAATGCCCACTTTGTAGAAAGCAAGCTTTAATATATGCAATAATTTCTTAATGAAAGAGGCAGAGGATCTGTACTCTGAGTGAAACGAAGAATTTTGAGTGGTAAGATGAAAACACCTAGGAATTACTACAGAATTTGAAATGGGATTTAATTTAACAAGGCAAAACAGAAAAAGAAAGTTACTTTTTATTTAACTTGGAGGGGAATCCCCAAACCATTAGCCACAAACTTGCCTGGAGAGCAGCAGTAAAAATGCCCCATCCCTGGAAGTGTCCAAGGCCAGGCTGGACAGGGCTTGGAGCAACCTGGGACATGGTTGGTGTCCCTGCCCATGTCAGGGAGTGGAACAGGAGCTTTAAGGTCCCTTCCAACCAAAACCATTCTGGGATTCTGTGATTTTATAATCAGAACTGATCTGGATGTGAAGGGGAAGAATCAGGACCCACATCCAGCCCTCCAGCTCTGAGCATGACAGAGATTTTCTCACCCTTTATGTAAAAAAACCCTTCACTTGTTGCAGCCCTGACAAACCCCAGCAGCATTGGGGTGACACCCATGGAAAGCTTTGCTTTTAGAAATAATTCCTATTAAGGCAGAATATGAATAAAGCACACACAGAGCCCCAGGGGACACTTACCCTGTCCTCCCACGAGGGCCAGGCCGTGGTGCAGCCACTGCAGAGCAGCAGCAGCTCCTTCAGACCCCCAGGCAAGAAGGGATGGGCAGGAGGAGGCTCTGGGGCTGTACCGTGGGTGGGAGATTTCAGCAGCTCAGACAACTGTAGGAGGCAAAAGCAGCAGCTGGCTTACCAAAACAGCTGGGTTTTGCTCAAAATCCCCCAAAAGCAGGAACCTCTGGGCTTGGAGACGCCGTGAGTCGAGCGCAGTTGAGGATGGAGGTGGAGGAGTTGCTTGGCCCTGCTGGGAGCAGGGTCCAGCCACAGAGGAAACACCAAGGGGTGCAGAGCTCAGCAGGGCTGGGGTGACATCACTTCCCAAACTCTGTGGTGACATCACTTCCCAAACTCTGGGGTGACAGCACTTCCCAAACTCTGGGGTGACAGCACTTCCCCAGCAGCAGCAGGTGAGCGTGCACAGCAGCAGTGCCAGGTGAGCTGGGCAGTCAGGGCTGCCAGCTGCTGCAGACACCAATAAATGTGAGCAGTGACCTCAAAGGCAGAATTTGACACCAGCAGGGGTTGCAGCTCCCTGGCTCAGCTGCAGCACTGACATCCAGAAGGTGTGGGTGCAGTTTGGCCCAGTACCAGCTGCAGAGTGGTGGCATCACAAGCTGTGGATGCAGAGATGTGTCTCCAGGTCCCACCAAATGCCCCAAACAAGCACCATATGGTAGGTCAGAAAATGGGAATTTCTGAAAATGTCTTCCTAGGCAAAAGGAAATGCCAGGAGGGCTTTGCTGAGATGTTCAGAAGATGATCTCCAGTGTGTGGACTCCAGCAGATCCAAGCCCAACCTGTGAAACTGCTTCCACCTTCATTTACACCAACTCCTTGCTCTGTAAGGTAGGACACATCCACAGCTGAGGTTAAGAGACCAGAGAGTGAAATCCCAATGCTCCATCCTGATGAATTCTTTGGGATCTGATGGAAACAGTCCCTACAGGAAGGTTAATCCATGGATGGTCCAAACCTGATAATTTAAAGCCTCCCTGAGCTCTCCTGTGAGCAGCTCCAGGGTTACTGGGACTTTCACTGACTCACGGTGAAAGGGCTGCAAACTGAAATTCAAGCTAAAAAGTTAGTTTCTGACAAAAGTGTGGTTTAGGGTGCAGCCCACAGAGTCTATTTCGAGCAGAGCCAACAGCCCCCACAGCCTTGTGTCCCAGCTGAAGCCACATGAGGTGACTTCCCCCTGTTCCCCTCAGGGGAAGCTGCACACCGTGACCTGGAGCATCCACAAAGCGCTGGTTCTTGGGGTTTTTTGGGTATTTTGGGGCATGTGTCTTCCTTTGGACCAAACAGCCCAGCTCAGTGCAGTGGCTGTGCTGGTTTTGGGTCAGAGGCACTGCTGGTTACAGCACATGAGGGGGATTCTTGGGAATTCCTGTCCAGAGGCATTCCTTGTGCATTGTGACATCACGGCACAGCCTTTCCTTGCTGAGGAGTCCTGCACGGGGGAAATGTGTGTCCAGGGGTGCTGAGGGGTGCAGAGCCAGACCCAAAGCCCTCAGGGGGCTGAGGGCACAGACAGGAGCCCACTGGCCACCCTTGGCTGTGTCCTCCTCACCCTGGGCCATTGGTCAGCCCAAATGCCAAGGGAAGGGGAGTCCCTACAGGGTCTGGACCCAGCTCTGGGTTTCACCACTCCCTCAGGTCTCTGGGGCCCACACCACTGCAGGCTGGTGCATCCTGAGCTCTCCACCATCACCAGCTCCAGCCCCAGGGTACGTTCCTTGGGCAGGACTTTCTCCAACAGAGCTGCAGAGTGACCTGAATATTAAAAAACCCAAAACAAACCTACAACCATCTGAAATCAGGCTCTGGTTGGCAGTCCTGGGTTCCTCTGCGTAACGGATGAGAACATGAATATTTGTGCTATAAATTCAGCTTTTATCCATACTGGATCACCACCAGATTCCAGGCAACACCTTCACTGGGTCCCAGGCTGGGAAAGCTAAAACCAGCAGAGAGACACAAGGGCTGAATGAGAACAGAGACAGTCTGAATGCTATGTATGTAAAAGAGTTTATTGGGAGTAAACAATATTATATTTACAGGGATAAATCCAGCATGTGATCATCAGGGCAAGGCAGTCCTGGCCCTTCACCCTTCCTTAAAGGTGCATCTCTCTGTCCCTGCTGAGGCTGGGAGCCCAGAGTGGTCCCTGGGCCCTACCCTGCCCCACTGCAGGAATTAATTCAAACCCTTTTTCCACAGCCAGAGCTCCCAAACTCACACAGGCTCTGGCAGAAGAGTGGGGAGAACATCCCCCAGACACACTCAACTCCAGGGAAGCAAATTCCCCCAGCACACAGAAACACTCCCTGAATGTTTTCCCTCCCGACATCTCCATCTCTTGCTGTCACTTGTACCTGCATGGATCAGGACAGGGGAACAGCCCCAGTGTCCCAGAGCTGAGGCACAATTTCACAGAGTTTATGCTTTGAAATGTGCAGAAACTGTTAACAGCTATTTCTGCCTCCTTTTTCAAAACCATCTCAACACAAGGCATGAACTTCAAGGTAGAAACTTCATTTAGTCCAGGTGAAAGCAGAGTTTTACATCCAAGTTACTGATCCAGCCTGCCTGGGAGAGAGGATTGGGAACTTCCAGCCCTGGGTGACTGAACAAACACAGCATCAACCGCCAGGAACGATTTGCAAACAACTGAGCAGCAGACAAATGTGCAAATGTATCTGGTGGCTACTTCTGGATAATGAATGCATAATCTATTCCAACTCCTCTTCCTATCTGCTTCTGGATAATGCATCTGTGAGCCTGAGTCAGGCTCACAAATGGTTGGCAACAAGGAAAACAGGCTGTGTTTGAGCCAAACATTATGTTCAGCAAATAAGGAGCAGTTTTGCCATGGGCAGCTGCTGTCAGAGCCCAGTGTCAGAATCCTTTCCATGCTCCACAATTCCCATCCTGCCCACAACAGCTCTGTGGGCTGCAGGATGCACAACTGACTTTTGCCTCTAAAATCTCATTTTATGCCTAAACAGCAGAGCCTAAAGAGCATGATTGTATTCCTTCCCCACCTGTGTGCTCATTAGAAAGTGACTCTTACATTTATTTGCCTCAGCTGCTGGAAAGGCTCCAAAAATGCTAATTACAAGGCCATTGCAGTAAATTGCATTTGGTGACATAACTCTGAGTCACTGGTTCAGGGCATTTTCCCTCCTCTTCCCTGGAGCAGCTCATTTAACAAAGGTGAGGAAAAGCAGAAAAAAATTGGCAGGCTCTTAGTGCATGAGACTTAACAGGGAGCCAGCATTCCCAAAGTGCTGTGACTTTTGGGTGTCCCAGGGGAGGCAGCTCCTCCTGGGAGTGGTGACAAACTGGACACTGAAGGTTTTCCAGTCACTTTGGGAAATGGTGCTGAAGTCCTAGAGTGGGAGGAGAGGAGCCTGAAACCACTGGGAGTCTTCCCAGGGCTGCCCTTGCAGGAGCAAAATCCATTTTTTTTTCCGTGGGAAATCTGCTCTCCATCCACTCAGCCCTTGGGGAAGAAGAAAGAAAAGTCACTTCATGGTGCTGGGTGGCCTCATCCCACCTCGGGCTGTCCCACTGCTCCGCGGTGGCTCTTCCCCAAGCAGGGATGAGTTCCCAGGAGGAAGAGGCTCATTCCTTCTGAGCCGTGGCGAGCTGCAGGATGCAGATCCCTGGAGGATGCTCTCCGTGTGTGAGCTGCTGCAGACCCTGCGGGGGCTGGCCCGGCTCCCAGCAGATCCATGCTCAGGCTTTCCGGATGATCCTGCCCGGCTTCCTCCAGTCCCGGTGCCTCTCCCTGCGCACCGAGTGCACCAGGGGCCTGGAGAAGCTGGAGGGGGCTGATCTGCTGGTGCTGCTGCTGAGGAACAAAGCAAGACATCGTTACTGGCGTGGGACAGGGCTGGGGCACATCTGCACCCAGTGGAAGCTCCTGAAAGGACAGGGAATTTTGGTTCAGCACCACTGTTGCCGAGGGATCGCGTGCTGGGTCCTGCAGCAGCCCCTGGGGCTCAGGGTGGGCAGAGAACCAGGGCTGAGCCTCTCCTGTGCCCTGGGTGATGGGAACTGCCCTGCCCCAGCTACTGCAGCTCTTGGAAAGAGCCGCTGACCTACAGGTGCAGCTCAGAACCCCATGAGCAGTCAGAGCCCACAGGACTGTCCCCTCTGGCCAGGGGGGCCACTGACACCAACCCCCTTCAAAACCTCCAGTATCTTTGAGCAGTTTTCTTTAAAACCACTAAAGCAAACACTGTGCACTCCTGGCACTTCTTTGGGATTTTTGCCACCCTGGGTTCCCTCAGGGCGTGCTCCTGGGGGTGAACCAACATTCCATGAACCAAGCACACCGTGATTCACCACACCACAGGCAGAGATGCCCGGGACAGCATCACAGAGCTGGCTCAGCTGCAGGAGCAGTGGGATTATGTTCACCTGGAGCTCCTCTGGGATAACTGAACACTCAGACCCACTTGCCCTGGGCATTTCTCCTCTCTCTGGGCGCTGTGTCCAGGCTTTTCTTTCCTCCCTCCCGGCTTACACCTTCAGTCCCCATTTTCACATCTACATTTGCAAAGTTGGCAAAAGATGGCACAGCAGACGTGCACTTTGTGCCACCAGTGCAGAGGGTGATGTGGGCACAGCAGTGTCTGTAGGAATCTGGGGTGACATTCACACAGGGTGAAGCACAGCCCCTCTGCCCATGGTGATCTCAGGTGATCAGAGATCTCTCCTCTCTCTAGATCCTGCTCAGTCACTTGTCCTGTGATCCCCAGTGGCTCCATCAATAAACACTGTCCAGAGGAGGCCATGGAGCTGCTCCAAGGGCTGGAGCCCCTCTGCTCTGGAGCCAGGCTGGGAGAGCTGGGGGTGCTCACCTGGAGAAGAGAAGGCTCCAGGGAGAGCTCAGAGCCCTTCCAGGGCCTAAAGGGGCTCCAGGAGAGCTGGAGAGGGACTGGGGACAAGGGATGGAGGGACAGGACACAGGGAATGGCTTCCCACTGCCAGAGGGCAGGGATGGATGGGATATTGGGAAGGAATTGTTCCCTGGGAGGGTGGGCAGGCCCTGGCACAGGGTGCCCAGAGCAGCTGTGGCTGCCCCTGGATCCCTGGCAGTGCCCAAGGCCAGGCTGGACAGGGCTGGGAGCAGCCAGTCCAAGTGACCCTGTGGGGGTCAGTGAAATGGTCTCTATGGTCCCTCCAAGCCAGCCCAGTCCGGGATCCTGGCATGGATTCCCCCTGCCCACAGTGCTGGAGGAGCGCAGGGACAGGGACAGGGACACAGGCACGGGGACCATGCCGGGAGAGGCTGATGAATGGAGCAGGGGCGGGGGAGCCGCCAGCCACTCCAGGAGCGGAGGAAGAGGGAGCTGTGGAAAAGCTGTGAATGTGAGAAAAAGCTGCCTCACAACAGAGCCTGTTACTATTCAACAGCCACAAAAGGAGGAAGAGCCCTGAAATGTGCCTGGGCTGAGGCTACAGTCGAGAGAGAGCACCCTCCTGTCCTAATTCCTAATTAGCTTGCTGCTTTATAACTGAATTTCCTAATTGGTTTTCATGTTAATTACCTTTACCAGCCTGGGGAGGTGGCGCTCAGGCCCAGTGGCAGGAGATGGAGCCTCACCTCCCCAGCTCTGGCCCAGCTCCAGGCTGTGCTGGGAAGCAGAGTGCCCTCACATCCAGCTCATCCAAGGAGCTCTGCCTTGCTCTTACCTCAGGGTTAAGCCCTTACAGGAAGGTTTTGGGTGGCTGCCTTGACAGTGTCTGCAAATCCTTCCTAAAATCCTGTAACCCTTGAGTCCCAGATCACACCAGCCCCTTGCTGTCATTCCTCCTGGCTGGAGATGGCACCAGCCCTGCTGAGGCTGCACTGCCACTGCCACCAGGGCTGGGCTGGGCTGGGTGTCCCAGGTCCCTGTTCTCACTCTGGAGCAGGTGCTGTGCTGGTCCTGGCCCGGTGCAAGGCATGAGGAACCTTCTTCCCACTGCTGAGCCATGGCTTGAACCCCATGGACAAGCAGGCTGCAGATGTGGCAGCTGTTTCTGAGCACTTTCTGAGCCCAGGACCAAACTGAAGGATGAACATCTGGTTCCAGCTGTGCTCTCTGGGCACTGGAAACCTCGTGGGCTCAGCAGTCCAGAACACCTCAGCATTATTGCAGCAGGGGTGTGTGAGCCCAGGCTACACCAGAACCAGCAAGCCCACACGGGACCGTCTTATTTCCACTAAAAGGATCCCAATTCATCCAGTGATTCTCCTGTTCTCTGGGTCACAGAGCTTCACCTGCTTATGGTGCAATCTGTGAATTATCCAGGTGATCCACACAGACCTGGTGGCTCTGCTTTCCCAAGCTGGGGGCAGCTGGAGGAGCAGCAGGAGCAGGGCTGTGACAGCAGGGTGGGCTGCACACCCAGCTCGGGCTGGGATGTCTCCAGGATGTGGAGCCCTGCACAGATCATCCACATCCCCACATGAGGCTGGGTGAGGTGGCAGCTCTTGGGGATTTTTGGTTTTGATGGGGTACCTAATTCTCTTTAAAAACCCCCGGGCTTGCAACATTATTCTGGCTGCTTGATGCAAGTTGTTTGGTGGCTTAGAGTAAACCAAATAACTCTGTTAGGTTTTCTCTCTGGCATCAGGGTGCCCCAGAGCTCAGTGCAAGTTGTGTCCCAATTCCTCCCTGCACTCTGCCTCGGAGACAGCAAGGAAATCTGCCTCTGACCTCGATCAGAACCCAGGCAGCCCCATCCCTTTCAAGCTATTTCTGTGCTGTCTCCACCCATGGCAGCGTTCCCAGTGCTGATCATTTCACTTGCACAAGGTGCAGCTGAGCTCTGCTGGTCTGGAAATCCAGTCAGGGGTTGTATTCCTGAACTGTGGATGGAGGGGCTGAGAGCTGCTGATTTCCAGTGAGCCATGGGTGCATCCTCACACCACTGCTTTCTCGTGGGGGTTTTGTCGATGGAGACACCTCTGGGAGGGGTTTGTGCAGCACCAGGCACAGCAGGGCTGGAATTGTGGCTGGGAATGATGCACATCAGAGGATTAGGATAAGGACTGAGCTGAGAGCTCTGTGCACTCGAGCTGCAGCAGCCAGACCTGGAGCAAACTGGGTCACGGGCACATTTTTAGGTCCAAAGCTCTAAGGGATTGGTGTGCCATGGCCTGAGATCTGGCAGGAGGTGGGTTTTGGGATGTGATTCCCTAATCACAGGGCTGATGGAAGATAAGGAATATCTGATGTCCAGATATTCTTCCTGCTAAGACCCCAACCAAGCCGACCATGACCCCAAAGACTGTTACATGTGAACAACACGTAAACAACGTTTGCAGGAACAGATCTGAATTCTAAATATATGCAGCATTTTTCATTAATTGCCCTTATTTCTCCAGCTCATTTTTGTTGTTGGGCAGAAAACAAGGGATTGGTGTAGTGGGCACAGCCCAGGGGGTGGGAGGAGATGGAGAGATAGTGACATGCACGGTAGTGATTTAACATGAAATACTCTGATTGCAAGCTGTCTCTGGAGGTTTGTGCCTCATTGATGAATATCATGCATGAAGTGTAGCTCCTTGTGCTACCCACATTTTTCTCTTCCAGGTCTGGTGATTGGGAACCTGAGTCACAGCAAATACGCTGAGTTACAGCACATTTCCACTGAAAAAAATCCCAAAAAATCTCCAGGCAAATGACAGGCGTGTTTATCTGCAAGTGTGTCAAATGCACGGGATGCTCAGACAATGTAGGCTCAAAGGATTACCAGACCTTAATCCCCCCTCAGTGCATTAATGCCCAGCAGACGAGACAGACACAGACACATCTATCAGCACCGGTGGATACCCACAAAAACAATCCTCCCCACCAAAACAGCCCCGATGTGCCCCTTTGGGAACAGAACGGCAGCAACTCACCTGGAGGACCACACCGGACCTGCCTGCTTCTTTGGCTTGGCCATCTGCTTCTGGTACTCCATCCAGCCGCTCACCAGCTCGTGCAGGATCATCACATAGAGAAGGAAAATGAGAATCCTGGGATCCATTCGCGGCACCTCGGGGTCTGCTTCATTGGGTACAGGTGACATTTGCTCGGGGGGAGCCGCTGCTGCGGGCAGGGCTCCGGGAAGCCGCAGGGATGCGAAGGTTGCTGCTGGCGAGCGGGCTGGGCTCTGAGCAGAGTGAGGTAGCGCTGGAGAAATCCCCCGGGGGGATCAGAGCCCGGTGCAGCAGCACAAACCCAGCTCCGGCCGCCTCCCCCCGCGGGCTGGCTCACAGCTGGGGGCTCAGCCCTTGTGCCCCTCTCGCTCATGGCTTTGTCTGCATCGCTCCGAGCCGGGAGCTGCCCACACTTGGATGGCAGGAGCACATCCTGGCACAGCAGCCGCCCCTCTCGGGGGTGGAGGGGAGAGCTGGCTGCCGTGCCTGAGCACTGTCAGGCTGCGAGGAGTAACTCAACCCCCCCGCCAGTGACTGGGGATCCTCCGAGCTGGCTCTTCCCAGTGCCTCAGGACTTGGGGCTGCACCGAGCCAGTCTTGTTTAGGAGTGTTACTGAGTATTTTGCAGCTGAGAATTTTTTCTCCTGCTGTTTTCTCAGTTTCTTATTTTGTTTTCCTCGCTATTATCCCTTACCTGAATCTTCAGCTGCTGTTTTCCCAGTGTGAGGCTCTGACAGGCTCCTGATGTGCAGCAAAGCTGCAGCCACAGCATCCAGGCTTCCTAAACCATAGCTCCTCTCCCAGCCCCTCGACCTCCTTCTGTTCAGAGTGGAGGATCTAGATGAGATCTGGTTGTGTCACCAGATCACAGAATCCCAGACTGGTTTGGGTTGGAAGAGACATTAAAACTCATCTTGTTCCACTCCTGCCATGGGCAGGGACACCTTCCACCATCCCAGGCTGCTCCAAGCCTTGTCCAACCTGGACATTTCCAGGAATGCAGGGGCAGCCACAGCTTCTCTGGACAGCCTGTGCCAGGATCTGAACACCCTGAGATGCCCTCAGCCCTTTTTTCCTCCATGGACACAATGCAATAGCTGTGCCTGGAATTTCTAGCAGGATAAAAGCACAAAGTGTCTTGTTATGACACTTGTATAAACCAAGAAGTCCCCCCAAAAATTGTTTTTAAAACCACCTCACTCAAAATTCATGTTCTTCCAGTGCAATATTTCCATAAGTAAAATAATAAGCTCTCAATAACTATTTATGTTATCCAGAACCAAATCTGTGCCCAATGGAGCTGTGCCAACTGCAGAAAAGGGGGCCCAGAAGAGGGGCAAACCCAGGGACCTCCAGGATCCTCCATCCCACAGCTCCTACACAGACAGGGAGAGCTGGGCTTGGGGTTCCACACGCTGGGCAGTGCAATTCAGGTGTGGCAAACACACCACAACCCTCCCACCATAAATGCAGCACAGGGAAGCCACTTCCCACCCAACCCAGCTTGCCTTACCCACCTGGGGTCAGAGGTTCCTCAGAAACTTTTACCCTCGGTGTGCGAGTGCAGACAAGCGTGCAGCAGCAGGGCTTTGATAATTTTCTATTAAGTACCAATGTAACACACATTAGGGAATGCTAATTCCATGATAGATCTGCATGTGGAATAAACCCAAGGGCAGCATCATTGCCCCAGACAAACGTGCACCTCCAAGTGCTGTGTGACTTTCCCTCAGCCAGCTCATGACGAGCCCAGAAGTGCTGAGTAACTCTCTGAATTGGGAGGAGAAGAGCTCGTGGAGGGGAGTGAGCAAGTGAATGAAACCAGCCAGGACTGGAGGTGTTCTAGCAGCTCTGAAAATGGGAATATTTGAGGTTCTCCATGAAAGGATAGTGGAGCTGTTCCCATGGCAACGGAGAGAGTTGCCAGGCTGCGGGTGATGGGTTCTAATGTATGGTACGAGTCAGACGTGGTGAGGGATTGGAGACCAAGGACAACACTGATATTTCATACATATGCAATTTTTGATGAGTAAACCCAATGTGACTCCTTTGTTCCAGGGGAGAGAAGCTTTTCCCACAGGGAGAGACGTTACCAGGGCAGGAGCAGCAGAATAACTCCTAACAACTCACTCAGATTTGTAAGAGATGCTCCAACATCTGAACAAAAACAATACTTAATACTACATAAGGTAGAAAAGCCAACAATTCGTGAGCTGACAGCACAGCAGCTGATTCCTGAACTGTGACTAGTCACGAGCAGCAAGTTCTTTGACAAATGAGTAAAAAAAAATTTAGATTTTAGAGTGATTAAAGGCCAGTTTAGGAGGGCAGGGTGGGAGCTGGCAGTGCTGCTGAGGGACCCCTGTGGTGGCCATGGGGTACAGGGGACCCAGGACCCCATCACAGCAGTGGGGAGCCCTGGCATGTTGGTGTTTCCCCTCTGCCCTCAGCCTGAAGGTAGATTTAGACGGGATATTGGGAAGGAATTGTTCCCTGGGAGGGTGGGCAGGCCCTGGCACAGGGTGCCCAGAGCAGCTGTGGCTGCCCCTGGATCCCTGGCAGTGCCCAAGGCCAGGCTGGACATTGGGGCTTGGAGCAGCCTGGGACAGTGGGAGGTGTCCCTGTCCATGGGATGAGTTTTAAGGTCCCTTTTAACCCAAACCAGCCTGGGATTCTGTGATTCCACAACTTCAGCCCAAGGGCACAGCCTCGGTATTCTCCTGAAGAATTCTGGTGGGAGCAGAATCACCTGTGAGGATCCTTCACATGTGCAATCACTCTCAGCAGAGCCCAGCAGCAGTCTGCAAACTCACTGTGGAGTCCTAAGAGTTGGGAGCAATTAACAGCTGGGCTGTTGCCCTGTTTGATAATCATCAGTACCCAGAGAAAAGCCAATAAAATGTGTATACAGCGTTATCACGTAACACAGGCACCAAACAGAGCTCACCTGCAGGCCAGAGCCTTGATCTGCTCCTCCAGTTCTCTACTGCTCTGCAAATGGCTTTAACGAAGAGCCAGCACTCCTCAGAGACACCCTGTCCCTGCTGCTGCTTTCAGACAACCCCACAGAAATGACAAACAGGTGGAACCTGGGTGGAGGCTGTGGGAAAGGAGAAAATCTCCCCAGCTTGAAGTGAGAGGGAAGCAGGACCTGGGGTGGTGTCAGAGAGCCTGGAACTCAGGCAGGCTTTGGAGAGCAGGGAATGAAAAGCAACTCTGGGACACAAAGCAGTCTGCCCCAGTTTTGGTGGGGCACAAACCCATGCAGAGGAGAAGCTTGAAGCAGACACAGAAGGTAGCTGAGCTCCTAAGCAATGACAACATCTCATTCCTAAGCAGCAGCAAGGGCAGGTTTGAAATTCCTTTATAAAACCAGGGTGGACATGAGGCCAAGCTTCTTTGTCCAAGGCTCAGTCCAGCTGATTGGGCTGGAATTAAAACCTGGAATAATTGAGTAGTCCTTCACTCCTTGCAAGCCCAGCTGCTGCAGCATTCCCACTGTTTGGGCTGTGCATTGTTAGAGCAAAGGCCCTGAGGAACAGGACTATGTCCCTCTGCTCCCCAGGGCTTATTTTCCTCAGTTTGGGTGTCAATCTAAGCCTCTTTACTCCTAAAAAGATTTTAAGAAACAGAGGTGGTAGGTGCCAGTTAATATTTATATTCATTGCAGCCCCAAGGGCACCCTGCAACACCAACAATCACCTTCCTTCAGGCTCCTGGGAAGCATCCATCATCCCATTCTTCCACTTGGAATGTGGTGTGACTAACAGGAAAACCCACCTTCCTAAGGCTCACCATTGACCCAGAACTCTCACAACCCCCAAGCTGCATCACAAAAAGGCAGCAACAACTGTTTCATTACAGTAAATCAGGATTGACCTAAACCTTGCTGCAATTTTTGGCATGTTAGAAGGAACTCCTGAGTTTCACTGCAAAGACAGTGGTCTGCATTTCCTTTCTGGGGCCCAAAGGCTACAGGATCCCTCCAGCTACCAGGGTAGACAAGTTCTGGAAACATCAAACCTCCCACACACAGGTCAAACTGAAACATGAGGACAAGCAACTCTTGCAAGAAGCCACAAGGTCATGGCCCAAAATTCCTGTGGCATCCAAAAGGTCCAGTGACCCCCTCCCCAGGCAGAGTCAGGCCACAAACACCTGCAAGTGCAAGTCCCTCTGCTTAGACACAGCACTGGCCAAGGTGGATTGGAGGTCCTGGTGTCTCCAAATCCTCCAAGCAGGGCCCTGTTGGTTGCAGGGCTGTTTCCTGCCTCTCCACAGCCAAAGCCCATGGATGTTGTCCTGCTGGGTGTAGGTGAGATGAAAAACAGATTCTCTTCCTTGCCCTCTGGCTGCTCTTCAAGGAACCACCTGTAAAAATCCCTCTGCAATGATGTGATTATTCAGTAGAGATTGAGCAGAGGCTACAGTGCTGGTTTGGAGAACGTGGGCTGGGAACAAACCTGGCTGTGACCCTCTGGAGCAGATGTTTTGTTGTTGTTGCTACCCAGGCTTCATTTCACAAGTCATTGATGACACCTTGATCAATGTGTGAGCTCAGGGGAATAAACCACTGCAGCCACAGCCCTCTCCTTCCTGTCTCAGCACACCAGGGCTCCCTTCCTTCCACATCTGGAAGCAGAGAAGAGAGTGGACACAAACTTCCAGAGCAGCTCTCAGCCTTCAGAGCAGACAGGAAAATGGAGTTTCAGAGGTAAAAAGAACAAGGGGCATTGCAGAATCTGTCAGCTCCTTCCACAGGCTCATAGGAGTCGATAATTAACAAAAAAAGAACACATGCTATGAGACACATTTCTTCTGAGGGTATTTACTTGCTTCTACCTACAACTGTGCCTGAAAAAGTGGTAATGAAACTGCATTCCTAATCGCTGAGTTGCTTTGTATCAGATTGGAAATTATTCATTACCAGGATTTTGTACACATTTCACCACTTCTTTATTCTGTTAACCCTCATCAGGCAACTCAGCTTTGGGACAGCAAACTGAAGCTGGCCTGAGGGAAAAAAATTAATATTAAAACTACAATAACAATTTGTCTCTTGAGTCTTGGACTGGTTTTTAACGACAATGGCATAAGAACCAGCACAGTTTATTCTGGCTCAAGCTGGATGGCTGGTTACAGGAATTACCACAGGAATATCTGAGGGTGCTGAGGCCCTGGCACAGGGTGCCCAGAGCAGCTGTGGCTGCCCCTGGATCCCTGGAAGTGTCCAAGGCCAGGTTGGACAGGGCTTGGAGCAGCCTGGGACAGTGGAAGGTGTCCCTGCCCATGGCAAGGGGGTAGGGATGGGCTTTTAGGTCCCTTCCAACCCAAATCCTGCTGATTCTTTCTCACTTCCTTGCCGTAGGATGACATTCACAGAAGCTGTTGAAGAAGGAAAAACCCCGATTCTCACTCCTGGGCTGCTGTCTCTAACACAGGCAGATGTGAGGCTGTGATCTCCCAGGGATGTTTTTACCTTTCCCTGGGCTCAGACCCTGCTGATGAGGAGAAGCAGAGCAGACTCACCCCAAGGTAGCTCTGTCAGCCCAGCTGAGACACCTTTGCCCCTTGTGCAACTGTTTTGCTATAAAAGGAAGCAGGTTTCACTGCCTTCAGTTGTTCAGCCTTGTTCTTCTCCTCAAACTCCCCTGGCAGGTCCAGCAGGCTGAAATCCACCCACACAGATGGTTCAGCTGCTTTTGTGTAGTTCTCCTTCCAGCTGGACTGACCTCGTTATCTTTAGTGTGGGC
This sequence comes from Leptocoma aspasia, assembly GCA_013399835.1. Lineage (NCBI taxonomy): Eukaryota > Metazoa > Chordata > Aves > Passeriformes > Nectariniidae > Leptocoma > Leptocoma aspasia. Next base: position 126,507 of record VXAX01007064.1, on the reverse strand, counting down.
TCCACGTGCTGCTGGATTCTCCTCAATTTGCTGATGGTCCTTTTTGCACCACAGAGGGCAAGAACAGGGAAGGGACTTGGGTAAGAGCAGGGAATGCAGAGGATGTCCATGAATTGGAGCAACCATGTGGCAGCAACCCCGTCTGATGTGTCCTCAGCACTGAGTGACCCTGGGTGGAGCTGCCCTCAATCCATGTTTTACACCCACCTGAAGCTTTGAGATGCTGATTTGCCCCTTGTTTTTAATGCTGAGCCTGGCCCTGGTGGGAGTGCTGGCAAGAACACCCAGAGCATGCCTGGGGGTCAGAGCCATGAGGAAGGAGCTCGGTCCTTGTTAACAAAACAGCCTGGAGGAGAAGTTAAGGTGAGAAGGGCAAGTGGAGAAAGCAGAGGGGTCATAGCAAGATCTACTAGAGCTGCAAAGATAGAAACTGCAGAAATACTTCTTCCTCTGCAAAGCTGCTCCATCAAGGCTCCTATCCACAGACACAGCTGGAGGAACAGTGGCACTTGTGTGCCAGGACAGGCTTCTCACTGCTGTACAAAAGGGAACATAGAGCAGTATGTGTGTGTGACCCATCAAAACAGGAATAAAGGCTGGAGGCCCTGGACAGCCCCGTGTGCTCTGTCTCTGCCTCTGGGAAGACTCAGAGCACCCAGGTCCAGGCTGTGGCACAGCCCTGCCCCACACAGCCCTGCTGCTGGGCACCTCCAAACACACCTCCTGAAGCAACTGAGACAGCCCCAGCCTGAGGAGAGCTCAAATAGCATTTAGAGCAGATAGAAAGACCTTTAATGCACCTACAGGCAAAATCTGGGATGTTCTCCACCCTCAAATGGCTGAACTATACTGAAAAAGTAATTAAATAACTAAGAAAAAATTATCTCTCTCCCAGATGAAACCAGGACAGGAGTTAACAAGGTTTTTCATGTCACTTCTGTGCTAGATGCAACTCTTCCAAAGTTGAAGACAGACATTCATCCCAAGGAGCTGGATAAGGAGATCCTCTTTTACAGTGGAAGTCACAAAGCAAATCCCCCACCATGCACAACTCACCAGAATTAACCTAAAGGAAACTGCAAAGCCTGAATCTTGCAGCAGCTCTGCCAGAAAAGTCTCTCAGAGAGATAACTCAGTTTTCTGCTGTGCAGCATCTGCTCCAGCCTTTATCAGACACTCCTTTCAATGTCCATCTTCCCTCCAGCCACCTGCACCACATCCCATTCATTATTCCCAACCATTTGCCAGTGGGTCCAGTGCCCACAGCACCAAGAGCAGGGTGTTCTGCTGAGAAGCAGATGCTTTGGAGCATTCAGAAGTGTGAGGATGCCTGACAATGACTTCAGTTGTCCAGTCCCCACCTCTTGTTATCCTGTAAATCACAGCCCAACTGAGCCTGAAGAGCCTCCCTGGGCTCCGAGTTCCTCTGATCCCTCAGGAAAGCCCACAGACTTGAATTCTTTGTAAAAATTCTCTCCGCAGTCAGGCTCAGTGGATTTGGAGAAAACACCCGGTTTGTTCGTGCACAGGGATCACACCCCTGTTGGGAAGACAAACTGTCACCTCAAATTGTGAGCAGGGAGCGATTCCAGCTCCCCGTGTGCCAGTCCGGGAGGATTTCAGGGCACACAAGGCTGCACCACCCTCTAGTGCCCACCCACAGCAGTGCCTGTGCTCACAGCGTCCCCGCCGGGGCACTGTGCTGAAACACTGGGAAAAAATTCCTTCTCCAGCCCGGCTGAACCTCCCCCGGAGCTGTGCCGGCAGCAGCCCGTGGAACAGCGGCTGCGGGAGCAGAAGGGAGAGAACTCCTCTCACCAGGAACCCCAGAGCAGAACCAAGGGGTATCCTGGCCTTGGCACAGGGAAAAGCCACTGTCCTGCACCTCAGCACTCTGCAAATCCAGCACCTTGGCACCACACACCCCTGCATCCCTGGCAGCCCAGATCCTTGGGATCCCAGACTCTGCAAATCCAGCACCTGGCACCCCACACCCCTGGATCCCTGGCAGCCCAGATCCCTGGCATTCAGGCCCTGCACCCCACACCCTCAGATCCCTGGGCATCCAGCATCCTGCACCCCATATTCCTGGATCCCTGGAATCCTAGACACTGCACATCCAGCACCCTGCACCCCATATTCCTGGATCCCTGGAATCCTAGACACGGCACATCCAGCACCCTGCACCCCATATTCCTGGATCCCTGGAATCCTAGACACTGCACATCCAGCATCCTGCACCCCAAATCCCTGTATCCCTGGAATTCCAGACCCTGCACATCCAGCACAATGCACCCCACATACCTGGATCCCTGGGACTCCAGACCCTGCATACCCCACACCCCACATCCCTGGAACCCCAGACCCTACATCCAGCACCCTGCACCCCACATCCCTGCATCCCTGGAATGCCAGGCCCTGCAGCCCAGTGCAGCCAGCTCAGGTCCTGCCATGCAGAGGTTTACCTGCACAACAGGAGTCTGTGTAATCCCTGGCACGGGAGTGAAACCCTTCTCAAAACATGGAAGCAGATTTTCACTAACAAAACCTGGAAGCAGATGTTCATTATTAAAATTGTTTTCTGGAAATTGTGTCTCTTCTCACACTCTTGAGCAGCATTAGGCCAGGAAAGCACAGACTGGCAGCCACTCCCTCTCAGCTGCCCAGCTCTCCCCTCCTTAGCCAAACTTGCCACCAACACTGGGAATGGCCAGTTCATATTCTGGGATTCAGTTTCTTCATGAATGTAAAAAACTCTGAAAAATCACCATTGTACGTGATGAGTTCTGCAGGTACAGGCCTTTGTACCAAGCAGTAAAAAAATAATCATCCTGGATTACAAATTCCTGCTGCAGGAGAGCACCACATTAGCCTTGGGATAAGGGGAACGTCAAGTGACCAAGAGAATCCCCAGAACAATCCTAAAATAACCTCCAAGTCTGAGCAGAGCATGGGCCCGAGCAGGTTCATGGCCCAGGCTTGGCAGCAGTGTGGGATGCATTTTGTCTCAGTTATCAGGACAGTTTAAATAGTTTGAAAGCAAAACTTTGCAGGAAGGACCCAATTGTTATACCCAGGTCCTGTTTCCAACAAATCCAGTATCAGAACTGCTGAGAGGCTCTCAAAGGCAATCCTGACCCCGGGAGCTGCAGTGGAGACAAGAGGAACAAAGGAAATGTGGGCTACAGGACAGTGCACCTGTGTCAAGCACAAACATATCCCAACTTTCCTGTTCCCCCACAGGATATCACAAGCTCCTGCACCAAAGAATAAAGCACCAAGGTGATGGAGGGGTGTCACTGCCCTCACACAGCATTTCTGAGCTCAGGAGGAAGAAAACCACACAGAGGGAGACGGAGCAGCACTGGGGAGGGAGTTCCACCCCTACTTAACTACCGTGTTTGGTTTTTTTGGACACAGCTTCAGGAAACAGAAGAGTCTCCTGAGCATGACTTGGCACTCAGAGTGCTCAAGTGCTCAAGTCCCAGGAAACAAGAGCTAATGGGGGGTGGGGGGGAAGGAAGGAGGCTTAGGTTAAAAAAGGAAGGAGGTTTAGGTTGGGTATCAGGATAAGGTTCTTTCCACACAGGGTGGTTGGGCTCTGAACAGGCCCCTGCACACTCCAGCTGAGGCAGAAGCAAAAGCACAGCTGGAACAGAAACAGTGACACAAGTGAGCCATGAAGAACAGGCCAGCCAGCCTAGAGAAGAGAAGCTTTGGGTGACCCAACTGCAACCTTCCAGTGCCTGAAGGGAGCCTGAAGGAAGATGGAGAGACTCTTTACAAGGGCTTGGAGTGAGAGGACACAGGGAATGGCTTCCCACTGCCAGAGGGCAGGGATAGATGGGATATTGGGAGGGAATTGTTCCCTGGGTGGGTGGGGAGGCCCTGGCACAGGGTGCCCAGAGAAGCTGTGGCTGTCCCTGGATCCCTGGAAGTGTCCAAGGCCAGATGGGGAAGGGCTTGGAGCAACCTGGGATAGTGGAAGGTGTCCCCTGGGACACCTTTAGTAGTGGGACTGGATATCTGAAAGGTCCCTTGCAACCCAGGAAATTTCTGAGATTCCTGAATCTCACTCCACCTACACTTAACCCCTACTGTCACTGAGAAACATTGCAGTCTTGCTCTTTGTAACTGGCTCCAGGACTCACTTCAAGCTACTCCTTTGGAGAAAAGGTGGGAGGAAAGGGGAGAGACTGGTTCAATTTCTGGCTCTCTTTGTGAAAGCCCATCTGAGAAGAGGCTGTTGACAGCTGCTCAGGCTGGTGGCAGCAGTAGACACTTCTGACAGTGCAGCACATCTTACCACGTGCCACAAGAGCTGGAACCTCAAACAGGAACTGGTTTCAGTGGAGCTCATCTCCTCTGACTCTTCCTCCTCTTGAGCATCTTGTCCAGAGACCCCAAGGGGCAGACCAAGGCCAAAGGAAGCCATGATCAGCCTCAAGAGCCCACACCACCTGCTCAGCCACACCAGGGCTCCACACTCACTGAGCAGAGTTTAAAAACACAGGATGCTAATCTTAAAAATATGCATTTTCTTTTTTTTTAAAATGTACAGTCAGATTTTAAGTGGATCTACAAGAAGACACTCAGCTATCTTTAAAAGTAAACCCTGCAATGCACTGCACACAGTTTTCTAACCAGCAAGAGCCAGTGAGTTGGGTGAACTGCAGCGTTTTCTGAAGGAGCTTCAGTGGCTTTGTTTTTGTTTCCACCACTTGAGCAGAGAAACTCAGAAGGCAGCCCAGGCTCAGCTCCTCTCCCCTCAGTCCTGCCCTGCAGGCAGAGCTCAGCGTGAGGCTGGAGTGGGCACGGTGGGCAGGGGCAGCTCCATGGAGGGAGTCTCAGTCACTTCAGCTGGGCTGGGCTTGCGGAGCTCCAGTTTCTCGCTGAGCTGGTTGTAAAGCTCCTTCACAGCTTCCCCACTCTGCAGGACGAGAATCAGGGATGGGGAAACAGGACAGTCACACTCCATTCTAGCCAGAACACAAAGAGTGCCTTCACCCCACGTGTTTAACACAAACCAACACAGATAGAGAAAGCCACAAGGTAATTAGGCCACAGCTTGGTACACTTAGAAAGCAGAGCTCGTGTTCCATTAAACAACGTCTGGAAAGGCAGCTGCTTTCATTTGCAACCAGTTTTCCCTTTCTCCTGCTTCCCTTCCTACCTGCTTGGTGGGCTCCAAAGCTTTCTGGAGAGACTCTAGTTTGGCTGGGGCCACTTTGTGATGCAGATGCAGCAGCAGCCTGAGCACATGTCTGTGCACGTTCTCCTTCCTGCAAGAGCCATGCGAAAGCAGAGTAACCAAGACAAACAAACACCATCTTCAGAACAAGGAAGCCACAGCAACAGCACCAGAATAATTCACCCCACCACAGACTTTGTTATAATTTTCCAAAACCCCTGAGAACTGGAGCTTCTGTAAGGGGCCAACTTAGTGTAAGCACTAACACTGCCTTAGACCTTCAAGGATTCAAGGAATTGTTCAACAGGGAGTGGATTACCTGCACAACCATGAGGAGGGAGGGGGAGATTTTCAGCATAAAGTGTGTAGAGGAAGCAGCAGCAGCACATGCTGCTATGCTCCAGCAGTCATTTCAGCCACTTTCAGGGAAGCTTTCTGGAGGCTGAACTTGTCTACAGGCCACCAGCTAAACCAGAGTGACTGACCAGAGCTAAAAACAGATTTTTGCACATTGCTGATACTGCAAAGAGCTGAAGTTAACTCTACATAGCCAGAGCTACTGCAAAGCCTGAAGGATATTCTCCTTTGCAACTCCAACTTAGGGATAATGAATAGCAGTTTAGATAATAATTCACAGTCAAGACGTAACCATTTTGCTGATAAAAACCATCCCAAAACATACACCTTTCCTTAAAGGAAAACAGCATCAGGCTGATATTTCCACTGCCTGTGAAGAATCTGGTGAACTAAATTAAACTACTAAACTATTGCTCAAAGCAGTAAAACCTCTGTCAGGCATTCTGTAAACTCCCTCTCTCCAGTGAGAAAAATCTGCTTTACCTGGGACAGGCAGTGAGGAAGAAGCCATCAAAGAGACTGGTGCAGAACTCCTCGAGTGCAAACTCGTCACTGAGCAGGGTGAGGTTACCAGTGAGTAGATGCAGGAAAATGTCACTGAAGGCCAAGTCACTGAATGTCTCAACTATAAAACATGGCAAGGAAAGAAACAGAGACTGACAAGGGTGTGCCAAAACCTGTCCACATGGCTCCTGTTCCTGCTGAAAACCCTGCAGTGAGGTTTCATCATAGAATGGTTTGGGTTGGAAAGGACCTTAAAGCCCATCCAGTGCTACCCCCTGCCATGGGCAGGGACACTTTCCACTATCCCAGGTTGCTCCAAGCCCTGTCCAGCCTGGCTTGGGACACTTCCAGGGATCCAGGGGCAGCCACAGCTTCTCTGGGCACCCTGTGCCAGGGCCTCCCCACTCTCACAGGGAGGAATTTCTTCCCAGTACCTAATCTAAGCCTACTTCCTTTCAGTCATTTTTTTCTCATTTCCTTTGATAACAGGCAGCCCAGGCAGGTGGCTTTGATCTTTCAGACATAAAAGATTAGGAGCAGATTGCTCCAGAGCTCTCCTGTTCTGAAGAGTCAGTGAACAAGATAATACTGGTGAAAAAATTAAGGCTGTGTTCAGTTCTATTTTGTTACCAATTTTTTCACCACACAAAGCCAAATCCCAGGAACTTCTGGCCACCTGCAATCACCGTGGGCAGCAGCAGAATGGGGGCACCTGCTCTGTTATCCCTCAGATTCATTCCAAACAGTTTTCAAGTGATCCCATTGTTAATGGAGGCCTTGAGGTAAGGAACCACTGACCTCAGCCACTGTCCCTAAACTCTCACATCAGCAGAAAATTGCAGAACCGAAACACTCCTGCAAGGACTCACAACTAAGTCACCAGAAGAGCCAAAGGCAGAACATTATGTCCCTGGCTCTGACATCCCTTTCATTCCAGGTTTAGTGGCCTCTTGGGTGTCCAACACAAGGCAAACAGGCATAGAACAGAAGATGAGACAAAAACTTACCTAGTGCTGGCAGAAGCCTCAGAAAAGCATTCTTGTTCCTCTGTTTGGTTATGTGAAGGATGTAATACAGCCCAATCTCACAAGCTATTCTGTTCTCCTGCAGGAACCTGTTATGGCACAAGCAAAGTTTATTCCTCAAACCCACTGAAGAGCAGCTATTCAGTGAGTGAGCAGATGGATCATCGCTGTGTTCACTACCACACTCCAGAAAAACTGAACATTCAGCAAACAGCTGGATTTAACTTTGTACATTTATAATGTATTCATGATAAAAATGCTATTCAAAATGGGCTTTAGAAGAAGCTCAAATACTCAAAAATTATACAAAGTCCCATGATGTTTTAGTCTCCCAAAAGTCAAACATCAACACTGTGATAGAAGAGAGCACACCTACCAGGACCCAGTATCCCAGATTCTAGCACACAGACAAGAATTGTGCTAGAAATCAGTGGAAGATCTGAGCACAACAGAGCACACAGAGGTTTTAATTATCTTTCTGATGTCCCTGGAGTCACAGGTTATTGACAGAGAAAGAGTGGGTGCCAAAAATGCCAACTTTATGATTTCCAATAGTGCTCTTCAACATGGGCACTCATTCAGCTGCACCCAAAACTCAGCATTCACTGCCTGGGAAGCTGAACAGGAACACCAAATACTCTCATATTGAATGAGATAATGGTCCATTACAGGAAATATTACTTCATGTAGATAAATTTTGAGGGAGCACAAGGGAAACCTGTTTTGCTAAAGGGAAAGCTCAGACTTGATGAATTAGCACTGAATCTTATCCCAGGAAGCCTTGCCTTTATCACAGGCACTTTTCCTGGCCAGGTCTGGCTCCCTGCTGCTTTGTGCCAGACCCTGCAGTGGGTGGGGCCAGGCACCTACTTGGTGAAAGCCTCGGGAATGGTGCTGGGGTAGGGGATTGGTCCCTTCTCCTCCGAGGGCAGCTTCTGATCCACAGTGAAGGTGTGGTCATCCACCACAAAGGACATCAGCAGGGGCAGGAACCTGGTGATCAGCTCGGCTTCCTTGGAGGGAAGAGAACAAAGCCATCATCAGTCACTTCATGCCACCTGACGGTCCTGAAGTGCTGTGACAAAAGCAAGGCAGTGTGAGGAGCCTCATCCTACATTGAGGAAAACCAGCTTACAGACATCCAGTTCCAGTCAAAATTCCTGAATAATTCACTTCCACATGTTCCATGGTAATTAGGAAAACTCTACTTCATCTCACTAAGAAATATTCCTGCTCAAACCCTTTCTTTGGACAGTTGTGTAGCACTTCTTCTGAGAGGCCCTTCCCAGCACTACTGCATGCATGGGATGTGTTCAGGATGACATCAAACTGCTGATATCAACAACACAAACTCCCAGCATGGCCCAGGCTTATTTGTGGTAACACAACCACAAATAAATCAGATTTTAAGGACTGATTCAGAGACTCCCTTTGAAAAGAAACTCAGCATTTTCCCTTATGGGCTCATGAGAGAGCACAAATCACAGCACTACCTTCAGAATTACTGGTCACTCTCACTGCTACAGTCCCAGTGTTAATGCACATCCTCCCTGGGGTGAATTTAAACATCCTAGGAGTCAGGAGTGGATGCATTTTGGAGACTTCAAATGTACCCTTAGGTATTTATAAAACATTTACTGCTTTATAGTTCAGAACAGAAACAGCAAATTCCTCCTGAGGAACAGCCCTGCAGTGCAACACCAGGGTTGGCCCTCCTGCCCTCAGCTGAACTACACCAGGGATTCCTGTAAGACTGGGAAAGGATTTCCAAAGCATGGAAAGATTACAGTTCAACATGGCATTACACTAAACTGCTGTAACAGACAGTTGGGAGGGAAAAAAACATTTTTCTTGTCAATGAAAAGCTTCTAAACTGCTACCAGAGTTTGAGACCAGTCCTGGAAATCCAGCTTTCCTCATGCAAGGCGTGTTCTACAAACCCATCAGTTCTGTACAAGGCTCCAGGAAAAATGAGAGAGCAATGAGCAACCAGTGGAGTATTTAAAAGAGGTACAGGCTGATTTTAGAACAGTAAGGACCAGGCACCCATGGAAATAAAAAGGCAGGTAATGGAAGCTCACAGCATGTCCAGAACAGCTGACCTGTGATCACTGTTTTTCCCCAAGAAAGCTCTGATGAGACATTTGGAGAACAAATGTTTAATCAGGAATGCAATAAAATAATAAACAAGTCTAAATTTGATTACTTGTGTTAAATTCTTAACATCAAAAGGGCTCACCATTTTTGGTTCCTTGAAGACTTGGCTGTCAATCATGTCCCAGGCCCCCTGTCCCAAAGACAGCATCCTAAGGAGCAGCAGCAGATCCGGGCTTTCCTCCAATTTTAAGGAGAGAAGAAAAACAGCTATTTTGATCTTCACATGAGATATTTATTTGGAAGCAGTGGTTTATATTCAAAGCTGTTCTTGGACTTGGACTAGCAGCTTTGTCCAAGACTGCTAAAGGCATTCAGTTCAAGTTAATTGAAAAGTGATCCTCACATGGGCATCAAATAACTGCCACACCTCAGGGTTTGTGGGGGGTTGTAAATTTATAATGCACCAGGAAATTTGCAGCCATCTGAGCACATCTTTTTCAAATGTGTCCACCTCAATTAGTGCACTAAAATATAATGTGTGAGAGGACAAACCAAGTCATCTCAGCAGAAAGAGAATGGGTGTGTAAGAATGGATTGTTTATATTGTGTCCTGAAACCCAAACGACTTTCAGTCTTAAACTGTCACAAGGAAGTTACTCCATGCAACAAAAACATTTAACAACTGAGGGATAAACCAGGAAGTGGCTCCCATTGCTCAGACACCTGTCAGGGTGCCCTTCTTTAACACTTCAGCACCTCCTGCAGACTCCACTTGCAGGAACTGTTTTATCTCAGCCACCAGACCAGAACTGTGCAAACAAACCCACGGCATTCACCGTGGCAGGAGAAAGGTGCTGCTGTCAGACAAACTGATAGAGGGACAAAGCAAAGGAGGCACAGATTCTACAGATTATTCTGTATTTGCACAGCTGCCAGGCAGAATGAGCCATGCAAAGAATTCATGGTCAGTCTGGAGAGTTCCAAAATGCCCACCATGTCCAAACAGCTCCTGCAGAGCTCTGCAGCAGGTGCTGCAAATGGACAAGAATCATGTTTCCCATGTTCCAACTGCCACATTTGGGAACTTAATGAGACTTGGTTGGTGCCAGTCTTTCCCTGATGGCTGTCAGTCAGCCTAGACCACAGTTCAGGTTAGCTACACAAGCTGCAATGCTTACCCTGGGTAAGGTGTCCTGCCCAACCAGATCTTGCAGGTGCCTTATGGTGCTCAAGGCTAAGGTGTTAATGGCAAAGGGATCACACAGGATCATTGATAAGTCCCTGAGAAGAAGTAAAAATCAAACAATTGTCATACAAAACCAACAACCCCATAGTACAGGTCCAAACCTGGCTGTGTGCACCTGATGAACCTTGTCCTGCCTTGTAAAGAAATAACATTCATGGTGCTTTTGATGTGAAAGAGCACAAGTAACAGTTGCTGAAAGTCTTCTGCACTGAAGATCAAGCACAAAATCTCCCACAGCCAGCTGAAGGTCTGCTGGGGGACAGCCCACAGGCAGTGGAGCTCTGGTGGCCCCAGCTCTTTGTGCTGGCAGGTTTTGACCATCTCCAGAGCGCTGAGGACAGAAAGGTCTCAGAGGCTTTTGAAAAACAACAGGTAAAAGTAAATTCTTAAATAGTTTAAAATACCAATGGAAAAAATCTGAAAGTACCAGCTAAATAAAATACTGTGAGGGCAACCTTCCAGAAATGTAAGTGTACCAGATCACAGCAGGATTGTCATTTGAAGATAATGAAGTGCTTTAACTGCAAACACCACCAGCCCATTTTCTCTGGGTTTAAAGCCAGACAAGTCGTTCATAATAAGTTATTCTGACTCCCTAAGAAAGGCTCCTGAATTTTGTTATGAGGCCACAGGGGAGACTCAAGAGTGGCAAGTGAAGCAGTGCAAGCTCTGCCACCAGGACGTGCTTGGCTGTGCCCCAGGGCACTGAGGGATGTTTGGGATGTGACTGCACAGAGGCTGCTGGAGGTTTGCTGGATTTAGGGAACAATTAACACCTACAGCACCTGTCAGATGTTGTGAGTGCTAGGAAGCCATTTTCAGTTTCCCAATAGATAGCCCAAGTGCCTTACCCCAACACTTGTTCTTGTCCTTTCTTCACCCCATCCAGGAATCCTTGCAATTCCCGAGCTCTCTTGTTGTCCACAAATTTCTCCCGAATGCAGGCGTCGAGGCACCAGGTGAACTGTCACCAAATGGAGGGAGCTTTATGAACTCATTAAACCAGCAATAAAACACACGATGTTAGAGACAACAGGCTCAGAATGACCTCGAAATATCTGCAATTGAGATGCTTCATTAATGCACCTAGGCATAGTACCACACTGGTGAGAAACACAGAGGTCAGAAAGGCCAACGTCCCAAAAGGACTTAGGAATGCCCAGGGAAGTGAACCTGGGGTCACTTTCTCCACTTCCAGGGAAGGCATTCCCTGGCAATTAAGGAGCAGGCATTTATTAAATCCACTACTGCTCTGCACACTTGTGGATTTACACAAGTAGGAGACTGAGAAAGAAGCAGCATCAGTTAGAAATAAAAATGTGGTTTATTTTGGCTATTGCAATAGCACTCCCACTCTCTAAATAAAGGAATATCGACAGTGGAGGTGTTCCTGCTTTAGAGCTGTATTACTGAACTATTTTTTAAGCAGAATACATGTAAAACTTAACAACTATTTCAGAGAAAAAGCCTTGTTCCAGGTCAGAGTGATGCTACCATGAACAAGGGGCCAGTAACAAGAACCTGCTGTGACATTACCACATCTGTCACTTCCTAATATTTAAATAGTTTCATGTTTTCTTATAATTCAATATCCAAAGTATTTACTGTTACACACAAAGTTTACTGGCAGATGGAGCATATCCATAACTGGGAAGGAAGCCTGGACTAAGAACCTGGGGCCAGCTGATGGTTTTTATTATTTTTGCAGCATCTACATAGAACAGATGTCAGATTAGACATTGCTTTTAACACTGCCAAAGTACCCTAAATTTGAATGATTCGTGGGTTATGAGATGAAAGCAAACTGCTGGTTAACCAAGATGAAGTTTTCACCTGAAGGTCCAAGGAATATAAGATGACATTTAGGTTCAAGATCTGAACTCTCTTTACAGAAAGGACTCATCTTCCCTGGGCTTCTTCTAGAAAATTCTCCATAAATACCACCATCTGTCCCACACAACTGGTACCTTGTGGCAGGGATCAACAGTGCAGATCTCACTGATCTCCAGGTCGTGCAGTGACATCAGGAGCTCTGCCCTCAGCGTGCAGTAATGGACATTCCTGGTGCGCAGGAACAGCGTCCTCAGGAACTGCAGCACCATGTCATAGAGCTTCACGTTCTTCCCGATCATCTGCGTCAGCTTCTGCACCACCTGAGCTCACAGGGGAAAATGGGGGCTCAGTACCAGGAGATGCTCTCATTCTACACACACACAAATGTAAATTAATTATGATACCTGATTTACCAAGATTGAAGCATCTGCAGGGACATGAGGTCCTGAAAAGGAACTGTTTACTCCAAGATTTCCAAGAGCATTTGGTCAAGAGATGTTCACCAAATCTTCAACAGCCACAACATGTTTTTGTCTCAACCCACTAGTTTCTTTCTTCTGATTCTCCCCCCATCCCCTCAGGGGGAGTGACCAAGTGGATGTGTGGTGCTGAGTGTCCAGCTGGGGTTAAAGCACAACTCTGCAGTGCAAACCAGGGCACCAGGGCACTTATACCAAATTATTTTGAAAGCAAAACAGGCCTAAAACAACCCCTCATGTAACAGATGTGCTGCCCTCTCTGAAATTAAAGTTTTATACTGCCTTAATTTAATTCAGCTTCTCTGGATGCCAATTAACTACAACTTTCTACATACTTTAAAAAAAATGCAACTTCAGTTGAGCTATGTCCACTAAAAAAGGTCCCAAGAAAGCAAATTTAACATATCAGCATACTCAAACCGATGTGATAAGAGATGTTCAGCCTTCAGAACAGCTGAAGTGTATTAAAACCAGACTGAACAATAGAGAAAAAAATCTGCCCCTTCCTTTTTTTAAAGTGCCTAAACAGCTTAGAACATTCACCATTTATTACACAACAACTAAAATAATTCCTGCTGCTTTCATCAAGATGTGTAGGACAAAATGGCCTAGTGTCTCTTGCAAAGAGTTTGTCCAGCTAAACAACTTCAGCAGCAAAGGTCAGCAAGGGAAAACAGCTGAGGTTAAGTGATGGTTGACTGAAAGCTGATAAATTCCCCTCACCAGCACATCGTGAGGGTTTTCTTGTCCTTACCTCTCCTTGACGTCTCGTTTTGGGAGATGGACTGAAGAAATTTTGCAAGAAGGAAATATCATTGCTGAAGAGAATGTTCTCCTTCTCCAAGATGTATTGCTTCAGCAGGGGTGACACCTCATCCCCAAAGAGAGCCTGGTTGTCCTGCCAGATCTGTCTCTTCACCTCCACAGCACAGGCCTTGTACAGGTCCTTATCAGCCATCACCAGCTTCAGCTTCTTCTCAGGCACCTGCAACGCACAGAGCAGTTACACAGTGAGCAGCACCTCACCTGCCTGTCCATGTAACCCATAACTGACTGCAGGAGGCATCTGAACCACAGAATATCCTGAGCTGGAGGGTCCCACAAGGATCACCCATTGCAGCCCCTGTCCCTGCCCAGCCCCCCAACAATGCCACCCTGTCCATCCCTGGCAGCGCTGTCCAAACGCTCCTGGAGCTCTGGCAGCCTCGGGGCCGTGCCCATTCCCTGGGGAGCCTGGGCAGTGCCAGCACCCTCTGGGGGAAGAACCTTTCCCTGATCTCCAGCCTGAGCCTGCCCTGGCCCAGCTCCAGCCCTTCCCTGGCTCCTGTCCCTGTCCCAGAGCAGAGCCCGGAGCTGCCCCTCGGGAGGAGCTGCAGCCCCGGGGAGCTCTGCCCTCACTCTGCTCCAGATGAACAATCCCAGAGCCCCCAGCTGCTCCTCACGGGCCCCTCCAGACCCTTCCCCATCCTTTTAACATTTTCCAACAGCTTTAGATGTTTTTTTTTTTTTTATCTTGTGCCCAAACAGCCCCAGGACTCAAGGTGAGGCTGCCCCAGCACAGAGCAGAGCGGACAATCCTCTCCATGCCCTGATCCCCACCTCAGGTAGTCTGGGCATTCACCCATCTGGTGCAGCAGTAAACCAGCTCTAAGAGACTTCTTCAACAACCAAATCACACACCCCTAATTCCTTCAAAGAAGAAAAAATGTCTACTCTAAATCTCCAGTGCTGAGATTTGAGGTGATGTTTCCAAACTCAGTAATTTACTGACGTTCCAGCAGTGTTTTGTATCCATTACCTTGAGTGCAACATGATGCTTTTAGTAAGGACACTCCTAGAGATTTTTGTTTCACAGATCTGATTCTCCCTCCTGCCTACTTTTAATTGCACTCTTCAAGTCTTACCTTCCACTTGTCAGAGATTTGTAAATCAGTTGTGGAAAAATTCACCTATCAGCACACTTGACTTTTTAGGAAGCTGCATGGATTGAAGAAAATAGGGAAATAGTCTTGTCTGATTATGAAAATGTAAAATGCTTTTTGAATTAGTTCACTGAGTTATGAGCAAATACAAGAATGTATTCAATCTTCAGTCAGTCCCTGACACTGAACAACACACTTGCAGAAGGTGCAGAGGGAGCAGAGCCCACCTGCCAGGGGCACATCAGAGATGTCACACCAGTGACACACCATGTCACACCAGGCCAACCAGTGCAGTGGTCCCACCTCGGGCAAGTGCTTCATGACACACATGACCACGGGCTGTATCGAGGGCATCTTGACCAGGGAAAAGCTCTTCTCTAGGAGATCTTCCAGCTTCTTGTATCTGCAAACATGGAAAAACACAGGACTAAGTACCATGGAGAGTAAAGGAACAAAGTGGCCACCTCAAAGCCACTGGAACTCAGTCCCTGAGGAGCCCAACTTTCCTTAAGAGAAGTCACCCATCCACTGCATTTTCACACAAAATTCCCAGCTCACTCCAGGGAACCAAGGAGACTGCTGACAAACCTCTCCTCGACCTTCCCCTCCAAAGCGATGGCAGAGACTCTCTCCAGCAGCTTCTCCCGCAGCTCATCGAACACGGACTGGTGGAACTCGAGCCGGGGGGTGCCGTGCAGGTCCAGGAAGGGCAGGGCATACTGCAGCGAGGGCAGCAGCACCCCGTTCTCCGTCTGCAACACAACCCGCAGCGGGAACTGAGAACGGCAATCGGGATAACAAATAAAGCGAGGAAAAACCCAGACAGTACTGGGGGCCGTCCCGTGCTCCCTGTCCCCGCACAGCCCGGTCTCACAGGGCGCCCAACGCACCTGGAACTGCTCGATGGCCTTCAGCGGCTCCGTGCAGTTCGTGAGGGTCTCCTTGAGGTCCTCGCCGTTGGCCACTCCCAGCTCCTGCAGCCCCGCGTACATCTCGGCCTGGCCGGGTCTGCAGGGCCGCTCCCGGCTCAGCTCCCGCTCCTGACCCCGTTCCCGGCCCCGTTCCCGTTCCCGGTCCCGTTCCCGATCCCGTTCCCGATCCCGGCCCCGATCC
>VXAX01007064.1:89200-110679 GCA_013399835.1 Leptocoma aspasia | reverse complement strand
GGTTCTGGAATATCTCCAGTGAGGGAGACTCCACACGCTCTCTGGGCTGCCTGTTCAATGCTTGGTCATCCACACAGGAAAGAAATTCTTCCCCATGTTCAGGTGGAACTTCCTGGGTGTCAGTTGCTGCTCTTGTCCACTGCTGGGCACCAGCAGAGTCTGCTCCATGCTCTGACACCATTCTTTAGATACTCATACACATTGATGAGGTCCCCTCTCAGCTGTCTCTTCTCCAGGCTGAACAGGCCTGGCCTTTCCTCGCAAGAGAAATGTTCCAGAACCTTGACCAACTTTGTAGCTCTCCACTGGATCTGCTCCAGGAGCTTCCACGTGGTGGGACTCTTGGGGGTGTCCTATGCAGGGCAAGGGGTTGGACTCCATCCTTGTGGGTCACTTCCAAATTGGGAGATTCTGTGATTCCACGTTTCTATGCAGCAAAACTTGGGGTTCCTGGGGGTGTCTGAGGCTTCCCTCCTGGCTGATCACGGGCAGACAGCAATGAAAAGAGGAAACGTCACCAAAACCAGAGAAGTGGCCTTTCCCCGTTCCTGGTTTGATCTTCAGATCCATGACCAGTCTGTGGACACAAGCAATCAGCCACTTGCCTCTGTGCAAGCAGCCATGGAGTTTTCTTCAGAATTTCCATTTTCAGGGATAAGACTTTGTGGCACTGTCAGGAGAAAGCAGGCTTTTGTTATTTTCCACAAGGGAGGCTGTCAGGAAGGGGGGCTCAGGCCCTCAGAAATAAAGTAAATCCAGTGACAAGCAGTTTCCCCACTTCTAACTTGGAAGCTCACACTGCCAGACGTGGAATACCAAAGGGATGAGTTTTGCCTTTATTACACAGCTGTTCTGCTTATTACACAGCTGAGTTAAGCCCACATTTCTGTTTACCTCAAGCCCGCTGCCTGGGGCGGTTTCGAGGTTGCTGCGGTGCCGTAGCGCAGCTCGGGCACGGAGCCCTGCTGTTATTGGGGCAGCAGTGATGGAAGGGAGAGGAGAGGAGAGGTGCCACGGAGCCCTGCTGTTACTGGGGCAGCAGTGATGGAAGGGAGAGGAGAGGAGAGGTGCCACGGAGCCCTGCTGTTACTGGGGCAGCAGTGATGGAAGGGAGAGGAGAGGAGAGGTGCCACGGAGCCCTGCTGTTACTGGGGCAGCAGTGATGGAAGGGAGAGGAGAGGAGAGGTGCCACGGAGCCCTGCTGTTACTGGGGCAGCAGTGATGGAAGGGAGAGGAGAGGAGAGGTGCCACGGAGCCCTGCTGTTACTGGGGCAGCAGTGATGGAAGGGAGAGGAGAGGAGAGGTGCCACGGAGCCCTGCTGTTACTGGGGCAGCAGTGATGGAAGGGAGAGGAGAGGAGAGGTGCCACGGAGCCCTGCTGTTACTGGGGCAGCAGTGATGGAAGGGAGAGGAGAGGAGAGGTGCCACGGAGCCCTGCTGTTACTGGGGCAGCAGTGATGGAAGGGAGAGGAGAGGAGAGGTGCCACGGAGCCCTGCTGTTACTGGGGCAGTAGCGATGGAAGGGAGAGAAGGGTGCCTGACACACCACGGCCGGGCCCACGCTCCTTGTGGGCCCTGTGCCTTGGGGCTGGGCTGAAGTCAGAGCCTGGCCCCGGCCACGCCTTTCTGCTCTTTTTAAAGGTTGTTAAAGAGCCGGTGTCAGTTTGCTGCTCCACTGCTTCCTCTTTCATGAAAGGAGAAAGCTCTTCATGTCTTGGCGTGAGCTCCTTCCCCCCTGGCTGGTGATCGT
The DNA here is from genome assembly GCA_013399835.1 of Leptocoma aspasia. Taxonomy (NCBI): domain Eukaryota; kingdom Metazoa; phylum Chordata; class Aves; order Passeriformes; family Nectariniidae; genus Leptocoma; species Leptocoma aspasia. The sequence continues at coordinate 108,929 of VXAX01007064.1, read as the reverse complement.
AGCGGGACTGACGGGCATCGTGCTGCTCTGTGTCTCCACCAAAGATGTGCCCGTGGCCCCGCTCAGGACCAAGGTAAGGGCTCTCGAGGGGTGAGACAGGCAGTTAAGCTGGGCTGTTTTGTTGCTTGTGACATTATTTTACTATTGAGCTACTTACAAACTGAGGAGGGAGCTGGAACAAGACTGTCAGGACAGGTTGGCATCTTTCAACACGCTGTAGGTTTTCAAACAAGAAACAAGCCCACCCCTTTGATTGGTTAGGGAATATAGGCTGGATATGGTCCATGGATCAGTGGAGATGCTCAGGGCAGGCAGAGGGGAGGCAGCCCATGTCAGGAGCTGCCCCAGAGCAACAAGGAACCAGTGGTGTCAGTGCTAGGTCCTCTCAAAAGTCAGTAAGAATGTGCCCCTGAACTGCTGCTTCTGTCTTAAAAACAAATTGTCTTTCATGCCTTCTTCTCTTTGGTCCTATCTTGATTTCAATCAAAGAGCTAGTGTGCTCCTCACAGCTGGGTCAGGTCTGGGGGGGGTTAATGCCCACCCGCTCTGTCTCTTGATGCTCCCGTTGCTGAGGTGAGCTCAGTGGCACACCATGGTTTAACCCAACAGAAGGAGGCTATCCTGCGTGTTTAGAGACAGCAGCCCTTCTCCATGTTCCTCTCAGAAACAAAACTGGATTAAAAACCCCCTTATTGCTCCGTGTTCTGTCCTTTCCTGGTGTTGAGCTGGACATAAATGTGGTGATCCCTCCCCTTCTCCCTTGTGCTCCCAGCAGCAGCCTCTAATTTTCTGAAGGAGGAAAAAAAATCCCTGTTTCTCCACCAATGCCATTTCTTTCTTCCTCTTCTGTGGCAGCCAACATGTCCCTGCTAGAAATCCGAGCTGTCACTGGTGTGGGAGGGTGCCAGCAGGCTCGGGCAGGGAGCTCCATCCTCCTTCCGCATTGCTGCTCCAGCCCTGCCCCATCAGCCCCTGGCCTGGGTGCCAGGACTTGTGCAACTGGGAGCTCCAGGAGGGCAGCAGGCAGCCAGCCTCACTCAGAGGCTGCAGCCAGCCCTGTCTGGTGCTGAAACCCTTCTGGTGGCATTAACATCAACCTCTCAGGAGGTTTCTCCTCCCACTCAGTCACAGTTCTATTTGTGTGTGAGATACAGCTTCGACCATGCACTACCGTGGAGCTCATGAGTTTCCTTCCTATCTGTGTAGGAGATATCCCAAACTGGGGTCATGTAATAGGGCACAGAGGAGCCCTAAGCTAGCTCTGGAGCTATTTTGGGTGTGGGGACATCCAGAGGTGTGCTGCAGGGTAGTCCAGTGGCCTCCACTTGCTCACCCTGGAGCAGCAAGGCTTGGTCAGCAGCAAACAGATAAACACTGGGGGCAAAGAGACAGAGAGCCTTTGGCTTGGGCAATAGCAGAGCTGCCAGGGGACAAGGGGCTGAGCTGGTCATGTTCACTGCTGCTGCTCTTCCTGCCAAGACATCATCTTTGTCTCTGAGGGGCTGCTGTATTGTACAGTGTTTGTGCTGGTTGCTGCAGCTCCCACAGCTCTGCACACACTGGGGCAAACCCAGCCTGTGTCACACCATCACTGCAGTGGGACATCAAAGAGCCACAGGAGTCCTGGGTCCCTTGGGACAAGTGAGCTGCAGCCCTCCTATTCCTGCACAAAAGCCTGAGCAAACCAATCAGCAGCAGTTTGAGTCCCAGAATCAGTGGAGAACTCGTACAGGGCCATCTCCCACTGCTTTAGGACCTGTTTTTCCTGAGCTCCAGGTGGCTCAGCTCTCAGGGGAAGCCCTCTGCCTGGTTTCAGGAGCAGCTCCAGCGCATGCCACTGTGGGGCTGATGCATTTCTGGGCGTTTCTCCATTCCTGCTGTTCCTCATATATATTCAGAAATGCAGATGCTTCCCTGCAAGTCCTCATCATCTTCTGGTTTCACCCACTCTTTGAATGTAACAAGCAAACTCAAACACTGCAGTGCAGGCCCAGGGCTCACCCAGAATACCTATATATGCTGGTAACCCTACAATATCAATCAGCATGCATTCAATAGTGGTTTTCAGTAGAATGCTCTGGGGTTTTTCCAGTATGGCATTGTTCTGGATGCTGGCCCATCCCGCACCATCCTGTTCATCTACCAGTGGACAACCACCAAGGCAAACAAGACCGGGGTGATCAGAGGATGCAGTTCCTGTCCTGTGCAAGGTAAGGTGCCCATCTCCTGCTCAGTGGTCTGTGCAACTGGCATGGGATGGATGGATGGAAAAACAGACTTGTGCATGGACCAGTGCCACAAATTCCTTGGCTCCTGCACCACCGAGGTGTGCACAGAAATAGTGAAGCACAAGTTGCTAATTTTCAGCATGGCTCTTCTTGACTGGGCAGATTTAGCCACACACAGCTGGACATCAGGCACTTGGCAGTAGCAGGTGTCAGGATTTTGGGGCTGCTGCAGGCAGGGAAGCGCACAGAGAGGATGTGGCTTATCCTGATGTCCACATGGACCAGTGGTAGAGCCAAGGTTGCTGGAGCTTCTCACCTAGGAGAGGCAGTGAACAGCAATGGAGACAAATCTGACTGCAGGTATCTGACTTGTATCTTCTGCCTCCTCCTGACTGTGCCTGGGCAGTAAGTGGGGTAGCTCCAGGACAACAGAGCTGCAAAGACTCAAGTCCCCTATGTGGCATTTGACAGCACAGGCATGAGTTCAGCTTGCCTTTAGGTGTCCCATTTCAGAGAATTTGGGAGTTTTCCTCATGAATTTGAATCAGTTTGGCCTCACCAATGCCAGCTGAGAGGGTTTCATGCATTAATGCATGGGGTTTTCCTTCCCTATCTCCTAATCTTGCTTTGATGTTGAAGTCTGGTTATAGTGGGATGCTGGGAAGGACTGAGCCCTCAGCAGCAGTGTGCTGTGGGAGGGCAGCTGCACAGCAAGCAGGGAACACAGTTTGTGCCCTTTCAGGCTGTAAACAACACAAATCACACACAGAAGATGCAAGAAGGGCTCCCTGAAACCTTGTACATGTCCCTCGTTCAGCAGCTGGGTTAAGCAGCAGCTCTGTGAGGTAGTTTACTGTCAGCAGCAGCACAAGAGGCTCAGGCAGGTCTCCAGCCCAGGTGTGAGTGGCCCTGTCTGCATGGCAGCACAGCCACAGAGAGAAAAGCATGTGGTGAGGGAATCAGGGGGATGGGGAAGAGAGACTCTTCCTGGGTAGTAGTTCAAAACCAACATTTAAGACCCCATTGACTTGCTGGAAAAATGAGTCACGGCTAGCACACAGCTTCCCTCTGCAGAGCACTGGCTTCCTCTAGGGCAGGGGTGTCTTGGTTGCCAGCTGGGGCTCGGTGGCTGGAGGAGAGAGGTGACACATCAGCCTCTGTGTGTCTTTTGCTTATTTCTATAGCAACTAAAGCCACATTTCTTCCTCAGTGGGCTGAGACAGCCTCATATGTTGCAGCAGTCATGTGGCTGGTATAGATGTCTCAGCTGGAGAGCTAGGGTAGTCTAAGTGTAATTTGGGATTTCTATGCACGTGTTTTGGTCTCAGTTCCATATTTTAGCAGGATGGATACCTGGAAGACCTCCTTCATTCCACCTGTGACAGGTTCTGTCTTAACCATGTCCTAGGATAGAAATCTCTGGGGTAACAGCTCTCACAGTTCTCCCATAACTTCCCTTAAAATTCCATTCTGTTCCATGGTCCTCAGGTCCAGGAGTCTCCAGCTACTCAGATTCTCCTCAGAAAGCTGGGAAGAGCTTGGAGCCATGTTTGAACTGGGCCCAGAATGAGATCCCAGCAGAGCAGCACAGCCAAACCCCCCTGTACTTGGGAGCCACTGCCAGCATGAGGCAGCTGAAGTGAGTGAATGTTGCAAACCCACACCCAGAGATCAGCACACATCCTGGGATCATTCTGTAACAGGCATCTCACCCTGTCTGCTCTGCAGTGTGACCCATCCCTAATCTGCTAGTCAGGTAAACCTTCCCCAGGCCCTGATGAGAGGAGCATGGCATGGCTGTGTCTCAATGTGTCACCCCAGGTAACCATGAAGATGACAGTCCTGCAACTGCTGCCAAGCTGGTAGTGTCTCCTTCACAATTACCCTTTCACAATTAGTGCTTGGGAAAACACCCATCAATCTGAAAGCTCAAGTGTTTTCAGTTTGTGTGACAACCCACGTGGGCTTGCAGGAGTGTTTCTTGTCAGCAAATTGGAAATGGTGGTGGAAAGGTTCACCTTATCACACACACTTTTGTGGATCCTCTTCCCAGCCACCACATTACTGAGGCCTTTATCTCCTTTTAGACACTGGGGAAAAGTAAGGTCTGGAGGGGACCAGGCCAATGGGATAGGACCAGAGAATTTCCTCAGTGACAGAGGAGAAGTATGGTCCTAAATTCTTAAATGGTGGTACAATTGTTCAAACCATCCCTCTGCTGTTCTTGCCTCCAGTGCCATGCGAGGGGAGAGGGAAGCAGCAGCAGGAGTGGGATTGTCTTGAGTCCCTGGGCTACTACCCAAAGTAGGGAGCACAGCAGAAGTCCTGCAGTGTGCCCCACTGCAGGCTGCTCCTGGCAGGGTCCTGTAATACCAAATGTTCTTCTTTTTCTTTTGTGTTTAGCCTCACCCATCCCATCCTCTCTGACAGTCTCCTTGCAGCTCTGACTGGCACCCTGAAGTCATCCCCCTTCAATTTTCAAGGGGCACAAGTCCTGTCCAGCCCAGAGGAAGCAGCATTCAATTGGGTTGCTGTTAACTACGTCCTGGAGAATTTCTTCAAGGTAAAGGATGATTCTCCCTGGGGCCCATAGAGCTGGGCTGAGCAGCTCCTGTTAACAGACAGCCACAGAGACAAGTGGTGAGATGGGTAAACCTCTGTACTTAAAACAGTGCTTCAGCACAACTTCCACTGCCTTTCAGAGGAGGCAGCTTAGATCCAGCACCAGCTGGTTGAGGTGAGATGGTGAGGCCCTGGCACAGGGTGCCCAGAGAAGCTGTGGCTGCCCCATCCCCCCATCCCTGGAAGTGTCCAGGGCCAGGTTGGACGGGGCCCTGGGATAGTGGAAGGTGTCCCTGCCCATGGCAGAGGGGTTGAATGTGAGGTGAGCTTTAATATTCCTCCCAGCCCAAACCATTCAGTGATTCCATGGTCATAACTAGGCTGAAGAACCAAATCTCTGCTCTGGCTTTCCATGAACACATCCATGCAGTTGCCCTAACAGACGTGGGGCTTTCTGGCCAGCACGTCCAGGATGCTCACATAGGTGACCTTACATAGCCTGGCCATGGGCCATCACCAAGAACTGCACTGCAGCTGTAGCTCAGTGCCTCTGTCAAACAGGAGTTGCTGCTGTTTGTGGAGTGCTGTGGGATTGCCACTGGAGTCCAGCTGTCCCATGGGGAGTCTTGTGGATGGTAGAGAAGCAGATTCTGTTGCTACCAAAGCAAAAGCCTCTCAGTTAGACACCAGGCCTCCCCGGTATTTAGAAGCACTTGCTAAAGAAAAAAAACAGTTTTCTTGTTTCACCCATCACTTCACAAGCCAAAGGGTCTCAAAAAAGAACTCAGAGGGTAAGAGAAAGGTGGGTTAGACTGAGTTATTCCTCATCAGGGATGTGAAAAGCAGCTCTGATAACCAGCAGCAAGCACACACTGGTTAGGGAATTGTCAGACCTGTTGACAGCAATACAGCCTCCTCCAGCCAGGCACAGAGTGTTTACCCCATCTAAACTCTCCTGCCTGTGCTGCCAACTTCAGCATTGCCAAAGTCAGTTCTGCAAGACTGCAGGAGATGATGCCACAGGGTCCTTCTGACAGAAGGATCAATTTAGCATCAAGGCAGCACTTGAAACCCGTATCTGCCCTCTTGGAAACGCCCTTGCCACTCCCCACCGCTCTCTCCACTGTCCCCTTCTCCTGCCTGCCGAGACCACTGCCTAGTGCAGCCTAGGCTGGGCAGGCTGGGCAGCCCTGTTTGCCCCCACAGGCTGTGGGAAGGCTCTGTGCAGGTGGCAGTGCCTGTACACTGGCTCCTCTGTTCCCTCTGAAGCCACTGGTTCAGCATTCTTATGTCCTGTGGGCAAAAAAGTGTTGGGCTGTGGACACCATCGAGCTGCTTTCTCTCTCTGTGCTCTAATGCTGGCATTTGGCTGTGACTGAGATGGAGAACTCTCAAGGATTGACCTCTCTTGTTCTTTTTGAGTCAGTATGACTGGCAAGGACAGTTGGTCCCCTCCAGGAAGGGGATGGCAGGAGTCCTGTCCGTGGGAGGAACCTCAGCAGAGCTGACTTCTGAGCTGGAAGAAGAGGAGCAGGTCCCAAAGGAGGGAGTGAGGCTGCAGCTCTATGGGCAGACACGCCGGGTGCACACGCACCAGTGCCCCTGCCACGGCACGGAGCAGCTCCGCAGCAGGCTGCTCTCTGTGCTCATCCAGGTGAGTGTCTGCTCAGGGCCACAACATCACTAAATGACAGCTGCACAAGCTGTGCTAATGGGCAAAGTGTCAGTCACTTTAAAGTCAATCCCTCTTTAGTAGAGGCTGCTGGCATATATTAGAAAAACCCAGCGCATTTGTAAAACTTTCTCTCCCTGCAAGCAGACACACAGGCACCAATTCAAGGGTTTCCTACTTACAGGTTCTATTTGGCTCCAACTTAATACACACAAGCAAAAAATTGCTCTTCAGAGGTGTCAACATCACCTTCAGGGTGAGGAGAGGTAAGGCTTGCCTTGGCTCCTAGGAACTCTTGGGAGCACCCAAGAACCAACTGGGACCTTCCATTTGGGGTATTTCCTTTGCTGACTTTAACCCTGAAACATCTTTAAAAGAGCGCTACTTCATTTTGAAAACATGCTGGTGTTGTGATTCTTCCAAACTTTATTTCACTTGGGGAATGGGGGGGAGGAGGAGAGTGGTATAGGATAATACAAACTCAAGAATCACCTTAGTCCTCATCAAAACTGTGTTTTTCAGGAAATAACTGCTCCCTCCCCCATTCGCTTTCCTCCCTATAAACCCCACTTGCCCTTATTTGAGACCTGAATGTCACACATTGGACACCAACTTCACCACAGTTATAGTGCTAAATTGCTAGAGATAAGAAACACTGATTCTTGTGGGGCTGAGCCATCTGGAAGGCAGATGAGAACAGTCCTTGCAACTAGAAAGAGCACAGGATACATGAAACTGTATTTGTGCTCTAAGGGCGGGTGGGTAGGGCTGGGACTCATCACCCCGTAGCAGGTCCAGTGACTGCACTGGCCCTGAGCTCAGCAGGAGCTGGGACCTGGCTGGACCTCGTGGTTGACTTGATGCCGTAAGATTTGGCAAAGCTTTCACAGCCTCCCTGCTCAATCTCAGCATTGTGGTGCTTGGGGAAAGCTGTTCCTAACCATGTCCTCACTGTCTTCCCCTGTGAAGCCCCGGGATGCCAATGTCCTCTCTTGCTGCTTCTGTCCTTGTTTTATTCTGCCTCCAGGATCAGAGAAGGGCTAAAACCGTGTCCAATCCCTGCTGGCCCCTCACCTACTCCCAGGAAGTGCAGTGGCAATCAGTGCATGCTGGGCCTTGTGCTGCCAGTGATGACGCACAGGACATCCCTGGCCCCAAGGTCTTCAACATCACGGGCTCCAGTAACCCCACAGCCTGCGTGAACCTCGTGCAAAGCCTGCTCAACTCTTCCTCTTCGTGCAGCTTCTTCAGGCATTCCCTCAGCAGTGGTCTCAAGCCCCTTCAGACCAGGTTTCTGGTGAGTTCTCATTTACACTGGGGTAAGTAACTGGTATGAGGAACCCATGAAATGGGACCAGTTTGACCATTAATAAATACAGTGGGAACATCCAGACCATGACACTCCTGCCCTCTCCCCCTCATTGCCACACAGCTGTTCAAACATGGACCACTGGCTTCCCACAGTGACTGTGGGGGAGCTTTTTTCATCTATGTCTCCTCAATGTCTGCTGCTGAGATCAACTCTAGGGCTCCATGGAGCCAGCAGGGATGGGACAGTCAAGAGTTGTGTACTAAGCAACTCTTCCCACACCAGATCTGTGGTAGAGCTGGAGATCCTCTGCCCCTCTCTTAGCAAACTTCTGGTCATGCTGCATCACAAGCACCCTTCTACCTGAGAACCTGGACTTAGTGGCCAAAATAATTGGATTGTTAAGCCAGGAGTAGCTCAAGATCCTAGGACAAGCTGAGGGCATGTCCAGGGAGGGTAACTATGGAAATTTCCCCAGCTCCCTGCTCCTGAGTCTCCCATGGACATGGTGCCAAGGAACATTGGGATCATCTCCCAGTCCTCAGCACTGCTGAGGTTACACCATGAATATTGTGCTCAGTTTTGGGCCCCTCACTGCAAGAAGGACATTGAGGGGCTGGAGCATGTCCAGGGAAAAGAACAGAGCTGGGGAAGGGGCTGGAGCCCCAGGAGAGGCTGAGGGAGCTGGGAAAGGGGCTCATCCTGGAGAAAAAGAGGCTCAGGGGGGACCTTGTGGCTCTGCACAGTTCCCTGCCAGGAGGGGACAGCCGGGGGGGTCGGGCTCTGCTCCCAGGGAACAGGGACAGGAGGAGAGGGAATGGCCTCAGGCTGGCCCAGGGGAGGTTTAGACTGGATAGTAAGGAAAATTCCTTCACCAAAAGTGTTGTCAAGCCCCAGCATGGGCTACCCAGGGCAGCGGTGGAATCATCGTCCCTGGAGGGATTTAAAAGCTGTGCAGATGTGGTACTTGGGGACATTGTTTAATGGTGGGCTTGGCAGTGCTGGGTAAATGGTTGAACTTGATTTTAGACATCTCCTGCAACCAATATGATTTTTTAATTCTATGACCAGTCTACTTATCCAGGCAGGGCCAGGAGGGCCACTGGATGCATGCTGGGAACAGACCTGTTTCCATCTCCAGACAGCAACAGCTCTGCTTGTGTCTCTTGAGCCCTTCCAAGGCACTGGAACCAACCCTGCACACCAAGGGCACCCTGGCAATGCTCAGCCACTGCCCCTCACTTCCCTAGGGGTAATTTCTGGTGTGCAGTGCAAGGACACAGAGCAGAGTCCCACCTAATGATTATTTCTGCTGCTGTTGTAGGTGGTTTCTGAGGCCATGGACTTCATGAGAGGAACTGTACCTTCTCCTGACTTGGGTCAGGCTGTCAAGAGGCTGTGTGGGATGTCCGTCAAAGAGGTAACTGTGGAATAACTTGGTGTGCAGGGAGAGTGGGAAGCAAGGAACAGTTTGTTGCAAAAGCCCTCAGGGCTCAGACTGACAGAGTTGTAACTTACTGGCTCTCTCAGGGAAAATTTGGATGTCTGGATTTTGCGGGTTTTGGTTTTTTGTGAGGCTTTTCTTTGGGTTTTCTTTTTTTTACTTTGAGGAAACAGGCTCCACTTATTTTCCTTCCTCTCAAATCCCAGCTGCTGTTGGTAACATCTGGACCTAATTAAATGAAAAGCCACAAATACCTTTTACAGTATTTTAAGGAGTAAACAGGAAGGTTGTCTACTCACTCCTGTACATCACCTTGGTCTTGCTCTTATCCTTCTGTCCTTAAGTGCAAGGGACATGTCCACTCAAACTCCAGGGTTATTCCCATTTCACCTGGAAGCCCAAGCCAGGGGGAGTTTGTCACTTCTTTCCCTGAGCTGGTGGTTATGAGGTCACCCTCATTTACATTTACACTGATGGAGCATCCACAGTAACATTCAAATGGGACAATTTCTCCAGGGTTTGTTAATGAGCCGTAAGTAGTCCCCTAAAGCATTCTCTTCTGGAGGGAGGAGAAAGATCCCAATGTTCCAGTTGGGAGAAAGGCTGCAGCATCAGCTCAACCTAATTAGAGAGCAGGGAATCAATCCTACCAAGCAATTCACCAGCAAGGCAACCTGGTTGTCAGTCCTGCTGCTCTTGGATCTGACTTAACAAGATGGGAACAAAATGTTACAGATGACACTGGTTTCTACCCCACAGCCCAGTGAGTGCAGGAAATGTGGTTTCAGTCTGCACAGGACACAAACCCCTCCTCGAGTCTTCAGAAGAGGAAAGGAGCGCCTGTAGCAGGCCTGAAAATCAGCTATTGAATATTTACTTCTTTTATTTTCCTCCCCCAACTTTTTTTTTTTTTTTCTGGAAACGGCACCAGCTGATTGGGGAGTCCCAAGCAAGCCTGGATACACTTGTTGATTACTGCACTGTGTCTGCCTTCATCTTCCATCTCAGTACAACAGGATACACACTTGACTTTGACCAGCCTGCTTGGACTGCATTCCAGAAGGTCAGTTCCTACAGCACAGTGTTCCCAGTTACCAGCAGCGCTGGTCCCAGTACAGCCAGCCTCTTCCCACACTGGCAAGCCCTAACCAGCTGGGCTTCTCCAGCAGGATGGTTTTGCAAAATGGATTCACAGTTGTGACAAACAAGAAAACCAAAGAGCCAGAGATGACACTTGTCCTCTCTGAAAAACACGTGTCAAAAATCTTCTCTGGATCAACACCATCTTTAGAAATCTGTGTTGATAGGGAAGGAAGTACAGCTTGATCTCCACTTAATGCAAAGGACAAGCTGCTGATAACACTTCCTGAGCCAAAAGGTGCTTCCCTACCTTTTTGCAACCACCTTTATACTCATGAGGGTTGATAAATACCTTGTCATCATAGAATCCTAGACTGGTTTTGAATTGGAAGGAAACTTAAAGCTCCTCTCATCCCACCCCCTGCCATGTGCAGGGACACCTTCCACTATCCCAGCTTGCTCCAAGCCCCGTCCAGCCTGGCCTTGGACATTTCCAGGGATCCAGGGGCAGCCACAGCTTCTCTGGGCACCCTGTGCCAGGGCCTCCCCACCCTCCCAGAGAAGAATTTCTTTCTAATATCTAATAAATAATCTAACCTAATCTCTAATAAGGCCTGAAATTGCTCCAGGATCTGGAGGCCCTAAGGATATGGGGATTTGATTCAGGTCATTCCCTTCACAAAAGAAAAGAAAGCCTGTTCCCAGACCTCTTCACAACTGACAATCACAGCCGTGGTCCCACTGAGCAGGGCCAAGTAGTGACCATCAGAAAAGGCAAGGTAATTAGGAGAGGTCCAGGACTCACAGGGAGCCCAGCCTGGAAAGACAGAGACAAGCAACCTAAACCATAGGTCTGAGGTTCAGCCAGGGCCAGAGAGACAACCATCCACAATGCAGACTTAAGATCCATTAGAAAAACCAGTCAGTAAGCAGAGAACAGCACTGCCCTACAGCACAGCTCAGGAGAGAGGGGGCTGCCCAGGCCAGAGCTTACATGGAGTGCCCATGCCCGTGGGCAGAGGTGTGGGTGGAAGTGCCATTTGGGCCTGTTGGTGTACTCAGGGCACTGAGAGTGTGAGAGCTCCTCATTTCAAGCCAAATCCTTGGATCAGTCTCAGATAATACATACAGAGCCTTGGGCCCATGCACAGAAACACAGCTGGGGTCCAGGCCATCTCCTTCTCTTCTGACCTCTCCTTTTTATTTCAACAGATGGGTGACAGATCATCTGGCTGGACTCTTGGGTACCTGCTGAGTCTGACCAGCACCATCCCCCAGGACAGCCCAAGCTTCCTCAAGGGGATTGAGCCAGGGGTCTGGTCCCTGCTCCTGATCCTCTTCGTCATGCTGCTCATGGGCTCTTTCATGCGCATCTCGTACCGAGTGATGGTCAAGGAGAGCAGCTCCAGTCACAGGAACAGCAGTGTTTTTGATGACTGACAGTTTTCTGCCACTCAAGACTCTTGTCAGAGCACAGTTAACAGGGTCCAGACAGAAATCACAGAGGTGCAAGTCACTGGAGGATGCAAGTGATTTTCCTGCAGGGCTCCCAGCAACTTGCTGGTACTTGCACTACTGTACTTTCAGACAATGGATCCTGCTCCACAGGAAGTCTGTGATTCCTGGTGGATGGCAGGCTATTCATTCTCCAAACAAGAACAGCCTGCATGGCTCTTCCTTGGGCTACAGCTGGGATTACTCATGTCAGACATTAAATGATGCCTCTGAGCATGCAGGCTCTTGTGAAGTTAATATTGTATAATCATGTCAAATCAGAAGAGGTGGTGTCTGAAAAAAGTGCTCTATCCTCTTCTGTGGCCTCTCAAGAGATGATACCTGCAGTGTTGCCATTAGTGAAGACCAGAAGGGCATTAAAATGCAGTCAGAATACAACAGCCAACTGCTTCCATGTTCTAGGGAAAATGCAGATATTTTCTGCCTGACCTGTCTGTGCTTCCATCTCAGTGACGATGGCCACGTGTCCCTTCCAATGAACACTCCTTCTGACCAGGAATCCTTCAAAACCACTCCTTCTTAGTCTTGGCCTCTACAAAATGTGCAGAGGATCGAAGGAGAAACAAAGGGCACAGACACACAGCTGAGTTTTTTGTCTCTGGGCTGAGTTAAAATTGCCAATTTAAACTCTTTAGCAAGGAATCAAATTAACACATTTAATTTCACATTTGCTAAAGCTGGGCTCATGCTGGGCTAAGGTTCACCTGTTTTTTCATTTGCACTGACCTGCTTCTCTTGCTGACTCTGGAAGTGTCTCAGCTGACACTGCCCTTTAGACCAGAGCCAACTCAGGAACAGAAGCTTTCCTAATTGTCACTTTCATATTAGACCATGACCAGAGTTGCTTTATGATCTAATAATCAGGATTCCCCTGGGACCTGGTAGTCATTCCAGCTCCTCTGGTCTGCTCTGCATGTCTGAAAGATGAGGTGCTGCACAAATTCTGTGTTACTGTGAAGAAAAGGGACCGATTCACAAACACTGTCCTTTGACTAAGGCATTTAGAGCTCACTTCTCAACGGCTTCAGAGACTTAAAACACACAGACTGTTAAGAGCCCCAGGGACAAGTGTCTCCAAGGCTTTTCAGACCACTTTAAACAGAAATGTAAATACTCACAGATGCAGTGGTGTGCTTTGCAGGATTTTTAAAGCTACCATGGCACCTAAATCCTTTCAAATCTGATTATTCGTCCCTTGTGCTCCCAATTGATAATACAGGACAAACCATAATATTGGGGTATTCATGCATTTTCAGGCCAATTAATGAAGGTCTGGAACCTGCCAGTCAAGTTTAGAGGGTGTGGAAACAGACTTAAACAAGCTTCATATTCATTTCTTTGAGTTGCACATTAGATATTTTAAATTATATCATGTCATTAAAGATGTTTTAATGGACTGTGTTATTCTTGGCAAGAGATCAAAGCAGGGGGGTTATTGTGACCACAGAGTGTTTCAGTGAGCAGGACGGGGGTGCTGCTGCTGCCTCTACTCAAGAGCCGTTTTGCTGTGTACTTTTGGGGTACACAATGAGAACCCCCAAAGGCACTTTCTTTCCAGTGAAAGAAAAATATTTCAGATAACCTGACTACTGGTATTTAGTTGATGAGAGACATGCCTACACCTTTTGATGTGTTCTTTGCTCAAACCGTCTGAAGAAGGTAGGAGGCATCCAGGCAAGGTGGCATAGAAAAAAATAAAGAGGTTATCATGGAGTCAGCAATATCAGGGAAATTCCTGAGACTTCATTCATCCTGCACCCAGAAATGCAATCCTTTAACAGAGCTCTGGCTCAGTGACCTGACAGCACAGGGGTGAGCTCTGGGATTTCTGGCTGATATTTGGAACCTGCTGAGGAAGAATACTACCACTGTCAGAAATGGAAACAAGCTGGTGCTTGTTTTCCATATGCTGGAAACAAGCCAGGTGTCAGGAACTCCTGGACTCTGGTGCTCTGGCCTGTCAGTCATTGCACCTTCTTGAACTGGAATAGATCACAGGGTCCAAGAGAAAAGGATATCAGCCAGAATTTCCCCAAGCTCTTGTTTAGAAGCTTGGGACTTCCACAGAGATAATAAGTGAGTAATTAGGCAATGAGCTCAGCATGGCCTCCTGACACTTCACTTTTGCCTTGCATATGCCACTGAATTAAATCCCTGCCCCCTGAGCCATCCTGACACTGAACCACTGCTCTGCCATGCAAAAAACCACAACCACTTCTTTTTCTGACAGATAAAAACATTTATAGATGTATTTACTAGAAGTTAAGATAGATTGGGATTTTAAAACTGGTGTTTTGGTAATAAAAAAGGCATAAAATAACAAAATGGGGAACCTATGAGAAAAAAGGAGACTAATAGTGGAAATATTCCTTCCTCCCAGCTCTCTATAGAGCAGCTTGTTCATGTCAGCCCCACAATAAGTTTGCAGAATTAAATCCCCAGATTGCCTGGACAGCCAAAATCTACTTAAAAGGAGATTCTAGATAAACTCACTCACTTTGAAACAAAGATGCTTGCAGGCCTTTAGTTACAATTCAACTGTGGAAATGATAAATAATGAGGATTTTCTAACTGTAAATTCTTTATGTTTATATACAGGGCCCTCACGTTTCACTCAGGCCGAACCATGGCAGAGATCTTCTGGCAGATAATAAAGTCTGCTCATGTGCAACTGCAGTTCTGCTGTTGTCAGCAAATACCAATAAGAAGGAAATAAAAAGTATTAGGTACAAAAATTGACACCAGAAAGCACTTTCTCTGTTTTAGCTTCAGACACACAACAGGGTGACTGACCTGCTCCTGGCTATTGGGGCTTAACTGTCATTTAGGCATCCCAAAGCACCATGGATTCTCAACCAGTACATCCCATCTGGGTTGTCCCAATGAATTCCCATGAATATTGAGGGAAATAGTTTGTTGCCTGCAGTTCCACTCTGCAGTACTCACAGGGCCTGAGTTGTTTCTTTCTTCCCATTCTGACATACCCAGGCTCCCTGTGGTAGGAGAGACCCAAGTTGAGGCCTTGGAATCCACAACCACTTGTGGAGCAAATCCAGGAGAAGATGAGAGGAATGCCTTTCATGGATGGCTGGATTTAGTATCAGTATATTTTCATGTTGTTCTTCTACCCTGCTTCTGATCCTGTATCTAAGTGTCTTTCCAGAGAAGCAGGCAGCCATGTGATGTTTATATCCTACCTCATGGACTGTCACTCCTACTTCAAGAGCTAAATCTGAACACACTGAAGCAGAACAGGCCTGAAGGAATACTGGGATCAGAAAATCTGCAATTTTTGCCACAGCTTTCTTAATATAAGTCCTTTCACAATGCCATCAAACCCAGGCAAGTCCCAGTGTTTTGGTGTTTTCTGAGTGCAGACATCAGCGTGTACTTGTACACTGAGGTGACCAGGTTCCCTCCATGTGAGATATTCAGAGCCCTCCTGCAGTCAGATGCTCTCAGATCCCTGCTCAAGTCAGATAAACACAGAACAGGAACTGCTGCTCCTCGGAGTAGTGTGCAATGCCAGGGATCAGTCACGAGAGGGAGGCTGGCAGAGCACCCCTCAGAAAGCCTAAAGAAATCTCTGACACAGCCAGTAGCTTCTCCCACCACAAATGACATCAATTAGCAAGGAGGCTTCTCTGGGAACGTGCTGTGGATGCAGGGGAAAGACACTGCAGTCTGGAAACTCTCTGTGTGCAATGTGAAAGATGCTCTGACCAGGGATTTAAGAAGCCATGGCATTGGAAGAAGTCCTCTATGCAGGGAGACAGGCATGGAATATGGATGAAGGCTCTTCTGGAAACAAGAGGGAGAAAGAATAATCCCTACCAGGAAGAGAAGTAGAGTGGAATGAAGAGGCGGTTTGAGAGAGACAGAGGAATGATAAAATCAACTTTTGTGTGAAGAAAAGCTTATTTTTGTTCACAGCAGGGGTGTCACCATATGTGCACCTCATGACCAAATTAGTCACCACTTCTTGGTGGAAAGTCTCAGGAGAAACAGATCCTCCACATGGAAGAAGGCAACAGCTATCAGGCTTATCACTGGTCAAGGAACAGCAGCAGAGCTGTGGAACCTTAATGGGAACAATGTTCAAAGTTCACAAGTTTCAAACACGAAGGAGATGTAAATGGCCAATTAATGCTGAACATTACATAAAGTAAAAGCTGGTTTAGCGTTGTCTCACAGTATCATGGAAAATGTTAAACAGTCCTGGAGTGAAAGCTCTGAAGGGACAGACTCATGGCCTTGTGAATGGAGTTACTCAGTGGAAATCATCAAACCAAATGGAAGGAGCTCTTCTTCCACACAGATCATGGTTAAACCGCAGGACTCATCAGGACAGGAAGCTGTTTATACCAGAAGTTTACATGGCTGCAAAAGGTGATTAGATAAATCTGTAATAACCCATGGGGGCTGTTAAACAAAAAGTTACTTGCTTGTGGCTAAAGAATTGCCCAAACCACCTGCCACATCCATATCTGTTTGCCCTGCTCCTCTTTGGTACCTGCTGCAGAGCATTAGAGACAAGACACTAGCCTGGGTGGATCTGTGGCTTGATCCCATTCAGCTATTCTGATTTCCCTTAGGCAGGAATCCCACAACTGCACCTCTCACTCACTGGTCTCTGGAAGCAGCCTCTCACCTCCATAACTTCACTATCACAGGCACAGTAACTTCTGGAAAACAAGACTGTTTATCCTTACAAGTAACAATCAGATGAGAAGGAGAAAACACCTGCAGATACCCACGCCTCACTTCAGTGTTACCATAAACCTGGAATGACCCCAACACCAAAAGCCCTCTACTTCTGGAGGCAGCTCCCACCCACACTCATCCTCCAGTGTCCCTCCCTTAACTCAGGGCTTCAGGTTTTTATCTACAGAAACAGAATTAGTTCTGTGATTTCTGTCTGGGCTCCTGCCAGCCCCAGGTAGAGGCTCAGTTCAGACTGGATCCTGTTTCAGAGCCAGGCTGCAATCTCACTGGTTAAGCACCAAGAGAGGAGCAACAGTGGCTGTCTGCCTGCCTGCCTGCTGAGGGGAGGGATCAGCTCTGTACACACACGCAGAGAACACTGGTTCAGCAAAAGGGGAAGGCAATATGCAAAAGTCAAAAGAAAGTCCCTCCCCACTCTGTCCAAACCAGTTGTGTTTACAGTAAAATCTGTTTCTAAGCTAAGAGCAATACAGGTAGCTACAAAACCAAAACAATTGCAATAAAGAGTTTAAAAAAAACCCTAATACCTAATTCAGCAAAATAGATATGCGATTTCCAACTTGTTTTAACTTCCCTGTGTCTATCTTTGGATTATATCCAGGGCCTTTGACCATGTAAGACTGCCCTGATGTTTTCCTGGACCCCTCTTACTGCATTAATTTATGCAGCACATACAGATGAGATCTGCCTCTAAATGAGGTGAAACCTCCTTGCTTGTCACTTGCAGCAGAGTTTGAGGACAGCTTTCCAAGTAATCAAATACCAGCTAAGACAGGTGTCTGCAATGAAAACACCATGTGGGAGCCACAAACGTCCCACCTCAGTGGTGTTCCTTTCTCTGCCCTCCCAACTGCTTTCCAGCATTCCCTGCTCTGGCAAGCTGCAGCCTCTCCACTAAACCAATGGTCACTAGAAATGCATTCAGCATTTGGCTCAGGCAGGACCATGGAACGTGCAGCTTTTTCTCCCAGAGTTTGCCTCACACTCAGTATTCCATGCAGAGGTTCGCCTTGGGAGGAATGCTCCACGTGAGCCACAGTTCTGGCACAGACATGCCATGGCACTTGCCAGCACACCTCCTGGCACACACTAATTAATGCTGGCCTGCCACAGCGTTAGAAATACCAGGGCTGACACGGTCAGCAGCTCCAGCAGCTCTCCATGGAGATTCCTGACTGTGCTCCTTCTCAGAGAGATCTTAGAAGTACTGGCATTTTACTTCAATTTTAAAAATGGAAAAATATTTAAGATAGAATTGTTATTTCCTGTGGATGTGCAGGTACCTAACAACAGAAACAATAGCTGACTAGGCTATAATTAGCAAAAATTAATGTTGTACAAATAATTTGAAATGCTTCTTCCTTTGATATTCAGGTGGCTGAATCTCCTGGGGAAACCTCTGGAAGCTCAATCACAGAGCAAAGTTTAGCTCCTCCATAGGGTCCTAGCCCTGCTCCACTGGGAGCAATCCCACTGGTGTTCTGCAGACAGGTGTGGGAGCCTTTACCAAGCAGAGCATTTCCACTCTCACACTCCCTCTGGGAATGCTGGGGGTGGCAACAATTGCTCACTCCACACATTACAGAGCAGCTTCCCAAACATGAAAGGCAGTGCAGACTGGAGTCGAGGTTGTGGGAAGCACAAAGGCTCAGGATTGCTTACACAGTGAGGACATGGATGGCAGTAATGCACAGGCCTTTGCTTTCTGGCCCTGGCTGAAAAAACCCCAAACCTGTATCTGCATTAAATACAGCAGCACTTGTACCAGAAGACCTCCCCCAAGCCCTGCAGTGGCTCCCCCGCTCCATCTCAGGGCAGGTTTTCCAGGGTTTCCCAAGCACAGGTGCCTCTGAATGCTGTGCTGAGCACACCTGGAGAGAATTGATGCTGAATGTACCTTCCTGGACAGCACAATACAAGCAACACACTCTACATGCCCTGGTTTTAATCAGAAAGAAGCCAGGATTCTTCTTGTACGTTACTCTGAAGAGATGGCATCACATCCTGCAGGAAAAGCTGTCTTTACTGGTTAGCACAGCCTGTGTGAAATCTTGAGTGAGTCTTACCCAGATTCATCCTGGCTGCCTTTGATACCTAAATGACGCTGCAGTTTTTGGAACTGGTCACCTCAAACACCATCACAGAGAACAGCAAGGTGATGTCAGAGGACTGCTCTGAGCTGGAGTGGGCCAAGCCATCCCTTTCCACTGATTCCGGTGTGAACACTATTCAATCAATGCCTGTAATTAGTGGGATAAATCTGGACCCTAATGCCTCTGCATTACTCAGCTATCTCAAAGGGAACTGCATCAACCTCCTGCTTTCCTGCTGTGGATGTGAAGGATGAGCCACGTGTGGCTCCCCAGACACCTTGCAGGCAGACACAGGCCTTTCCCAGGACCCTCTCAGGCCACTCCTGATGCTCTGGGGCTGCTCCAAGTGTTCTTGGACTCCTTCCTCTGCAGGAATACGTTGTTTATATACCAGAAATATTGATCATCGTAATCTTTATATTAAGCCAACTACCAGAGGCCATTCAACCTCCAGCCAAAGCCTTCATGGGGCTTCTCTATCCTGCCACCTCCTCACCTGACCCAGCCACAGGATTGGATTATTGTTATCCAGGCACAGATTCTGGGATGTGTACAAGCCATTTGTGTGTCACACAGAGCTGGCCTGTGTCAGCAGAATTGAGGTCATGGCTGTGTTTGCCTCAGCCCACCCCACGGCAAGGCAGAAGGGTGAGACTCCCTGCCTTGGGAGCTCCATTAGGAGCCTCTTTCAAGTTTTTGCTACGGTATGAAACAAGAAGAGATGCTGGGACTTGTGGACCAAGCTGGCATCACAATGAATACATACAACCATGAAAAGATTCTGCTGAAACAATAATCAAACATGCTTAATAAAACTGTGACCAATGGATGCACTGTCTGGGCAAGAATGTGCTCACAAAGCCGGGAAGTAGAATAAAGGACAAGGAAAGGCGAGGGTGGTATTTATTCGGCATGGGGTGCCTGGCTGCCTCATGATAGGGCTGCAGCACCCACACACAGCCCAGGATGGAGGTGTCCATGTGGGGAAACCGTGGTAAGCAAGCAATGTCTACCTCAGACCCCCTCACAGGTGGAAGCTCCTCACTGGGGCCTTCCCCTCACATCACATGGGCCTCTACAGAGCTGCCATGCAAGGCTCAG
>VXAX01007064.1:11260-88742 GCA_013399835.1 Leptocoma aspasia | reverse complement strand
GGAGGGAAGGGGCGGGGGGGAAGCGGTGGGGACCCGCGGGGAACCCGCCCTGTCCCGCAGTGAGGAGGAGCCGCCGCCTCCGCTGCGCAAAACGCGCACTCGGGTCCGTGAATGGGCGGCTGCGGCAGCCACCGCCCAGAGCCCGCTGCGGAGTCACTGCGACGGTTACCAGGGCACTTCGTTCTCCGCCAATCAAACGGCGTTAGCTCATCCCACACGGCCGGCAGCCAATCGGCTTCGACATCAATCATTCAATTGAGCCAATCGGAAGCGCCGTGAGCGAGCTGGGGCGGGCACTCGCGGCTCCCGGTTGCCTAACTGTAAAGCCAACAGACGGGGGGCGGGGCGAATATGAGCCGTCGGCTTGAGTGGCAGCGGCGCAGCCAATTAGATTCTCTAATTTGTAGAGCCTCGCTATAAGCATCCAATCGTTGCTGCGATTGGCCGCCTGGGCGGGGAGAAGACGGCTGCGCGCGCATTCCGCTGCTATATAAGGGCTGGCGGTTGCTTCAGGCAGCCAGAGTCGGTTGGGGGAAGGCAGGGGCTGTAGGGAGTGCTTGGAGCTGCCGCCATCATGAGAGAGATTGTGCACCTGCAGGCCGGGCAATGCGGGAACCAGATTGGAGCTAAGGTCCGGACGGGGAAAGAGGGCGCGGGGGGCGGGAGGGGAGCGCGCTCGATTCGGCGCGGCCGCCACTGACGCGCTTGTCTTCGGCAGTTCTGGGAGGTGATCAGCGACGAACATGGCATCGACCCCACCGGCACCTACCACGGGGACAGCGACCTGCAGCTGGAGCGCATCAATGTCTACTACAACGAGGCCACAGGTAGGGCCCGGACCCGCCCCCCCATCCTTCTCCCCGGCCCCCCCGGCGCGGTAGTCACGGCTCTCCCTGTGTTGCAGGCGGCAAATACGTGCCCCGCGCCGTGCTGGTGGACCTGGAGCCCGGCACCATGGACTCGGTGCGCTCCGGGCCTTTCGGGCAGATATTCAGGCCAGACAACTTCGTGTTCGGTGAGTGCGCGGGGGCGGGAGGAACCGCGGGGTGGGGCGGGCAGGGCACTGCGGGGCTGCCCCGCCGCACATGCTCCGAGGGATGGGCCCAGACGGGGCTAATCCTGGCGTGGAATACCGGGATTGCGGCAGGGAGCAGCTCCGAGGTGGCACCAGAGGTCGTTGCTCTTCCGATTTTTCATTACTACCTCCGTACGTGCCACGGGGAGAAATGGAGTGGCTGCTGTATCATTGATAATTAATGTTTTTCCTGTGTCTGCCGAGCCACTGCAGAGGTGACTGTGTGAAACCACAGCCCAGTGCTCAGTAAGATGAAGGCTTTCATGGAGCCTGATGCTCTTAAGCTTTGCTTGCAAGCAATAAGCAGGAAGCAGTGACCGTAATCTAATACGAAAATGGCTCTTTTCCAGGTCAGAGCGGAGCAGGAAACAACTGGGCAAAGGGCCATTATACGGAAGGTGCTGAATTAGTGGATTCTGTGTTAGATGTTGTAAGAAAGGAGGCAGAAAGCTGTGATTGTCTCCAGGGCTTTCAGCTTACTCACTCCCTGGGTGGTGGCACAGGCTCTGGCATGGGTACCCTTCTCATCAGCAAAATCCGTGAGGAGTACCCAGACCGAATTATGAATACTTTCAGTGTGGTGCCCTCCCCTAAAGTGTCAGATACCGTAGTAGAGCCCTACAACGCCACGCTGTCGGTGCACCAGCTGGTGGAGAACACGGACGAGACGTACTGTATCGATAACGAGGCGCTGTACGACATTTGCTTCAGAACACTGAAGTTAACGACCCCCACCTATGGTGACCTGAACCACCTCGTGTCGGCCACCATGAGCGGTGTCACCACCTGCCTGCGGTTCCCGGGCCAGCTCAACGCTGACCTGCGGAAGCTGGCAGTGAACATGGTTCCCTTCCCACGTCTGCACTTTTTCATGCCTGGTTTTGCCCCGCTCACGAGCCGTGGGAGCCAGCAGTACCGGGCTCTAACCGTGCCAGAGCTCACCCAGCAGGTTTGATGCCAAGAACATGATGGCGGCGTGTGACCCTCGTCACGGCCGCTATCTGACCGTGGCCGCTGTCTTTAGGGGCCGCATGTCCATGAAAGAGGTGGATGAGCAAATGCTAAACGTTCAGAACAAAAATAGCAGCTATTTTGTTGAATGGATCCCTAATAACGTTAAGACAGCAGTTTGTGACATTCCACCTCGCGGCCTCAAAATGTCCGCCACCTTCATTGGCAACAGCACGGCCATCCAGGAGCTGTTCAAACGCATTTCTGAGCAGTTCACTGCGATGTTCCGCAGAAAGGCCTTCCTGCACTGGTACACAGGTGAGGGCATGGATGAGATGGAGTTCACAGAGGCTGAGAGCAACATGAACGACCTGGTCTCTGAGTACCAGCAGTACCAGGATGCCACAGCTGAGGAGGAGGGAGAGTTCGAGGAGGAGGCTGAGGAGGAGGCAGAGTAAAGCTATGCAGTTGAACACCTGTAAATTTTGTTTAAAGTTGTATGAACTCTCTCATTCAAAAAGTTCTGTTTGTGTTGTGTTGTTATTGCTGTTTCGAGTCACTCCCAATGCTGTACAGGCACCATTAAAGCAGTTTTCACAGTGCACGTCCCCGTCTCCTCTGTTGACACCGGTAGGATTCCCGGGTGCCGTTCCTGTAAGTGAGCCCAGAGATGTCCCGCAGGTCTGGAAGAGAAAAACAATGGGCTTGGCATGAGCACTGCCACCTTGTCCATGGCAACCACCCTTCCCTCCTGCCCTCAGCCAGGTGACACCTCTTTTGTCACTGGCACAGTAGCACTCCTGCTCTGCTCCTCTGGGGATTGAAGACATTCCCCGGTGTTCTCTTACGTTCAGGTACTGCTGGTGGGGGGCACATTGAGCAGGGAGGGTGGAATTAACTCCAAGCTGTATCTAAATTTAGGTGCCTGCCTGTGGCCCAGTGCAGCCTGGCCTGGCAGGAGCTGAGCAGGGGCCACAGGAGGTTTGAGCTGCCTGGGCACAAAATGGTGCCACAGAGCTGCCACCCAGCACTGGGTGTTCCTGGGCTGAGCTGCTCCGCTGCAGCTCCTCAGCACTACAAAGCCAGCAGGGAGCCCTGGCCTGGCCCAAGGGTGCTGGGCACAGCTGTGACAAGTGACAACAAATCTGTCCCATGCACAGCCCTTCTGCAGTGATTCCAAAATCACAGTAGAGGTTCTGATAATCAGGTGTTGATGCAGCCTCTGCTTTGCAGGTGAGCTGAACACCTGACAAGTGTCTAACACTGGTTTGTCTCATGAAAACCCTGTTTTAACAGCAGGTTTTTACAATGGAACCAGTTCATGTGTTCAGTGTCACTTCAAGTGCCAAAGCTATCAGCAAGGAGCTGGACAGAAGGGAGCCGGCTCCTTCCCTGCTGAAAAAATTGTGTTCAGCATTCTAAATTATAACTGCTTTTGTTTAAAGGTTTTCTGCCTTAATTAATGTTCTCCACCCAGAGCCGGACTGGTTGGAGCGGTTAAAACTCTGCTGACTGGTGGCTCCGGAGGCAGGGAAGTGGGAATGTCTGCAGGAGCAGGGCCCAGTGTCAGACCTGCACTCAACATTCTCCTTTCTGGGCTCAACCTCCCCACCAGCCACAGCCCAGCCCTGCCAGGAGAGTTGTTTCTCACCCTCTGCTTTCAATCCTGCCATATTTTATATCTTCTCCCATTTTCCCCCTCCGCACTGTAGCAAGGATGAGCAGTGAATCCAGTTCTTCCCAGCTGAGCTTCATGATTTCCTACCCACATTACTGAGGTGTGACCAAACACAGCAATGCATAAGTTGCTGATTTGTTGAGATTTTTTAGCCTAGTACGTTAATGATTTCAGGTGCATGGACACTTACACACAAAATTCCTCCAGATCTCTCCTTTCAGGCAGCCCAAGACGTCACAGGGCTCAGGCAGGGACTTGTCCTGATGGCAAATACCATTTCCCTGTGCTTTTTGTGCTTTCTCAACCCCTTCATACCATCTACCTTTTCCTTTTTATCAGACCAAGCTTTTTAGAACAAATCCCTTTCCTGACACGTGACAGGTGGGATGTCACTGAGCCCCCCCAGCCTCAGCAGGGGATGGTGGCTGGAAATGTGAAGCTTGGGAGAGGCTGGCAGTGGGAATGCTGGGCTCTCCTGCAGCCAGGGCATGGCAGAGTTCCAGCACATCAGCACAGACCAGAAAAAAATCTGCTACCCATGTGGAACATGTCAGTGATTGTTCACTTCGGTGCCACTCCAGCCAGTACCAGCAATACTTAACCCAGTAATTAGTATTAGTGACTTTCGTTTTCACTCGGCTGAGGAACTTACATGGTACAAAGCCCATGTAGCTAGGTATGAGTCCAGCACGGTTGTAAATTTTGGTGTCTGGCCAGTGTGTCAGGGGGAATCTCGTGCCCAATGTATAAGGTGGATTTCTCTCCAAAAGCTGGAAAACAAAACAAAAAAGACCCCACAACAACATGGAACGGTTTATTTTAAAACATACTATTTTTACCAAAGTCATGTGCTTTGACTCTGCATTATACAAAATATTTGAGCCAACATAAAGCAATTCTCTTTCCAGTCCTGCTTTCTTCTAATTAAGAGCTACATTGCCTTGTCCCTTTTTCCACTCCATAAATTTTTCTCCTGGCAGGTGTTGGCAGCAGTCCCTGCCAGCTCATCCTGCATGCCCACAGCATGGCCCAGGTGCTGTCCTTGGGATCCCTGCTCGGGGATCATCCACAAGTCCCAAAGACCTCGTGCTCCTGCTCTGCTGTCCCTGGAGCTGGTGTTCCTGTGCTGTGCCTGTGTTTGGGTTTGACCCCCTTTGTGTTTCCATCAGTCCCACCAACAGGAATAGCCTGGAATTCCCAGGCCAGGAGGAACAGGAAGGCTTAGGGAGCATTAACTGAAGGAAGAACTGAACTCCTGCCCTCTGAGGCAAGACACAGGTGAGGGGCTGGGCAGCAGGGTGGGTGTCACAGCTGGGTGTCACAGCTGTGCAGCCACAGAACCCCTAAAGGTGTCCCTGGACCTGTGCTTGGGACGAGGAGAGGGGATGTGGGTCACGGAGCCAGCACACCGTGGGGCCGCGGAGCCCTTTGTGCCTGGGATGGAGCCAGGCTGTGGCTCCTCGAGAGGATTTTTGCTCTGCCTGCTGCAGGCAGTGAGCAGTGATCCATGGCACATCTGTAACCGAGGACAACAAAGATTTAGGGCAGGAGATTAGTGGCTCGAAGTCAGAAGCCATCTTAGCTGGAGGTGTGGTGCGATTCTCCCTTCAGCGTGTTTGCTCCTCCGCTGCCGCCGAGCCCTGCCAGCCCGGATTCCGCTGAATCCCGCGGACACCTCCCTGGCTGATTCACGGCATGGCAGGCGTGTCTGAAGGCATCAGGGGCAGAAGGGCTTGGCAAACAGCACATTCAGGGATAAATGCCCGGGTTTTGTTCTGTTTGCTCCATTTCGATTCCTAACCACGGCAGCAGGGAAGGAGATGGAAGCCAGCGCCGGGAAATACATTTCACCCAAAGCACGGCGCTGCCCTGCTGCTCTCCCCGCTGACTCCTTTCTGCCCAGCTGATTTCCCTGAGCTGGGCACCCTCAGCCTTGCAGGTTTTTCCTACATCAGCCCCATATGCTCGGGGATGAAGGCACGGCAGCGTGTGCCGGGGAGCAGGAAGGGCTGGGATGTCTCAGCCTGTATTTAACGCGCTGATCCGCTGGACCAGCGAGGCTGCTGCACCCCAGGGATCTCCCTGCATCCCGGGGATCTCCCTGCACCCCGGGGATCTCGCTGCTCCCCGGGGATCTCCCTGCTCCCCGGGGATCTCCCTGCTCCCCGGGGATCTCGCTGCTCCCCGGGGATCTCCCTGCATCCCGGGGATCTCGCTGCACCCCGGGGATCTCCCTGCTCCCCCCGGATCTCCCTGCTCCCCGGGGATCTCCCTGCACCCCGGGGATCTCGCTGCACCCCGGGGATCGCGCTGCATCCAAGGATCTCACGCCAGCCTGGGGGCAGGGAGGGACGTGTAGCTCTGAATGCAAACTATGAACTGCTGCGGGAGGGATCTCGTTTTCCCATGCCGGAGGATTATGTGTCATTCTATGGGAGCTCTTACAGCAAGGGGACAACAGTTTTTCAGGAGGGATATTTCTGCATCCTTCCCAAAAGGAGGAGAAAGAAGGTCGAGATCTCTTTAAGACATATTGTATTAGGAAAGGAAGAAGCCTTATGACCAAATAAAAGACATATCACAGGAAGTCATCAGCACTGCCAATCAGACAGAGGAGATGTATTCCATAAGGGAAGTGCAGATAGTTGCATCCTGTATTTCTGCACCCAGAGCAACATTTTTAACGGCCACTCTTGACCCAGCCCTCAATAGATTTCCTTAATCCTTTTACAAACTCATTTACCATCCCTTAATGTCCCAAGGAAACAAGTTACAGCATTTGATTTTGCTTGTACTTGTACCCCAGCTCTAATCCTACTACTGAAAATACAGCATCAGCATTATGCACATTCTTATTTCAATAATCTATGACCTACCTGGCGACGGTTAAATTCCTGCATGGCTTTCTTCACAGATAAGAGGTAGGTCATGCCAAAGTGATCCAGGGAGCAGGGGATGAATCCAGCATACCCTTTGGGTAAAGGCAAAAGAGAACATTTTCTGCTTAAGAACATACAGATATAATGTAAAGATCAACCACTCTGAGAGTGGAGGAACCTGGGATGAATATAAAATCTTAAAGTATAGGAAGGAAAAATTAATCTGTTTAAATTGTATAATTAACTCTTACATGTGAGGTATCTTCTCTGAAAGAGGTTTTTTCCCTTATGATTCCCAAGGAAAACACAATGGCCTGAACTGATTTTTGTTGGTCTGCATGTGGTATGGAAAAACCATTTCATTTTCTTAGTATTTTTTTTTTTTTTTACATCTACATATCTACAGCTCTTTCATTTTTCTCCCAATTTAATACACATTCAGGGGCTAACAATGGGGTGTCCAACCTTTTTTCCTCATCTGCTCTACCCATCCAACAAATTCCCACAACAGAAACTTTATAAAGTCTAAAACTACACAAAACCTAGCAAGGTAGAACCTACAAGCAGCCCAAACTCCCTCTTTCCAAAGGAATGCTTTGGGGAGGGAAATTTGTCTTCTGCACCCTAAAGCACGGACACTGTCTCATTTTAACTGAAATATTGTGACCCCTGTATTCCCATGATCAGGGCAGAGTGAAGGATCCCACCCGCTGCAGTTGGATCCTTGAGGGGGGAGCTCAGCCCATCACCCCTCGTAGCTCTCCTGCTGCACAGGAATGTTCTCCCAGAGCAAGGGGGAAGATATAGAACACCCCTTGTAGGACAGAGTTTATGCCTTTATGGTGGTGCCATACCCCCCTGTGTGTGGATTTGGTGATTCGGGAAAACATCTGATTTCTAGGAGATGAATAACCACCCCGGCAGGCTGGGGCAGAGCCCAAGGACCAGCTCTCCTCACCCTCTGGAGCTTGGCCCACAGCTGCAGGGAGCTGAGGTGGTTCCTGAATCCCTTCCAATGCCCACGGGCACAGAGTGACATCCACAGGGTGACAGCATCCCAAAGAAACGCCCTTGCAGGGGAGCAGCAGGGATATTTTCCATCCCAAACAAGCTGGAGCCACTGGGCAATGCCACTGAGGTTTCCCCACAAGGGAGAAGGGTCACAGAATTTCCTCAGAGGTGGCCTCGTGCTGCACGTGCCCTCCCTGTGTTTTACCTAAAGTGACTTTCTGTCGGATGGCATTTGGGACAGGCAGCACTGGCAACGGGTAATCTGCTGTTGCAGCCCCTCCTGGCAGTGCCACACCTCCGGTTTCTAGCTGCATAAAACAAAAAGAGAAATCAAATAAAACACCAGTAAAACCCACTTCTTCCCTCAGCTCCACTGCTTAAATCACTGCCAGGACCTGGGAATGGCAACTGCCATTTCCAGCTCTTCCCAGCTTTACCCTAAGAGCTACCCCAACAAATTCTGGGAAAGTCAAATTACAAGATGAGCAAGTAGCAGACCTAGAAGGGGTTTGCAAAATCCCCATGGAGAACAAGGGGAGCTTTGGGCACTGAGCTCCTGTGCAAATCTGTTTCTGAGGGCAAGGAGCAGGAATGCTCTTTCTTGGGATTTACATCCAAGCCAGCTTTTGACTCCATGCGTCAAACCTCTAATCTCTGCCTTCAGTGGATTTGCAGAGCCGTGGCTGCAGGAATGTGACAAAGGCTGTTGCTGGCTCCAGAGAAAATAAATGTTTTATTAAAAAAATAATAAATATAATTTAAAAAAACCCCAAACCATAAACCATGTTGGTCTGGAGGGATATTTGGCTGTGCTGTGCTCAACGGCCCCCAGCTCCATGGGCAAATCCCAGTACTGGTGTTCAAAGGAGAGGTAATGATGGTGGAAAATTCAGGTAGGGGCAGGTACAGGGTCAGAAATCCAACCAAAGGTGCTGGGAGTGCTCTGTTTTTGGGGGGAGGAGGAAGAGGAAGAGGAGGAGGATGGCAGCATCAGGGCTCCAAGGACACCCTAAGGAAGCACAAGCCTGGCTGCCCAGCACAGCATAACACAACTTTAGGGACTGGGTTTGAAGCCAAACCCACCCAAATGACAAATCCATTTCCTGAAGATGGGTTAGATTTGCTGCTGCTGGAAACTTTGGTGTGTCTGGTCTTTCTCTACACGAACTCCTAACTCAGTGCCCGTGCCACTCCCACCCGTGTGAAATTCCCCCCTCGCACCCACCACCCCCCAAGCCCCCTCCCAGGGCCGCTCACCGCTTTGCTCCCTCCACATTTACACGTGCACGTCCCAGTCCCTAATCCCAGAGCCCTGGCCAGGGGTGGCTGGGCCACCTCCCTCTCCAGCTCCTCGGCCGCGGGGTGCAGGGCGAGCCCCCGCAGCGGCTCCGGGGCCAGCCGGGCACCGGGCACGGCCGGGGGGCAGCGCCAGTGCCCGGGGTCCATGTGGCTCATCATCGGCTCCTCCGGCAGCGGCGGGCTGGCAGGCTGCGGGCCCAGGGGTACCTCGGGAGGGCTTGTGATGGGCTGGTAGGTGACATATCCTGAAGGACAGACACTGAGTTAGGGAACAGGCGTGGCCCGAAGAGGATGAGGGATTGCCATCGTCCCCATGCCCCTTCGGGGGAATGGGAAGGAGCCTGGAGGTTGAAGGTGTAGAATCAGAATAGCTCGAGTTGGAAGAGACCACAAGGATGTGCTCCATGCAATTCCCGTGGCTGTGTCATCAGCCCCATTAATAAACCAGCCTGCACAGAAAACCAGCACAAATCCCAGTTAAATAACATTTATTCCGACTGTCACCTAAACGGTAAAATATCACCAGCCAAGTTAAAAAGTAGTAAAGGGAGAAAAAACTCACAATCCTTAACTCCACGTGGCTGTGTCAGCCCACCCCAAACAGAGCCCCCTCCAAGGAATTCTTGCTCTGGCATCGTTGCTGCTCATCGAGGAAAAGATCTGCTGTAACACTGCCTGGAAAATAATTATCTTACATCCAGCAAATGCTAAATATCTCCACTGTGAATGAGAGACAGAGTCCTGTGATTTGAGATTCTGCAGGGACAGCTGAGCTGGGCAACTTTTGTCTGGTTTCCCCTTAAAAAATCCCCATGACGTGGCTCCCCAGGTGCCCCAGCCCTGTGTGACCCCCCGGCTCAGGCACTTTCTCTCCCTCTGTGCCAGCAGTGAAGTCCATTTTGCCCCTCCTCCGTAGTTCCAGAGGAGGATCACTCCTCCACCCCCATCCACCTTTTCCTTTTTGGAAAACTGCTACTGTGTCAGCCTTGTCTTTTTAAAACAAACCGAATTCCTTCCATTTTTGTGCGCATAGGTCATTTTTTTTCCAGGTCATTACAGCCTTCCTTTGAGCTCCCCTTGGGAGCACATCTGCATCCCAGGGCTGAGTCCAGGGAATGAGGCTTCCAGCAGAGGCTCCATCTGCAGACAGTCCATTCATCTGCAGTGCTGGATTAGTGTTGGACTCAATCTTAGAGGTTTTTTCCCGAGCTGAATGATTCCATGATTTCTGCAAATCCGCAGAAATCAGCAAAATCTGCCCTTTTCTGCACAAGTATAAACTTCTGGTGGGCATTTAGGTGTGCAGTCTGCCCATAATTACATAATAATGTGTATATATTCTGTATACAACTTTGTGAAATATATATAATATGCTCTATGCAATTAAATTATCAAGTGTCCAGGCCGGCACCAAAATAAAGAAAAATCGATTTTTCAATCCAAATTGTGCAAATTTTAAAGCAGGTTTATTTTTTACTCCATTATTAATAAAAATGTTGAATCTACTCTCTTTCTCCCATAAACCAAAGGAAAAGGAAATGCAGGTTGTTCTGTACTTGAGAAATCCATGTGAGCTCCTTTTTCTGACCCTGGGATTGATTCTGAAATGCTGCACAGTGAAGCACGAAATGAAAAGCCAGGAGAGCACAGTGCTTTTGGTTTGAGTAAAAATCCACATTTTCAGGTCAGGTTCCTGGGGAGTGGCTGCTTGCACAACTGGCCTGTGCCACAACCAGCTCCAGCATGGATGATGGATAATTCAGCACACCCTTGGCTGATCTCATGGAATCACAGAACCTCCTGAGCTGTGAGGGACCCCCCAGGATCACCCATTGCAGCCCCTGTCCCTGCCCAGACCCCCAACAATGCCACCCTGTCCATCCCTGGCAGCGCTGTCCAAACGCTCCTGGAGCTCTGGCAGCCTCGGGGCCGTGCCCATTCCCTGGGGAGCCTGGGCAGTGCCAGCACCCTCTGGGGGAAGAACCTTTCCCTCATCTCCAGCTGAGCCTCCCTGGCCCAGCTCCAGCCCTTCCCTGGTCACCAGAAGGAAGACATCCCCAACAGCAGAGCCTGATTTCACTTCCAGCAAGAAAACAAATGTGCTTCAACTGATAGAAAGTAGCAAAGTACTTGGTGCCCATCAATGAGACTTTACCAAAGCCAGACCTTGAGAAAAAATGGTGAGACCAAGTTTGCTAAAGGCAGCCACAGGCCCAACACTGCCATGAGCTCTTTGATCACCATCACATAAAACACCCAGGAGGACACCAGGCAGCACCTGGGGAGGGTTTAAGGGATTGCACAGGGCCAGCTGGACAGCAGGAGCTGTTGGTGACCTTATCAGCACAGCCAGGGGTGGTTCTTCAGGACCTCACTAACAAGCAGCAAACATGAGCACTGCATTGGCAACGAGGAGAGAACCAAAATAATGAGAGAGCAACTCGGTCAACTGGTTAGTTGGGTCTGTCCAAGCTGTATTTTAGACCAAGGAAATGCAAATTAAAATCTCCAGGAATGAAGTCTATAAACACCACCTGTGTAGCAGAGGCCTGGATCCTGGAAAACAGGGCCAGGAGGAGCAGAGAAGCCACAAGTTTGCAAGAAGCTGAGTGGCACAAATTCCCAGTGAGAAATGAGAAAGCAACACTTTGGTGGGGCTATCCCCGGGGAAATAAGACCCAGATCCCACATGGGCACATTATCCCTGTGTTCAGCCTGGAGGAAACTCACTCCCACTGTCCAGGACATCCACAGCAGCCACAGCTCAGCCACAGGATGGGACATGGCAAACGTGTCCCCAAAGGACAGCACATCCCCAAGGGGATCAGAATCACAGGGCAGCTCGGCTGTGCCTGCTTCGGGGCTGCTCAGCAGGGACCAGGCACTCTGCCCAAACAGCTGGGACTTGGCAGGAGATTCCTGCAAATTCCCGGTGTTGGGAACCCACATGAGCCTGTCTCAGTGTTTGATGGAGGAGGTGGGGCCTGTTAGCAAAGTGGGAAAGGGAAAAGAGGGAAAGGAGGGAAAGGGAAAGCACAGGAGCCCTTCTGCTGAGCTGAGGAGGAGCAGCAAGAAGCAGAATCAGTGCCAAGCTGTCAGAGCTCAGAGCAGAGCGAGCTCTGCACCAGACAGGTGAGCCAGAAAAGAATCTGAGGTAGGAGACCAGATCTTCCCTAGAAAGATGGATTTTAGCCTGTGGAATTGTGCTGGGTTTGACTGGGATAGAGGTAATTTTCTCTCTATAAGCTAATACAGGCCATGGTTTGGATTTGTGAGCAGGCAGCTGTACGGGGTTTGGTTGCCAGCCAGGGTTAATCCACAGCAGGAATTCTGGAAGAAATGGGCAGTGAGTTAATGATATGCCACAAAATCACTTATCTTCATCTAACTGAAGATAACCTGGGAACTGAAACTCTCCTCTCCACAACACGAAAATCCCCATCCTCATGAGCTGAGGCCAAGAGCTCCAACTCCTCACTCTGCTGCTCTCCAGGTGTCAGAGCTCCTACACCAGAGCTGTGATTGCTCCAAGGAAAATATCCAATTTCATCCAGCAGCCTATCAAGGACAGGTGGGCACAGACCCCCTACTGGTAATTAATGCTGTGCTCATTAGCAGGGTCCATTTGCTCACCTGGATGGTCGATGTGGTATTGGAGCTCAAGGAGGTTTTCCTTGTTGTCCAGTGGTGCCAGCAGGGACCGAGAGCTCTTGCTGACAGTGGGATCTGTCAGCAGATTGTGGGTGGTTCTGCCATAGGTGTCCCCAAACTTGAAGGTGAACTGAGGAACGTAGCCCCCATAGCTGAGGAGGAAATAAAAAAGGAGCCATCACTGAGATGGCAGTGGGAGATGTCCACTGGTGGGATAATCATGGAATCCCAGGCTGGTTTGGGCTGCAAGGGACCTTAAAGCCCCTTCAGTTCCACCCCTGCCATGGGCTGGGACATTTTCCACCATCCCAGGCTGCTCCAAGCCCTGTCCAGCCTGGCCTTGGGCACTGCCAGGGATCCAGGGGCAGCCACAGCTGCTCTGGGCACCCTGTGCCAGGGCCTGCCCACCCTCACAGGGAAGGATTTCTTCCCAATATCCCATCTAACCCTGCCCTCTGGCAGTGCAAATCTGCTGCAGAGTGTTTGTACCCTGTCCAGGAGCCCAGGGAAGGTGCTGGATGGGATGAGCCCAGGATGGGATGAGCCCGGGTGGAGCAGCAGCACGGGGGGAGAACTGAGAGCACACGTGTGGTTACACAGGAGGCCAGGAGGGAGTGTCTGTGTTTCACATGCATGTTCTCCTCTGGCAGAACAAAAACTGGCTCATCAGTTCACAGGCATGTACAGGCACAGGCCTTTGGTTCGTGGAGAAACACAGGATGAGGTCAGGGAGCAGCACCTGTGGATGGGAAAACTCCCAGCACAGCCTGGGCTGCAGTGGCTTTGTCAGCACCAACATCCACAATCCCCCAGTTAAAATACTATTTCTAGTTCAACGTGCCCCAGTTTAAACTTTGCAGTGCCTCTCTGCTCTGACACACCATAACTGAGAAAATCAGTGTCTCTTGTTCAGTATTGAAACCCAAAAATCAGAATAATTCCTCACTTCCATTCTCCTCTCTCTGCTCACAGTGAGGAGTAGGCCTGGGCTGATGAGCTCACCCAGGCACTGCCTGGCACAGGGGAGGCACAGGGAAGGTGGTCAGTCCCAGGAACAAACACAGCTCTGTTTTTTTGGGATCTCTCCACTGCCCAGTCCTTGGGATGGGCACTGTGACTTGTTGGTGGCCAAGGGCAGGGCAGGTGCTGGAGCTCTGGCTCTGCTCCGAGTCACCATCAGAAACTCGAGCTGTTCCAGTCTCAGATTTCCTAATGGTGATGTTATTCCAGCACTGAAGAAAGGTA
Source organism: Leptocoma aspasia (assembly GCA_013399835.1). Lineage (NCBI taxonomy): Eukaryota > Metazoa > Chordata > Aves > Passeriformes > Nectariniidae > Leptocoma > Leptocoma aspasia. The sequence continues at coordinate 74,953 of VXAX01007064.1, read as the reverse complement.
GAGCAGCCAGTTGCAATGGACAGACAGAAATATTCCATCAATGAGCCCAGCATGGATCCGGGGATAAAGCCCAATGATGCATGTGGATCATAAGATGATGAGTAAGTCCTTTCCCTTCCAAATAGTTTAAACAACAGCGAGCAGAGCTGTGCATTTACTCTTGGCAGGTTTCCCCACTCTGCATGCAGGATTCCTCCCCAGCAGCCGCTGGAGAAGCTCTGTGCCTCATCCCCAGGGATTCTCAATGAGTCTTGCAACACGAATGATAAAACTGAGCAAGGGCACAAATGACACAGCCCAAATAATTACAGGATGGCTGGAGGGATTTTGATCATGGACAAAATAATAGCTGGGCTGAGAAAGGGCTCCTTTCCCCTGCAATTAAACACGAGGTCACCTGAGCCAGTCTGGGTGCACAAGGAGGGATCTGCCACGAGGGAGTTACAAGTGCTGCTGGTAAAACCTGGGGAAGGGATCAGCCTCAGCAGGGCTGTTTGTGCCCCTGTGCTGGGGTGTTGATGAAGGGCCCCTTTTGGGGAGCCCTGTCTGGGGGCTCAGGCTGGTGAGCAGTGAGAACCCCGAGGCTGAGCCCATCTCACCCTTCCCCTGCTCAGCCCTATCTCCTCCATCACCACTCCCAGGCTGCCACCCAAACCTGCTCTGCCTCCCTGGTCGCCAGCAAAGCCTTGGCCCTGGGCCCATCCTCACTTGTCTCCAAACCCTTCCCAGCTCTGCAGAGCCAGGCTGTGCCCAGGATTCGTGGACTGAGCCCTTCTCTGCCCACCCAGACCTTCCCAAGCCATCCCACTCGTTGGGTTTAGGCTTCCCAGTACTCTTGAGCACTGTGGTGGCTTTTCAAATTCCTGCTGTGACCATTGCCTGGCCTGAGTGACAGCAACGTGCTTTGGTGCTCTCGTGGTGTTTGTAGGTTCACAGGCAGAGGCGGGTGCAGCACATGGGACACCTGGGGACATCCTGGACACAAACCCTCCTCCTGTGACACCCCAGTGCAGGGCTCTGCTGGTGATGCCCTTCAGGCAGCTCCTCCTCACCCTCAGTACCCAAAGCAGATGCAAAGCAGCACCCTCAGCACCCCCGGGGGCTCAGGGGGTGCCCTGAGCCTGCACAGCACCAACAGAAACAGCACAGCAGGGTTTGCTTCCTCCTCCTGTCCCCGGGGCCAAGGCAGCTCCAGAGAGGAGCAGCCCAGGCTGCTGTGTCCATAGCGGGGCTTGGAGCTGCTCCTGAGGGAGCTGCAGGCAGGCAGGGATGAACAAGGGAGGGTGTTGAGGCTTTTGGGACTGCAATTCCAACCACAGCTCCCTCTTTGCTGTCCCCCGTTTTTCCCAAGCCACCGCCAGCACAGCTTTGATAGCACACATGGAATGTCACACCAGATGGCCACAGCAATGCAAAAATGAATTAAAAGCCCTCAGCCTCAGAGCTTATGTAAGTGGGAAGGTAGAGAGATCAGTAATGGAAAATCCTGCTTGTCACTGTAAAGGGAAGGGCTGATTCGGTCATCTCTGCAGGAGAGCCTTAGGGAAATGTGCTCCACCCTCTCCCTGTGGCTGGGGATCTGCCTCCCCAGACCTGCCGTGCACCACGGGACGTGGCTGGCATTCCTGTGCCAGGGCTCACAGCCTGGTTCACCTCAGCCTGGCCTAATCCAAGGGATTTCATACCCACAGCAGCTGCTTTTCCCCTGGAGGCCACCCAGCCCTTCCCACCCCTTTTACACATCCCAGACCAGGTCTCACCACGAGACAATGTCTTAATTCACAGCAAATCCCTTATTCCTCCATTCATATCTTACCTTCTCCCCTGTAACTCATTGCCTCATATCCAGGGTTTCTTCCTTCCAAGCCTTTAGAGGAGAGTGTCACAAAGAGCTTTGGAAAGAAATCCAACTGCTTATGGAGTAGATCACAAGACTTCCCAGTCTCTGACCCAGCAGCAGGACAGGGCTCCAGCCCAGTGACCAGAGGGTGTCACATCTGTACAACCATTTAGTCCAAGGAGACTTCCAAAAATCCGTGATGCAAATATTAAGACAGTTTGGAAGCCAAACCCTGCACAGTAGCTCTGGTGACATTTGGCAGCTTAAAAGAAATGGGGAAAAGTGTGGGGGGGAAAGAACCATTTTGGCTTTGCTCTCCACGTGCTATGGCATGGTCTGTAGCTCTACCCTTTTGTAAGGTGCTGTTCCTCCTGGAGCTCTGTCTCCTTCAGAGCATGGTTACGTGGAATATTGAATAGTGTCTTTAAAAAATCCCCAAAACATCCTGAGTCACAAATACTCCCTGATCCCAACCAGAGCCATTTGCATTGGAAATGGATGTTTTGGATGAACTTACCCAGGGATGTAGTAGGGGTTTGGAGGGAAGAGGCTGTTTCCCTTGGAGCCTGCCATGATGGTGTTACAGCTCGTGGTGGGGAGGGGGAGAAGGAGACACAGCTCAATGCAGTCACCAGGGGAGCCTCTGTGATGTCAGCCCCCAACAGGTTCCACCTGCAGCACAAAACCCCTCAGTTTCTCCTGGACACAGCTCCTTCTTTTCCCACCTGGAAGTCTTGGACGAGCACAGGAATTATACAGCGTTTCTCAGGCTTCCTGAGGGCTCCCAGCCCTGCAGACAGCGGTGCCAGATGCTCCCTGTGAGTGGCCCCAGCACAAACACGTGTCCATGGTTCACATCCCACACCAGGGCTCTGGGGAGCCTGGCTGCCACGTCCCCCAGGCCTCGTGCTGCTGCTTCCATCAGGGACAGCTCGAGGCTCAGGGATGCCCTGGGCTGCAGTGGAAGCTCAGCCACCCCTCCTCTGCCTGCTCCTCGCTGCCCTCTGGCCTGTTTCAGCATGGGATGATCCTTCACTGCCTGATTCCTGCAGGTGAAGGTTGTTCCCATGCCCAACATCACACGGCCACGTTGCCTTGCAGGTGCTGGGTTTCTCCCTGCCCAGCTGAAGGCAGGCCCAGAACAGGGGCTCCTGTTTACTGAACAGCCCAGGCACGGTTTGGGTGGGAAGGGACCATAAAAATCACCTTGTCCCACCCCCTGCCATGGCAGGGACACCTTCCACTGTCCCAGGTTGCTCCAAGCGCTGTCCAGCCTGGCCTTGGGCACTGCCAGGGATCCAGGGGCAGCCAGAGCTGCTCTGGGCACCCTGTGCCAGGGCCTGCCCAATTCCTTCCCAGTATCCCATCTAAACCTCCCCTCCTTCATCTCCTTGTGTCCTTGTCCTGTCCCTCCACGCCCTCATAGACCCCCTGTACGTTGAGTTGATCAGCTCCCAGATCTTTAGGAAGAACAACATGGAGTATTTTGCATGTGAGCTTAGCAGTGGTCACTGATACAGTTTAAACTTCTTGCATATGAAATGTTTGAGTTAAAAATCAAGTACTTATGAATGTGCTTGACTTTTAGACAGCTCACTGTGCTGAGCGTTCTTCAGCCTTCCAAAAAGTATGTAGTAACTTCTGAAGTTGAAAACTATTAACTTTTTTCTCCCTAAATTCCCCTCCCAGCTGACTGGAATTGCAATTGGAGCTGGAGCTGTGCTGCTCCTTGAAGCAGTTGTGTTTGTCGTGTATGGGATAATGAGACCATCTAATTATCAAGTACACACACTGTGTAAGTCTTAAAACCAGTTTTTCCATTGATCTTGAGTATTTTTGTAATTTTCTGTGGTGATTGTTTGCTGTAGAGGTGTGGTTCTTGCAGGACAACAGCTTTAAAGGATGGAGAACTTGTGTTGATTCCCTTCCCCAGCTCTGACCCCAGAACTGCCACACGCAGGACCTGGAGGTTTTATTTCCTTGGTGTCAGTGCCAGCCTCAGGATCAGTTGTGAGCTTCGACCCTACTGTGATTTCACTGTCACAGGAAGGAGAAGTGATTGAATTGGAGGTTTCCTTCAGGAGATGAAACCAACCCAAGCCTTCTGTCTGTTTAGAGAGCCCTTTATCTCCTCTGGGGCTGAGGTGGAGCCTCAAGGCAGCCCTGCCTTGGTCTGGCTTGGCCAGAGCTGGGCAGTGAGGGATCCCAGGGTGGTTTAAATTCCAAACCCTGCCCACAGGAGCTGTTCTGGAGGCAGCAAAGTCCCCAGGCTGTGCTCAGGTGTTGTCCCAGCTGCTAAAGGTGGTTTCTGGTGTGATGCTTCTGTTCCAGAACAACTCCAGCCACACGTGCCTCAGTACAGGTTTCGCAAGAGGGACAAAGTGATGTTCTACGGGAGGAAGATCATGAGGAAGGTGAGGGCACCTGGTAAAATCCAGTGTAAAGTTGAGAGGTGTAAAGTTTGCAATACTTCACTTGTTGAGCCTGGCCCAGGTCCTTCAACCTATAAATCTCACTGGGATTTTGAGGCTGTTTCAGAACTGCTGCAATACTGACTGGATTGCTGATGGGGAAGCAGCAGCTTCTCTTTCTGGCCTTTCCTCTTTGAAAAATAGTTGCAGCCAGTGAAGGCAGTAATAAATCAATGAATATCTAACTCCTGTATGGAATTGATTAAGTATCTCAGAATCCCAGACTGGTTTGGGTTGGAAGGGACCTTAAAGATCATCTTGTTCCACTATCCCAGATTGCTCCAAGCCCCTGGACCCAGCCTGGCCTTGGGGACACTTCCAGGGATGGGGCATCCACAGATTCTCTGGGCCACCTGTTGAATATTTGAGGGTTGTTCTTACCTGTGAAGGTGCCTAATTTCCCTCAAACTTATATCTGAGAGGATCAAAATGCTGCTTTTCCCTTGGTGCCTAAACTGAGAGATTCAGTATTTTCAGCCTTTCTAAAATGTCTTTGAGTTTGCCCAAACACCCAAGCTCTGATCAGGGGCAGCCCTGCCCAGCAAGCTCAGGTCTGCAGGGTGGGTGGCTCTGCCTGGGGAACAATGGCTCAGCTCAGAGGGGCACAGTGAAAGACCAAGAGGCAACAGGCACAGGATGCAAAGGAAAGGCTCACCAGGCACAGGGAGAAAGTTCTTCATGGGCACAGAACAGCTCTGGGACAGGGTCAGGGATGGCATTTCCAACCTTGGAAATTTTCAAAGCTCAGAGCACCCCAAGGGAACTTTGAAATTAGCTCAGCTTCAAGTGGACAGGATCTACAAAGGCTCCTCCCAGCCTAAAGCATCAGATTTTAACACTGAGATGAAAAAGCTGATTATTGAAATGCAGCACCAACCAATAATCCAGGCCCCACCAGCACAAGGGGATTTGGGCCAGCACCTTTCCAGCATTTCCAGAAACTCCCTTCAAAACTCTCTTCTTTTAATGGTCTGTGGCTGCTCCCTCCAAAGCCAGGGGTCACACGCTCCCCAAAGAGCTCCTGAACAACCACACCAAAATGTCAGTTCTCAGAGAAGACACCTGGGTACATAAAAAGAAGTGGAAATGCTTTTTTGTCAAGGTTATCATTAGAATTTATTGATATGAGACAAACTTTGTATGTCACCATGTCACTGGAGGAACAGCACGTCCAGATGTCACAGAAGCACAGAGCCCATCCAGGGACACTCCACACCCTGGAGCTCCCAGCTCTGGGGCACAGGAGACCACACACACAGCTGGGTGGCACTGGGGACATTTCCTGGGGCAGGAATGCTCCAGAAATACCTTGGCTGAGTGGTTTGCCAGACAACAGCACCCAGCAGGCTGCAGCAGGGACCTGCTGGCTCTGACCCCAACAGGGAAGGGCAGCTCACCCCAAGCCCCTCCAGTCACAGGGGGGGGAAAAGAAAATCTAATAGGGGGTGAGATTCCAGGAATCCCTGTAAGGAGATGAGAGCACTTAGGTCCTCTGGCTCCTCAGCCCTAAAGGGGCTCAGAGGAACAGCTGGGGTGGGGACACATCCCCAGCAGGACAGCCCAGGCATGACTGGAACCTTCCCAAGGAGCAGACACAGCCATGCCACGCTCCAGCCTGGCCTCTGCCCATTCAGAAGCAGGGTTTTTCTTTTAGCACAATTATCTCTGTGTTGTAACCACTCAGACATTCCCCTCTCAGCAGTGCCCTCTCGCAGCACAGCCAGCCAGTCATCTATGCTTGTGGCTAAGATGAAAATTATCTTTATAATCTTTACTGGAAATCCATTTTATGCTGGATTCTACTTAAAAAAAAGCCAAGTGCTGAGCTTTCATCTTCTCCCAGCTTATGAAATATTTGGTTTGGTCCTAAGCATCTTGCTAAATGATTAGAGAGGGAATAGCAGAGTATTCCCCAGGCACCTAGTAAATCCACAATGGATTTATTGTAGAAACACACTGAATTCTCTAACTCACTCCAAATGGATTTCAGAGCCTTCTAAAACCCTCCAGAGAATGAGCTGCTTGTGACAGGACACACAAAAAGCAACCCCACGTTCAGTGAGTAACCGGCCCAGCACTGAGATAAAGGACAGGCCACAGCAGGGGACGTGCCAGCCCAGCCCTGGGACTCGTGTGACAAGGCAGGGACAGAGCCTGGCCTGAGCTGCCCCTGCCTGGCGATGGCACCAACCTGCTGCACACCTGGAGAGGAAGCAGACACACACGTGTGACCTGTGTGCTCCTCCTGTCCCTCACGTGGGAGCTGTGACAAGTGACAAAGAGGGTTCTGCTCTCAGCCATCCAGTTCCACCAAATCTAAGTTCCCTCTCACACGTAACAGCATTGATTTAGAGATCTCATATTGATGGGTAATTATACAGGATTAATTGCACATCAGTCCATTGTGGCTACAAGTTCATTAGGTTAATAAATCTACATAGTGACAGTAGTACAGTATCAGCTACTTCTCAATACAAACTCCCTACCCTAACCTTAATTTGTAGGTCAGAGGAAGACCTTCTAACACAGTGACCTCCCAATAACCTTTAACATTCATTTAAAAATCTTTTTTTCTAGAAAACAACAAAAAAAAATCCAGTGTGGGGAAAACGCACATATATAACCAAAGCAGTGCTTAACAACCACAGGAAAACAGAACATCATCTTGGACTCTTGTTTCAGCATCTTCTGTGGACCCTGGCAGTGTCACTCCCAAAGGGTTCCGAAATGCTCCGTCAGTTCCCAAGTCCATTAAACCATTTCCCAGCTCCAGATGTTTCTGGCCTCTCACCATTGTCTGTAGCAAGAGCACACAGAAACGCTTGCTCATGTGCACAAGACTTCCATCAGATTCCATGGAAGAGCTCTAGAGGCTGCAGCCTTTCCTTCCTGAAACCTGTTCTCGAGTGGCAGCACTCTCACCGACCGGCGCCTTCTCCTCCAGCCAGGAGAGAGCTCCAAGCCCCTCCAAGTTCTACTCATTCCTTTTGCCCAAAGGTGTATGGGTATCCAATAAAACCCCTCTCACAGTATTCCCAGGAAATGATTCAGAAGAGGAGATGATTTTTCAACCAAATGAGATCCTCTGGTCCTGTGTGTCAGACCATGGCCAAGAGAATGAGCAGCTGCCATGGACGTCCCAGCTGAAGTAGGGCCCAGTCAGGGAGGGGAGCGAGGTGGCCTGACTGTGAGGGACAGGCAAAGAGACCCCAAAGTCACTCTGTTCTCAACAGTTTGCCCCTTTCCTGGAGTCAAATGTTTGATTCCATTTGTTCTAGCAGGAACTGGTGGATCATGTCAAAAGTGGGACGATCTTTGATATCCCTGCTCCAGCATTTCAGCATCAGGTCGAACACAGGGTTAGGACACAGAGGAGTCTGGGACAGATAGATCTGAAAGGAAGAGAGTCACAGTATTTCAGTGGGGTTCTCACAAAAGAACTGAACCTTTACTAAAGTAACACCAAAAGACAGCTTCATTCCAGGTTTACAGCCAGCACACAGCCACCATGCAGTGTTTGGAATCCCTCCAGCCCAGTCTGGCAGTGGAGTCTGGACAGAGCCTCTCAAACAGCACCACGGACACTTTGCCAACTTGTCTGATGAGCTGGTCACAAAACAGGCCTTTGTCCCCCAGAAAACATGAATGCTTCTGAGGGATTTGTCCTCCAAGAGACAGCAAAACACAAACCAAAACCAAATTTACCACAATAAAATCCAAGTACTTTCAACTCACCGTAGACAACCCATGAGGCTTTCTAAGCATCGTGACAGCTTGTTAGCAGAGACAGAAAAAACACCTTTTAGAGCTTATCTACAGCACAGCTTGGCAGAATTATTTTATTTCTCCCTCTCATTTTTTAGGCTCACTTCTTTTAGGCTCTTGGCTAATCATTAATATTTGGGAGATGGTGAGTAAACCCCATATCATTTTATTTCCCTTAATTCTCTGGTGCTAAAGGTAAATTTTGGGGAGAACTGTTCTCCACAGCTTTGGGTACTGAGGAGATGGAATGTCCTGCACCATCACTGGTATCTATTGAGGGCAGCAGCAGTGGGGACAAAACAACACAAAAGCCCTTCAGCAGCTGGAGATGGCCAAAGGCTTCTTGGCATCTATGGAGATACTACAGGGAGAATCTAATCCCTGTAGTATCTCCAACTAACAACTAGGAAGTAACAACTGCTCCTTCCCACCACAAGTTCCCCCTGCTTCCTCATCTTTCAGAGGCAATGCTGGTGGGAGAGAGCTGACAGAGGAAAGGAGGGAGAGGATTGTGTGGGAGAGCCAGGAAAAGCTGAAGACAGGGCAGAGTGAAGTGGTTTAGAACAGAAAATAAGCAGGACAGGGCTAAGGGATTCTTCCAGTGGAACTCCAAGAGAGGAAAACTGGTGCAGTGAGCCCAGGAAAGGGAGAGGTAGGACAGGTGAGAAGCTGAGTAGAAGCAGAGACTGCTGCAGATGAGGTGAGGGCAGCTGGATGGGAGTGAAGGAAGAGCCTGCTGGATTCCTCACCTGCCTGCCCTGGCTGCGGAAGAACTCGCCCGTGTTCTCGATGACCTGCTCGTCCGTGAGGAGGCTGTAGGGCTGCTCCTTGCACAGCACAAACATCTCCCACAGGGTCACCCCAAACGCCCACACGTCGCTGGCTGTGGTGAACTTGCCCTGTGGACAGAGAGGATCTGCTCAGCCCCGGTGCCCGTTCAGCAAAACCCTTCCAGTCTGCACCCTCTGCAGCTCAACTCCAGGATGCACCTGGGGAATGCTCCAGAAAGAGGCAGCACAGCAGGTGAGCTGCTCCCAGCCACACACAGGCATGACAGGGCTGTTTGTAGGGCAGCAGTAGCACATGGGGGTCCCACAAGCCCTAAGAAGGTGCAGTTTTCACAGGGGGCAAAGCTTTGGAACAGGGAGCAGGTCCCAGGGAAGGCCAGAGGCTTCTGTCCCTCCTGAGACAGTCTGTTTGCAGCAGGATAAAATAAACTGAGGGAGGGGGGATAGTCACTGCCTACCTCCACCCAAAAGAGCAGAGCTCACAGAAAAGCCTTTGAAAGGGAAGCAAAGCCCTCAGGGTGAAAGCAGAGCCAGAACAGACTCCAGACTCTTAGAGAAAGGCCCAAGATAATTTTGATTTTTGCACATGTAAGAAGCCAGTGACATCTTCTTGCTGTCCCTGTTTTCTGTCTTCAAAAAATGTGCCCAAACTGGCTGTATTTGGATAATATTTTCTGAGCAATATTCTTTTTACTTCTCCAGAAACACAACAGAAAACACTTGAGGGGCTTGAGGGCCTGTTTGGGCAGAAAACATCCCAGCCCCACTTCATGCAGGCTTATCTGGCAAGCCTTGCAGTCTGTCAAGGTTTGGAAGATGTTCACATGGGGAGGTGGGAGTGATTCATGGTTTAGATGCAACCATAACCAGGAAAAGAGGGTGGATTTTGGAGAGCTTGGGCCTGGCAGCCTGTATAGCAGAGGTAACTACAATTTTTCTGGGTACTTGGAGAGCATGTTGTAAGAAAGTAACTCACCAACTACTCAACAACTATCAAGAAAAAACATTTGGCTAAATATCCTCCAGACTGGATGTATTTGGGCTGTGGAACAATCTCCGGAGGGGAGACAGCAGGACCCTTAAACATGAAAAAACCCTACAACCTCAAACCAGACCTGGCACTTGAAACTCAGGAAGTTTTGGCCCTGCCCTTCTCAGCTTCCCAGCTGGGGGAATAAGCAGAGAAAGGCAACTTCCTTAAAATTCCAGCAGGAATGCCAGGCACTCATGCCCAGAGGAGGCCTGAGGGATGTGATGCCATCCAGAGAGACCTGGACAAGCTCGAGCAGTGGCCCACAGGAACCTCATGAGGTTCCAACCAGGCCGAGTGAAGGAGCTGGGCCTGGGTCAGGAGAACCCCCAGGATCAATCCAGGCTGGGCTGAGCAGCTGGAGCAGCCCTGGGAGAGGGACCTGGGGGTGCTGTGGGTGAGAGCTGGACCTGCCCCAGCCCTGAACCCCTGCCCTGGGCTGAGCCCAGCGTGGGCAGCAGGGCAGGGGGGATTCTGCCCCTGTGCCCTGTGCTCAGGTGAGACCCCACCTGCAGAGCTGCCCCAGCCCTGGGCCCAGCACAGGAAGGAGCTGGAGCTGCTGGAGAGATCCAGAGGAGGCACCAGGGGGATCAGAGGATGGAGCAGCTCTGCTGGGAGGAAAGGCTGGGATTGTTCAGCCTGGAGAGGAGAAGCTTTGGGGTCACCTCAGTGTGGCCTTGCAGAGCCTGAAGGGCCTGACATGAAACATGGAGAGAGACAATTGACAGGGGGCTGGAGTGCCAGGACACAGGGAATGGCTTCCCACTGCCAGAGGGCAGGGTCAGATGGGATATTGGGAAGGAATTGTTCCCTGTGAGGGTGGGCAGGCCCTGGCACAGGGTGCCCAGAGAAGCTGTGGCTGCCCCTGGATCCCTGGGAGTGTCCAAGGCCAGGCTGGACAGGGCTTGGAGCAGCCTGGGATAGTGGGAGGTGTCCCTGCCATGGCAGGGGTGGGACTGGATGAGCTTTAAGGTCCTTCCAACCCAGACCATTCCATGACATTCTGTATTTCCAAGGGCATGCTCCTTTCCCAGTTATGTCCAACACAACCCCACGGATTTCTCACCAGTGGCCATGTGCAGCACAGATATTGGTGGTGACTGGCTGGCACACAGCTGTGTCACTGCTTCAGGGGCACACTGAAGATCAGAGGAAGGAAGAAAGAGAGGCTGTGTGCAGTGCCTACCAGCAGGATGCTTTCCCAGGCCATCCAACGGATGGGCAGCACAGCTCTGCCCTGGATCCTGTAGTAATCCCCACTGTAAAGGTTCCTGCTCATGCCAAAGTCTGCAATCTTGATGGTGTAGTTGTTCCCCACCAGGCAGTTGCGAGTTGCCAGATCCCTGTGCACAAAGTTCAGAGATGCCAAGTACTTCATCCCTGAGGCAATCTGGGTGGCCATGTACAGCAGGTTGGAGTGGCTGCAGCAAAGGAAAATGTAACAAAGAAAAATCACTGGAGTTCCCCCACACTCAGGACTTCATTGTATTTTATTGCTGTGGTCCATTCATTGACAAAGGATTTTTGATAATAATTTTAGAAGGCTAAATATGATTTATTAAAATGACTTTATAATTATAGGATTTGGGCTATAATGTGCCCAGGTACAGAGCTCAGATGCTTCTTCTTCACTGCTCTGTACCAGAATGCTAGAATGCTTACAATATCAGAGATAACAGTTCTTCACCTCCTTCTCCCACAACAAGTAGACAGGCAGAGGAATCTAAAGAACGTTCTTGAATCACACACCAGAGATTTTGTTTACAGAAAACTTATACAGAGTAAAAAGACAGTAAAAGATGCTCTCCCATGGGAAATTTTTTCCTGCAGGCTTACACACAAAGCTTATAATATGTTCTAGCAACAGTATTTGATGTGTTAGTGACCTGTTGTTTTATTTTCTGCCATTACAGTGGAACTAAACTGTCTCGTTCCAGGGCATGAACAGCCAAGATCCTGAGCTGACTAAGCAGGAACAGACAGGCTGTCCCTGAAATTCAGGCCTTTACAACCTGACATCCTTTAGATTTATTTTTTTTTTCAATATCAAACATTAATCTCGAGATTTTCAAAGAGTTTATGCATCAAAGCACTAACTTTTTGCAGAGAGACATGAAAAATTAAGCTCAGAATCTCATATCTTAAAAACCACTTAGCCTGGTATTTCAAACAACACCACTATTGAATGCTTATATTAACATAAGTGTGTCACTTCACATTAAAGAGAGTTGACTTGGTTTTAAATATGCTAAATATTACTGAAAATAGAAACAGATGCATTTTCCATCTAATTTAATTTTAATTCCTCCATTAGCTAAATGAAGATAGGATTAATAAAGCTGCAGGGTACACAGACAGACTCTCAGCATTCTTCCCACACTATTGCTCTGTGCTGCTCAGCCTGTTTCACACTGCTGATGCTCAAACACTTCACACAACCAAGTGCTCATCAGAACTCACCTGATAAACTGCTCACAGTTTGTATTTTTTCAGTAAAGGTTGGAAAAAGAGGTCTTTGCCACCAGAACACAAAGAAAAAGGAGACTATCACAGAACCATGGAATGGTTTGAGTTGGAAAGGACTTTAGAGATCATTTCATTTCACCCCTGCCATGGGCAGGGACACCTTCCACTATTCCCAGGTTGCTCCAAGACCCTTCCAACCTGGTTTTGGACACTTCCAGGGATGGGACAGCCACAGCTTTTTTGGGCAACCTGTGCCAGGGCCTCACCATCCTCTGAGTAAAGACTTTCTTCCTAAAATCTAACCTAACAGTGTCCTCTGGCAGTGTGAAACAATTCTCCCTATCCTATCTGTCACTATCTGTCTGTATAAAACATTCTTCTTCCTACTTTTTATAGGCTCCAGAGCAGTAACTCTTCCACTCACCTGCACCCTGATAACCTGGCTGTTGGCCTGTGGCACAGGAATGAGCACAGCCCCCAAGATCCCAGGTTTTCCCTTCCCCTGCTCAGCTGTGGTTCCCTCCCTGCCTGGGGCTGCTCTCCCCATCTGAGCAGCCCCATCTTTCCTGTCCCACCTAAACCCTGGCAGGGTCCCATCAGCAGCTCCCTCTTGGTTCCTGCCCCCCTGCTCAGCTCCCAAGGCTCCACACACCAGCTCCATGAGCAGAGGGACAGGATGGGATGGGACAGACTCCTCAGCAGAGCCATCGTGGTGCCTCGGGGCAGCACCCCAAAGGCAGAGGAGCAGAGCTGCCTTTGGAAGAGCAGCAAAGCTGATGGAGAAGAAGCTGGGAAAGGGGCTCAGCCTGGAGAAAAGGAGGCTCAGGGGGGACCTTGTGACTCTGCACAACTCCCTGACAGGAGGGGACAGCCAGGGGGTCGGGCTCTGCTCCCAGGGAACAGGGACAGGATGAGAAGAAACAGCCTCAAGCTGTGCCAGGGAAGGTGTAGGTTGGATACTGAGGAAAATTTCTTCACCAAAATGTTGTTAGGTCTTAGCACAGGCTGCTCAGGGCAGTGGTGGACTCACCATTCCTGGAGGGATTTAGAAGCCATGTAGATGTGGCACTTTTGGGATATGATGGCCTTGGCAGTGCTGGGAGAACATCTTAGAGGGCTTTTCCAACCTAAATGATTCTGCAACCAGACAGCCAGAGACAGCAGGGAGATGCATTTCAAATACCAAAGAGCCATAAGGACTTAAGAATGTGTGATCCCTGTGCATGAAGGGGCTGGTCACCACCTCTGATGCACCAAACCCGGGGTCTGGGAGCTGGCTGGGGTGGCTGCACCTTGTCACGTCCACCAGATGCCCACAGGCACCAGCCAAGAGCCAAGCTGCTCCTTGGGCAGGGGCATTCCTGTCACTGCCAGGACACAACCCCTTCAGAGCTGCCTCTGTGTGACACTCTGCCTGGGAGGGACAAAAGGAGAGGCTGAAGGATCAGTGGGAGACAATGAAAAACTAGAGGTAGAGCCAAGTAATGGAAAGCAAGGAAGAACAATGTGAGTGACAGTGCTGAAGTCAAATGAGAAGCGAAGAGGAGATGAAGACAGAACATTTTGAGGCTTTGGCCAGGGAAAAAAGCCCCAAGTCTAAAGGATGAGGTTTCAGATGGGCAGAAAGGGCAGGAGACTGGAGAGAGCTGGAATCTATTTCTTCTCAGATGCAAATCCTCTCTTCTCCTACAGCCCCTGGCACGTCTCAGCTGACGGACACCAGGTTAACACTCCTGACAGGACCACTGACAGGTCCTGGCAGCAAGGCTGGTGCTGTCTGGCCATGGTAAAACCCAGCCACCTCCTGTCCAGCACATCAGAGCTGGCTCTGCCTGTCTGGTGCCTGAACCACAAATCCAAGTAATCCTTTGGGGAGGAACATGCCAAAGGCTCAGCAATGCTCCAGCTCCTGGTCAGTGCAGGGCTCCTTATCCAGCAGAATATATTATTCCTACATGACTCTCCTCTGAGGAAAGCATTTCTGCAATAGTAGAGATGCTTTTATGGCAGATTTAATCCTTCCATTAAGAAGGGAGACAAGTGCCACTGCTGACAAAAAGTGGTTTTCTTTGCCAAATATTCTCCTTCTGTTGGCTGATGAAATCTTCCCCTTACTGAAGCTCCACATGCAGCTCCTCTCATGCAATATTTTTGGACACCAGAGAACATAGGAACTTTCTTAAAAGCCTAAGAGACATTATTGATTTTCATCCCAAAATTCTTGTTTTAATGCAACTGATTTTCATATAAATGAAATATTTGATTCAAGCCCACTAACATAAAGAGAGGGTCACCTCAATAAATACATCTAAGATGGTCTCTGTGACCAGAAGAGCTCTCTCAGGGACACTTCAGGGGTTCACAGACCTCCAGAGGCCTCAGGAACAACCCCACACCAGGCAGGACTGGCATCCATGTGCCATGGCAATGGCCAGGCTGCAGGAAAGTCCCTGCTGGGAAGGCACAGCAGATCAAACTGGCAGCTCTGTTTCGATGATTTATCCCAACAAGACAGGTTCTCTTACGTGACACAGGGGATGTTGTTCGAAATAGCAAACTTGCTGTAGATCTCCCTGTGGGACAGGAACTGGTTGAGGTCTCCATTCTCCATGTACTCTGTTATCATGCACAGGGGGTCCTCCCGCACGCACACGCCCAGCAGCCGGATGATGTTCGGGTTCTTCAGCCGGGACATGATCTTGATCTCCTTCAGGAAATCATTCCTTGTAAAACACAAAACACCTTGGAATCCTAAACTGTTCCCTTGTCTGAGGACAGCACAAGGGGTGTGTTCTCAGTTCAGAGTACTTTACACTTTGCACGCACAAGTGTGAAGCTGGTTCTGAGCTCGTGTTCCACGCTGAGCTCCCCCAGCAAACAGGATTAATGCAGAATTTCAGGCTGACATTCCAGCTTCCCCTACCCCCCACTCCCTGCTGTGTCCTGCTCCTTCCATGGACACATGCAATATACACCACAGACACAACACTCCCACAGCAGTCCCCAGGGTTAACCTGTGCTTGGGGAGTATTTGCTTTCCTCCCCAGCTGGTTGGCACTGCAGGTGCACTTACCTGGCTGTTTTGTTGACATCTGATCTCAGCATTTTCACTGCCACGAGAACTGGCTGGTGAGTGAATTCTGAGGATGAGACTCCCAGGAATTCCAGCAGGCCATCAGCTTCACAGAGGTGCACCTGCAGGGCAGGAGGCAGAGGCAGCTGTAAGAGCACACCCAGGCAGAAAACCAGAGGAAAACAACATCACAGCCAGGTCACTGGTGTCAGTGTTGGCAGAATGAACAAGTGCATGATCTGGTGAAGGTGACACAGCTGTGATCAGAAATGACCCAGGGGATGGCTCTCACATAACATAGCCCATGACACAGGAGCACATGGGGAACAAAGCCAGGTGAGTCCCCAGCACACTGGGTTTACTGCACTGCTGCAGCAGCCTGGGGCAGTCCAGTTCACCCAGCACCTACTGGGGATGTTCAGGAAGGCCCCGAGCCTGGTTGTGTCTGGTCTGCACTAAAGCACTTCACACAACCCCAGAACCATCAAACCACAGCCTGGCTTGAGGCATTGCTCAGACTTCACTGAGGAGCATCCAAGAACTACAGCCAGTTATCCAAAATCCTCACATTCCAGAGGGAAAAAAAAAAGGGAGAAAAATGTCTGCATATGTGTCCCTTATATGAACACCTCACCTGTACACATAACCAGAGATAAATAGATAAATATTCTAATGACTACACACAATTCCAGATTTCTTCCAATAAATTAATGATTAATGATATAAAACTACTGCCAGGGTTGTACAAGAAGAGATGACAAGACACTTTCTTAAGAAGTTACCAGAATGTGCACCCAAATGGAGAACTGGGTGGGGAAAGCAGACAGACCTGAGGGTGTGGATAGGAAAAAGGACTGGAAAAGAGGAGCAGACTGGATGTGTCAGTCAAAGACTTGTAGCAGTGAGGGGAATGTAATGGGAGCATAATGAATTTTGTATGAAGAGAGCAGCAAGAACTTATGTCACAAGCATGGTAAGGGGAAAAATGAGACAGCAGAGAAAATGGGACAAACCTGCAGAACAGGAATGAAGGTACGAAGATGCTGCTGCAGTCCCACAGAGAATGAATCTGCTGTGGGGAAAGTACAGTCATGAGAGCCGGGACAGGGAAGAGCCACAGCACCAAGCACAGGTAATTCCGAGGTGATGTGTCACCAGGGAGGGGTGGTGGTGCTTCCTTGGGAGCAAGGAAGACAAAAGACTGAAAGGAAGGCGAAGTGGACACCTGAAAGAAGCAATGAACCCTGTTTCTAGGAGCACACAGAGCCAGAGCAGTGGAGCAGAGCACACGATGGCCAGTTTGGGAAAGACTAAGGAGAAGGAGAGACAGGAAAATGTGGTGCAGCACAATTGCAAAAGAGCCTGTGACACATGGAAAGGAACAGGCTCTGAATCCATCCTCAAAGAAAATGGAGATGGGAGAGCCATCTCCAATCAATACAGAGGAGGAGTTATCACAGTTATTAGAAGGACAGCATGAGAAGGAAGGAGAAACCAGAAGCAAACCAATGAGAAAATCCTCTCTGTCCCACTTTTGGAACACAGAGCAGGATGCAGGCAACAGCAGAAAAGGCTGCACTGACAGCCAGGTGGGGAGGCTGAAGATGTCAGCACCTCCCCAGAAAACAGTGAGGCAAACGGAGGTGAGGGGACAGGAAAGGGGCTGGAGTAGGGAAGGTGGGGTGTCAGAATGGAGGAACCACAAAGATGGGCACATAACAGAGCAGAAAGCAGTCAGTGAAGGGCTGTGCTTGCCAAAATGTAATAGAGAAGCAGAATTTAGGGCTGTGAGGGAACAAAAGCCGGGAAGAAAAAAAGAGAGTGGAAAAGTGAGAGCAGGAGAGGGAAAGACCTGCTCAGGATGGAGCTACAGATGGTGTGAAAATGAAGCAGGGAGAGAAGAAAAGGTGAGGTGAAAACCTTAACAGCTTGAAAGGAGATCAAGGAGCCAAGGGAAAGCTTGGCAGATGACAGATGTGTGCATCATTCTGCCTGAGGCTGCTGACAAACTGGGGCTTGAGCAAGCAGCAACGCCAGAAAAGATGAGGGTGCCTCAGTGCTTGGGAAATGTCTGTCTTTGCCTGGGTCAGTGCACAGAGCACCCCCAGAACCTCCATCTGTGACTGGGAGAGCTGTTTTAGCAGCTAGGATCCATGTTAGCTGGACAGTTTCCAAACCCACATGTCTAAAGGTGGGTGACATTTGATACGTCCATGGAAGATGTGAAAGTCTGAATTCCTAACCCTAGGTGGGAATTTAGAGAGATATAGATAGCAAACAGAAAAAGTTTGCAAGTTCATCTATTGATAAAGACCCCAGTGGTACTGAGCAGAGCTTCCCAGCTGCACAAGGCTCAGTGACCTAGCCTGGGAGATATCAGCTTTCCCCAAGGGCAAACACACACTTCAACTAAAACACTGGAATGCAGAACCCTCAGTCCCACTGAGCAACACCTCAGAAGATCCCCCTCTGCCAGGCACCTCCTTTCTGCAGGAGAACAAGCAGCAGAGAATGTCTGTACCTCTCCAAACTGTCCTTCCCCCAGCTTCTCCTTGAGGCGCAGCTGCTGCCGGGGGAATTCCGCCACGGAGATGTCCTTCTTGGTCAGGGAGTCCACGGTGAGGGCTGGCACTGCATACATGTTGTTGCCAGTCACCCCCTGCAGGTGCACGATGTCCGTCTCAGCGTAGTGGGGGACGTTGTTCTGGAAGCCTTGGTGAGGGGTGGACTTGGTCAGGTCGGGCTCAGCATAGTCCCCACTGCACACTAAGGGGAGCCAAAGACAGGTGAGCCACACAGTTACTCCCTCAGAACCAGTATGTCCCAGTTTCCACTCCTCCCAACCCCACAGCTCTGGGAATTTGGCCACCTGCTACCTTGTACTGAGGGACACCTACACGGGACACACTGCTCTGTTTTAACCAGAACAACACCTGCAAGCTGCCAGCAAATTCCTGCCCAACACAGGCTGCTCTAGCCAGCCATGGGAGCTACAGGTCTTGTCCAGACAGGGAGGCGAGTCTGAGGTGATTTTCTGTTTCTGATTCATCCTAAGTACAATCAGTTCCCGTTACCTGATGCAGGGATGTTGTTTGCAACATCAAACTCACTCTGGATTCCCTCCTGCAACAAGAACTGATCGAGGCTTCCATTCCCCATGTCCCCTGGCAGCAAACTCCTCTCCCTCTTACAGCTTATTCACATAAATATGGGGGAATGCTTTAGAACTAACTCCCTGTAGGGTCAGTTTTACATAGAACGTTTGTTCTGCTTCAAATTCACACCCTGGCTCAATCCAATCAGTCGCCCTGTGTGGAATAATGCTGGATCTTAGCAACTTGTCAGTGTGAGGAATGCAGCACTGCCCTTCCATTCACTGAGGAGCACTGCCTCCACTGACTACACAACACTGTTGGAAACATTCCCTTCTGTGTGGGTCCAAAAGCTCTCCAGGGGCTGGAAGCCAGGACATCACGGACAATTCCCTGTTCTATTTCCTTCTGGTTTTTCTACAGGAATTTCAAAGAGCCCTGACTGCAGAAAAATGTGTTAAAGGTCTTCTCCTAAGAGTGCTGCAGGCAGCATCTCCACAAACGATGTGTGATTGTTCTGACTGCCCAAACCAGCTGCTAAAAGATGACTTGGATAATACATAAACAGTCTTCAAATAAAACAATAAAAGACCACCACCCTCTAGTGGGACTGCTGCTCCAGCTGTCACAGTTCCATGCCAAGATGTGCCAGTGTTCCACAATACTGCCTGAGCTCCCTGGGTAATTGCATTGCACAGGAGCCAAAGATGGCAACTTAGACACTGACAGGTGGCACATTTTACAATCTGACAGAAATAATAAAAGAAGAAACATGCAGCTTCCAGAGACTGATGATGTTACCTGAATCCTCTGCACTTTGGGAGAGCTCTGGAAGCTTTTGGAGCAGTGTAGCTGGCTGGTGATATTCCAGATCCAGTGGGAAAGCACGTTCATAGGTGGGATTTGACTGGTGGATCTGGGTCTGGTTGTTGGCAATGGTGTAGCTGTAGAAGGAGAGGCGAACAGTGGCATCCTCCTCCAGGATTCGACGTGGGGCCTGCAGAGGAGAGGGGGAAAAAAACCCAAAAAACACTGAGGCGATGCTCAGTTGTTAAGTAATGCCTTGGCTGCAACCACAGCAACTTCCAGTAATATCTTGGACAGGTCTGGCATCCTCCCCTGCTGTGAGAGCAGCTTTAGTTACTCCATGGAGCTGTGCTTTTCACATAGTTCTGAGCTCATTAGGGTTAATGATTAGTTCTGAACGTGCATCTACAAAATAGCCCCATTGTATTACCTTTTCCAACCTTTTTTGAACATATTGCTTCCAAAGAATGATGATTATAATCATCAGGAGCAGCAGAATAATAGCCACAAGGCAGCCCACGAGGATGGAGGTGTTGGAGTCATCTGCCTTCTCCCCTATCCAGGTGGTGGTCACAGAAGATGTGGTTCCTGCAATTACAGAGAAGAAGTATCTGGGGTTAAAGCACCAGAGGTTTTCTGTGCCAGCCAACTTCCTACAGTCTGGTAGAGAAAAGATCTTGGACAGCTCCCTGAACATTAACACCAGCTGTGTTCACATTTTGCTCTTACCAGAAATTCTCATTTTGGCGGCTCAAAGAGCTAAGAACTGTGCAGAGAACTTCTGCAATCAAAGATTGCTGTGAACAGAACAGATTCCTGCAGTGGATCCATCCTAGAGCAGACAGTGTTCAGAGTGTCACTGGCTCCACATAAGTGTCCAGCCCATGTTCTGAGGCAGCCCTGGCCAGCTGAGGCTCAGGGGACTGTCACATGCTGCCCTGGGCAGCAGGCACTGATCAGGCCATCCCCAGATCTCCAGAAATTGAGGGAAAGACCACATTAACTGGGATGCTCCTGTGAAATTCCCCAACACCTGAGCCCTTGGCATGGCCAAGGGGCAGAAGTCCTTACCCCAGGTGCCCTCAGTAACGTTGTGCTCCATTCCCAGGAGATCCGCAGTGCTTGTGGCTACTGTAACAAAACTGGGATTCACACTCTCCATGTCTGTGGAAGGAAAGGGAGTGTGTCAGCCAAACAAACCCCCGCTCTGCTCCTGCCAGCAGTCCCTGCAATCCCAATCCTAGCAGGAGGGGGCTGGTGTTCAGGCAGCAGATCAGGAACAGGAGGGGCTGCTGTCTGTAAGGTAAGCAACAAGCAGCACCCAGGGAATTCCTCCCTCAGGAATGTCCTCTCACTACAGCTGATCAGAGACTTTGGAGTAGAAAGTTACAGCCATACTTTTCCTTGTCAGTGCGGGTGGTTTTCTCCAAGACTTTTGTCATTTTCCCTCCAAAGCCTTTTAAAGCACCTCATGGCATTGACTTCTGCATCATAGTTAAGAGTTATGGAAAAAAAAGTCAGCTTCTATTTTTTAATAATCTGCTAAGCTTGATCTCATCATCTCTAGATATACTTGAATTATTCCTAACAAAATAATTGGTAAAGAGAAGCAAAAGCCAATGTCATAGCCAGCTGGTAGCTGGGGAAGTGGAGGCAGGTACTGTGACAGGACTCAAGGGAAGGGCTGGAGTTGTGTCAGGCTCAGGCTGGAGATCAGGGAAAGGTTCTTCCCCCAGGGGGTGCTGGCACTGCCCAGGCTCCCCAGGGAATGGGCACGGCCCCGAGGCTGCCAGAGCTCCAGGAGCGTTTGGACAGCGCTGCCAGGGATGGACAGGGTGGCATTGTTGGGGGGCTGGGCAGGGACAGGGGCTGGGCGATCCTGGGGGGTCCCTCCCAGCTGAAGATATTCTGTGATTCTATGATCTGTTTCAAAAAGAACAACTGTTCTACAGTCCAATTTTTGGTTGTCCTGGTCGTGCTTCTGCTCATGTGCATCAGTATCAGCCTGGAAAACATCCACTGGCCCTTTCAGCCCCTGCATTGCCTGTCCAACCCCTCCTTCCCACTGTGCAGCCCACAGTGCCACTGTCCCTCCACCCCACATGTCCTGCACTCCCACACCAGCTCTTCTGCTCGCTGTGCTTCCCCAGGTCTGCCTGGCTGCAGGAGCCCTCACCTGACTGGAAGGAAATCTCGCTCATCATCATCCAGGTGTCAGCGAAGTAGAAGCGGCACAGGATGGCCTTGCCCACGCGCTGCTGCAGGGGGACAGTCACAAACCTGGCACTGGGGTTTTTGTCATCCAGCACCGTGGCCACCCCCACGGGCTCGGGCTCCCAGTCTGCGATCAGGCGGGGTTTGAACAGGCACTCCACCCTCTGGAAAATCTTCACCCCCTTGGAAAACATGTTGTTACAGTGTACCTGGGAAGAGGAGAACAGATCCATCAGAGAGGAGATTTACTGGCACCTAAATCAAGCCCCAAGGATGTTCCATTCACAAAAATTTTCCATTCCCAGTATCTCCCTGTATGAATGCAGAATGAGTGACTTCTTCCAGTGTGCAATGAGAACACTGAACACTAGAAGAAAAAGAACACTGGAGGAAAAAGCTATTCTGAAACAGAATTTTATCTACAAAAGCTACATTAATGGTCAGATCCTGGCAGGCTCTTCAAAAGGCCCATATAAAAATCAATCAAGCAAACCCTGTACTAATCTATAGCCTTGCAGACCAATTCTCTTTGAGCATTTAACCCAAGAAGAGAAAGAAAAAACACACCTAAACTCTTAGTGTTAAAATGTTGGTATTATTTCAATTGCTTGACATAAGCAGCTGGAATTATCAGGCCACAAGTTGAACTTTATCTGAACTACATGGCTCTGTTCTGGAAGTCAAGGATGGATTAGAATGAACTCTGGAGCTAATAATCTGATCATTAATAATATTAAAGATGGATTGTAGTGAAACTTGTATGTAACGATCTGATCATTAATAATAGTTAGAATAGACAAAGCTGCAGCTTAAATATTACTCAAAGATCAATAGCTGGAGTGGACAGCCCATAGATTGTGGTCTGTGAACTGTAACAACCATGTTAAAAAATGAACTACTGAACCTACCAAAACCCCCACAAAACCAGTCTCAGAGGCCAGTGTGGAAACAATGACACAGCAGCCATTTGGTAATGAAACAGTGAAGCAACGAAGAGCATGGAGAATCCAGTCCCTAATACTGCTCTTGGATTCTTCTTCTGTCCCTCTTGGCATGAGGGATCCCAAGGATTTCTTTGTCCTTGGTCCCTCTTTTGAGGTACCAGCTCGAGCTATGACACATCACAATTGATCTCTGCCATTAAATGAGAACCATGTCCCAAATTCCTTAGCATTTAGAAACTTTTAGCAGCTGCAGCCTAAGCAAATTCCTTCCTAAAACCACAAACCAGGACAAACCCACGCTGATATACACCTGCTCTGGTTGCACACCTTGAAGACAACTAAAGATCTGAGTTTTAGGGAAACCCTCACCTAAGCCTGCATCCATCAGCTTCTCCTGGTGGCTCAGCATCAGGTTGAGTTCTGTTATGAAGACCTGAAGCTCAGAAGCACAGTATCTCAGCACTGTGGCCACTGACCAGGAACCAGAAGAAATAAGGTGACTCAAAGTGTTCAGTATCCCTCAGCCACAGTGGTCCAGCCCTTCCCAGCAACCCCAGGAATGATTTCCTTGAGACTGTGGAGTATTTGCCACTGTGACAGCAGCAGTTTCCAAACCACCTAGAGCCCTGAGCCCTGTTAATTTCTTGGCTTCTGCGAGGTCCTGCAGTGAAAAGCAGTGAAGCACTAATGAGGACAACCAGCCTGATGAGCAGCAAAAAGACAAAAGAAGGGTATTTGCATATAATTAGGACCAGATGAAGCTTAGACAACATTATTCAATAAGGAGAAACAGTCATTCATAACCAGGCAGGAAAGCCTAATGCCTGGAATATACAATTTGTGCCATATTTGGACAGGAGTTAGACATGTTTCCATCCTGGACTGATACAGGAACATTTTCTATTGCAAACATCTCCTACTAAAGTCCAAGTTTACAGCATTCAAGCCTATGCAATACAGTTGCAATGTTACTAACATTTATTTTTAAGACTTTTTTGGATACTGGGAAAGCTCAGAGGACTGGGATAAAGCTAACGGGTAAGAGGATGCAAAAATTATCCACAGACCACCTGGCCTGTACAAAAGAAATGCAAAGCTGAAGGAGGCAACATTCAATAAACGATGAAGATTAATTTATGCTAATAAGAACAGTTTTTTAATTAGATGCTAGATGAAGTAGCTGTTCTTATGATCTGATGTGTTTGGTTTATCAGGATAGTTGTGTTTACAAGACAGATTTTTGGAAGGCATCTGTCCCCAGTTAGCATAGTGTGGACTCATGTATTATATTAATTTGATTAAACATTATCAACCAGTAAGTTTTACAAATTTTAAGGCACAATTTTTTCTCTGTTTTTCTAAGAGGAATGCATTCCTAAATCAAAATTCTTTGCTACTTTTTTCAATGACCTGAGGGAGACAGCAGAATCACTAACAATAAAATAAAATAAATGGGAGGGAGGGAGGGAGTTTCTTAAAATAATCTCAAGGACTCTGACTCATGTCAGGGTAGTGAACTCAAGGGCAAAATCTAAGTGATGCTTTCCACACTGGACTTTTATCCTGGACACTAATAACTTGGAACTGATTTTTAGCATGATCCCAAAGCCTTAATGACCACTGGCTCCCTCTCTCTTGGCATGGAGGATTAATATCATCACAAGATTCACAAACAAAGAGGAATCGTCCAAAAGCAGGAAATTGGTACCATTCTCTTATGCAATTTGATGGAATTGATGGAAAGCCTGCAACCAGATCCAGGTTCTGTACCTCCAAAAGAGTAATCAGCAAAGAAAGAAAGGATTGGGTCACTGCTCCAAAAATGACCCTTGGGCTCACCGGGAAGGCATTGAGAAGTCTGCCAACTTAGTTTACTGAAGCAAAGATTAAGAGAGTGGTTTAATCATGGTTTAGAAGCAGAAGATTTCTGAGAAGGCAGGACTCTTATTTTTGCCAGCAAAAGCAGGCAAAGAGCCAACAGTTGCAAGTTAAAAATAGACAAAATAAAACCAGAGTAAGTAACCACCAAAACAATTTACTTAAGGATGTGGTGGGTTCTCCTTCATTTGAAATCTCTACAAGAAAAGCCACCAATCCTTTTTAAAAGATCCTGCTGTTTACTACAGACTCAAAGTTCAGCTCGTGCTTTTCCTGTGTGCTTAAGTAATTTCCCACAGCACAAGCACAGGCTGAGGCATCCAGTGAAATGTTTGGTCAAAATGGAAGCACAGCCACATTCCTTTACCTCAAGGGTCAGTAAATCCTACATCCTAAATCCATCTCAGCTGCCTAAACACTGCTTCAGGTGTCTGCTTTTTATTCCTTCAAGCTAAATACTGGAAGGAGAGTCTGAGCTCTGAAGAAGCAAGTGCTCACCTGCTTCACCTTTCTACACTGGGAAACTTAGGATATCTCCTGCTCAAATTCTGCTGTCAGGCACTTCCTGTATCCTCCTGCTTTGGGAAGAGTACTCAAGGCCAGGTTGGATGGGGGTTGGAGCAGCCTGGTCTAGTGGAAGGTGTCCCTGCCTGTGGAAGAGGGTGGAATGAGATGAGCTTCAAGGTCCCTTCCAACCCATTCAATGCCCCAAAGGGGCAACCTGGAAGCCCCCAGACCCAAAGCCTGTCCCCCTGGAGAGGGCCCATGCTGAGTTACCTTCATGGAGGTGAAGTTCCGTGGGCGGTCAAACTGGAACTCCATCTCCACAGCACCCGTGCTGAAGCTCTCGTTCCTCCAGCCCACGTAGTCATAGCCCGGCCACACACGGTACTGGTGGCTCTGGGTGAAGTCATCCAGCCCCAGCACTCCATCTGTGAGCTGGCCCAGCCCTCCATACAGGTGCCTGGCCAGCAGAACCAACAGTCAGCCAGAGCTCCAGTGAGAAACCACATTCATCTTTCAATTGGTACCAGCAAAACATCAGCTTTCCCACTCTTGACCCATCCTGCACAAGAACTCCTTCCCTGTTCTTATGCAGCACCACCTCGATGTTGTTTGGGCTGGGATTTTAGCATCATTCCCAGCTTGGGAAAAGGCAGAAGTTTTTGCACTGGTGTCAAGGACTAACAGCAAAGCTCAGCTACAGGCAGAGCCTCTGGAGAATAAAAGCAGACACTCTGGAAAATGGCACTGTGTGTTCTCCCAACAGAGCTGGAACTGCAGCATCTCACCATGCAGCTGCATGGCAGGAACACTGCTCCATCCTGTGCTGGGGGAACCTGTGGGGAAAGTCCTGCAGACAGGCACAGAAAGGCAGGAAAATGGGAAGTGAGACCATGGGCAGCTCATGAGCCACAGCCAGGTCTAAAACCAGGATCATTTCTGGCATTGCTCCTAAGGGAAGAGTGTTATTGGCTCTTTCCAAGCCTGATTGGACTCTTTGCCAGGACCCTGCCTCGTTCCACTCCTATGTGAGTGTGCACAGCCCCTCATACAGTTTCCCAGAACTGTTCCAGAGTAGAAGATGCCAGTGAGGCACAATTCTGACCCCCTCTGCAAGTCCTTGGCTCTTCAGGTCCACCCCAGTTGAGCCCTCCTGTCACTAGAGCACATGTACAGGTGCCTTTGAACTGCAAACCAGGATTAACAGCTGGAAGAGGCAGACTGCTACTTCCAGGCCAGTCAGGCATGTGAACTAGAGCTTAAGTAGCTTCAAAGAGTCCTGGCTTAGCAGGTTGGGTTTTGTGTCTACATCTGCAGCTCCCTGACACTCCCCAGCAGACCCAGGTTCCTAAGTTAGTGCTGGACAGCTAGGTGCAACACCTACTCTGTACATAAAAACCTTTTTTATTTAAATATCCAAGCTCTACTGTATCAGCCCAGCTTGAAACCATCAGATATTAATATATAAAGACACTGTTACCAGCATCTTCCAACATCCTACAAGCATGAAGAAGTGTTTGTGATACAAGATACCAGTGACAGGGTGAGTAGGAAAGAATTTGCACAGTGACAGAGAGAACAGGACAGCTTCTCCCACCTGCGTTCCTGGTAGCCATCGTAGGTCGAGTCATTCAGATAAACAATGGGGAAGCCAGGAGCTGCTATTGTCCCTCCTTCAGGGATGCTGTAGGATGCCAAACCATCTAAAAAAGAAGGCCATACACCTCAGAAATAGAGCAGCAGCAGCAGCCTCCCATCTCCTGTGTCCACGTGACATTTTTATTTACGACATGGACCAACAGAGGCAGTTCCAGGGGCTGGGGATTCCCTCTGCACACCTGGGGAGCCCCAGGCAGGGCTGCTCTGCAGTGCCAGGCCTGGAATGGGTGCTCACCGTGCCAGACACAGCCGTAGAGCTCCACCCTCATGCAGACAGTCATGGGTGCCTTGGTGACGGGGATCAGGCGCACGAAGCGCGCGATGATGGGCGGCCGCAGGTCCTTCAGCACCACCTCGTACGTGTCCGTGTTGCCATCGATCACCTGGGGGAGAAAGAGCCTCAGCAGCAGCTTCTCCCTGTTGGGCTGCAGAGTGGTGCTCCTGTACCCCCTTGTTTGAGACTGGGGAGCTTCCCCAGGTGGAATCTGCAGGGGGGGAGCTGCTGCTGCTGCTCCTCCCGTGGCTGCTGGGGTGTGAGGGGTGCTGCCATTTCACCCCCTGTCCAGTGCAGACCCCCCCAGACAGCACTGAGGGAGGAGAGAGAGGCGGGGGGGTGAAGGTGTGAGTAGATGTTGCAGAGAGTTCCAGTTACTGGATGAAACCCCTTTCTTCAAAGGATCCACGGGTACCAGCAATAGGTAACAGAGCTTGTCCTCATCACCAGTTATCTGGTGGAGGGTCCTGATGTCCCTTCTCTACAAGCCAGCACAATTCCAGAGGTGCTGCAGTGTTTGGTGCTACACAGGAGGCATCTTGGACTGAGGTGTTCAGCATCACCACAGCCACCCCATCCTGCTGCAGTGCAGTGACAGGGCAGGGACCCTCACCCTTCTCCTCAGTGCCACCATTTTCCTGGAAACAGTCCACAGTTTTTTTTGACTTCCCATTCCACAAACACAGCTCTTGTAGCACACACCAAAATGTGAGGGATGGGCAATATAATGGTAATGGCCAAACAGCTGATCAAAGGTCTGAGTGAGCAAATAACTCATTAGCAAGATAAAAGCTGTTACCAAATACTGCACTGCAGACCCTGCTGGGACTTCCAAAGCACCCTCAGTGCAAGAAAACATCACCACACCCAGTACCTCTCTAGTATGGCTTAGGTCTTCAGACTCCACAAGCCAGCCTGAGGCAGGGTGACCAGGTCAGATGAGCTGCAGGTGAGATTGCCAGGGGACATTTAACAAAGGCTTATGAACACACAGCTCCAAGCTCTGTGCTCAGGTCTGGAGACAGCATGAGAACTGTGGTGAGCGGGGAGGCCTCTGAGTGTGTGAGCTCAGCACATTTCCTATTCTCTAAACTCCTTCCTTCTCAACATCTATACACCAAACACTGCTATCAGACACCCAGAAACTCCTCAGTTCCCTGCCACCTCCTCCGACTTTAAATCCCAAAGCAGGCATCTGCTTGGCAGCTTCCAATTTAGAAACAAGTGTCTAAGAGAGGGACACCCATGTGATGTTTGGGACATGCACAGGCAGGCAGTGAAGAGACACAGTTTTCCTGATTTGGGGAATCAGGTATGGGGACATGGACAAAGGAAGAAAACTTCAAACATCCCCTCGGAACAAAAGCACCCTTGCAGCAGCTCCACAGTAGAAGAGCTGAGAATCCTGCCTGTCTTCTGAGAGGAGCAAAGGAGCTGATGCACCTTGTGTAGTATCTCCACATCGTGTGGCTGCTGTTCCTGAGCATGCTGTTAACTCAGGGCCAGAAAACCCAAACCAGCTGTGTGAGAGACAAACCCAGCAGCAGTTTCCAGTCCTGGCCACTGCTGACCCCAGTGCTCCCCACGTCAGGAACAATGCAGCACTGCTGGATGACGCCAGATGATGCACAGCAAGCACAGAACTGAGGCAGAACACGCTGCTCCAGCAGAGCCAGGATGAAGTAGGATGCATGAAGCAGGATGTGGAGGATGTGGCTGGCACAGTGCAGCTCTCCTGCAGCCCAGCTTACCTTGCTGCCCTGGCGGTTCCTCCAGGAGATCCAGCGCTCCCCGTTGCGGCTGTAGTCGATGCGGTAGGCACGAGCAAACTCCTTGCCCGTGGCACGGGCGTGCCGGCCCTGGGTGCCCACCAGGGTGATGAAGAACAGCTTGTGCAGGTCAATCTGCAGGAACTGCACATCTTCAGGCTCCAGCAAACCAGCTGGGCACCAGGCTCCATCCCCCTCCTCCCTCTGTAACCTGAGGGGAAAATCACACGCAGATTTCCAATGATTAATTGAGGAAACACCTGGAACTTTGAGGATTGGGAGGAAGCAACAAAACCAGCAATGGCTACCAAATACCTCTGCCCTTTGGGATGATGGTCAACTGAGACTCAAACCCTACAGGCAGGTTTGCCCTATGCAGAACAGGCCCTCAGTCCCAGATAGCTTTCATTAAATACTTGGAGTGATTTCTTCCCCAGACATGAATTTCCACAATGACCAGAAATAACCCTGCTGCTCACTAGGGAACTGCTCACTGCTCTGGAGCACCTTGCTGCTAAAGTGCATCCTCACTGCTCCTAAAATCCATATGGTAAGGCCTGAACTTCTGCTTGACCACCTCCTGCGACTCTACAAAGCTCAAAGATGAGCCATCTTAAAAATATATTTTAGCAAGAAAAGATCTGCTTGAAATTATTCTGGGTCATTTCAAGGCATATTTCACATTTCCTGCAGTCATCAGAGCTGCTGGTGTAGGATGCTGCTAGGAGAGTGGGGGGAAGGTCTCTGCTCCTAAGATAAACATTATGAGAGCTGTAGTTGTGACAAATTGATCTGCACACCAAAAATGTGTGGGTTTTTTAGCAACAGGGATTTCTTAGTCAACAGCAAGCCCTTGAAGTGCCCCTGGGTTTCAGATAGCTACCCCATCTCCAACTGATGGGATCAGTGAGGGCATCAGAGAAGGTGGTATCCAGGAGGAGACACTGAAGGTCAAGGCTCAGGCCAGAGAAGATTTTAATCTCTGGCTGGTCAGCTGTTTGTGCAAGACTTTCTTACTCTGGAATGACAAGTAAAAGAAGATCTAGAAAAGGCAGGAAGGGTGCCTGAAGTGACAGGGACAGACATCTGCATGGGACAGCTCTGACCTCTAACCAAATGAGCTCAGCTTCATACCTTCACCCTGTGGACATCCAGCTGCCCCAGCAAAGAGAGGACAGTAACAGAAGGCAAGTGATGCCCAAAGTGTTTGCAGGCATACTCAAAGGAAAAATTTCCCAGCTTTCAGACCCACAGGCCTGTTCAACCATTATTAAAACACAGCATCACTGCTCTACCACAGACTAAGAAAAAATAATATTTGAGCACTAGGAGAATTTTATGATTTTGGACTGCCTGAATTAATCATAATATAAGTATCATAGTCAACCTGAAATTTCTGACTTGCACCAAAGCTGTAGTAATGTTTGATATCACCACTACAAACCATTCCAAGGAAACTCACATTTGCAAGTCCTTTGTGAATCATCAGTTAATAGCTTCAAGAGAAATAAAATTACCAAAAAAATGAAAAGCAAAGCTTATGATAAAAACTGTAGGCCTCCTTGACAGTGAAGAAAATAATTTAGCAGCTTGCTTAACAATTCCTTAACTCTGCATTTCCAAGGTTTTTGAGGCAGAGTGAGCACAGCCCATTTCCTCAATAGGCTGCTGTTGAAAAGTCCATCCTTGTAAAGGATTTCCTATGATTTAGTTTAAAGCACTCCACAAGAATCCCAGGGGCACTATCCCTGGCTGACCTGTAAGTCACAAATCCTTTGGAGATTTATTCAGAGTGACTGAAAGATGGGGGTCAGAGGCAACCTCTGAGTCTCCAGTCCCATCCCCTGCTCACAGCAGGGCCAGCTCCAAGGCTGCCCTGTGCTGCTCAAGGCCTGGTACAGCCAAGTCCCCAAGAACCCAGACATCACCACCTCTCTGGGTCCCCGTCCCACCTCTTCATTCTCAAGGAGAAGGATTTCATTTCCTTAATGTCTAACCAGAATTTGCTGTATCACAGCTGTGACCATTGCCGTTGCCTCCTGGCCTTTCACTGTGCACTGCCCAGATTGAATATGGAAGGAGAAAACAAGGTTTCAAGGGTGGGGATCTTCTTCCTCAACCACACATTGGGTATCTAGGGGGACAAAAAGAGCTAAATTAGTTGCCAGAGGTGAACCCACCGTGCATACTGGGGCCCTGTGGAGTCGTACCACTGGCTGGAAGCAGTGATGTCCTCATCCCGGATGGTCCCCTCGTGCATCCCCAGGGGGTAACGACAGATTGCTGCAAATGGCAACACAGGCAAGCAAACAACAAAGATCAGCACTCATTGCTTTTAAAATCACCAGGCAAGTTTAATTAAAAGGCTATCATACCCAGAGAATCAACAGGTAATGCTAAAATAAAGAATGAAAAAAAAGAAGTATTAAATACTTCATAATTATCATAAAATGAAATGGTCAGTAGTGGATTAGACTAACAGTATCATTCAGCAGAACCCAGGCAAGGCAAAAACTTTACAAAAAACATTTTAAGAGCATGAAATCCCAAACCATATTATTATTACTGCTTGCATGGGCCCATTTTACAATGATAAACTATTCATCAATAATGATGTGACATAAAAAGGAAGCTTTTGTTCAAGATTTTTCTTCCCCTGGAATAAACTGGATGCTTGACTTGTGCTCAAATGGGAACAATTATGACCTTCACCAGTTCAGATACAGGGGAGAAGTTAAACATCCATTACAGATGACAAGTCATGGAAACATCTGCTCTGTCCTGTCACTGCAGGCTGGAGTTCCCACCTGACCAGGAGCCCCTGTCCATCCATCTTGCCTCATCCCAGTCTTTTCCTGCCTCCAGCCTCAACTGGAGCAAGCATGGGAATACTGTCAAACTTGGTGCCTCCAGGGAGCACAGACACAACTGGCTCAAGCCATGGATCTCCAAAAGCTCCCCACACCACTATCCTGCAGATGCAGCTGAGAAATCCTAGCTGGCCTTGAGGTTCTCTCTCCTGACAGAAGTTTTTAAACATGCCCTGGAATATCAGAGATGTTTGGGAAAACTCTAGATCTGAATGTATTCACTGCCACACTGCTGCAGCCACAGGAGCAGCTCTGGCTGCCTCTCCCTCGGGCAGGGCTGCCCTGGTGTCCTCCTGGTTTCCCAAAATCCCAGAATGGGCTGGGATGGAAGGGACCTCAGAGGTGATCTCCTGCCACTCTTGTACCAAACCTGGATACAGCTCAACAGGAGTTGCACTTCAAGGATCCTCACAGGTCCCTTCCAACTCAGGAGATTCTGGGATTCCATGAAATCCATTCAGCAGGTTCAGAAGCTACAAGACAAGACAGAGGGATGAAAACCACCTTGCTGTTATCACTACACAGAATAAAGCACCTCAGGCTGAATAACTGCCTGCCAGATCTGATGTAGAAATGTTTGCAAACAGAGGGTGGGGCTTCAATAGGGTTTGCCTGCAGCTGTCAGGCACTGTATCAGTGAATGTGCTAAGTATTCCTAAATCATGGGGTAAAGCAGGTGGCTGGTGAGGTGACAACATTTGCTAATGATACCAGGTTATTTAATATTAAAAATATTTAATATTTTAAAAAATCACGGGAATGCCTATAAAACAAACTAGAATTAACATTACAGCACTGCCTGTATTCATGGTCAGATAAGAAATAGAGCTCTTGCTCCTTCCTTCCCTCATCAAAAGGCAGAGAAGGCTACACAGATGATGAAGGAAAGATCTGTAGCCTCACCTTTACAAAAGGGATTGCTGAAGTATGACAAAGATAATTTATATTGAACAATAGACATCCTCGCTGTCTCTCAAAACACCAGAACCAGGAGGCATCAAAAGGTCAGGCAGGAGAGCTCAAAAATAGAATATAAATCCTTAACCTATTAAACACTCCAATGCCACAATTTCCCATGGGTTCAAAAAACCAGCTGAACAAACTCACAGCTACCACAAGCAAATAAATACCCAAGCACTGGCTCTGGAAGTGATCTGAGGGTAAACCTGGGGTAAAGCTCTGCTGTGTGCCAGCCCATCTGTGCACCCTTTCAGAATCAGAGGGATGGAGTCAGGCCACTGAGCTGGGTGGGGCCCTGGTATCACCCACAACATTCACAGGCCTGGGGTTTGTCAAGAGGCCTGAATTCCCTGGGAGGAAGCTGCTGTCTGCCTGGGATCAACAAAAATTGTGCCTGCTGAAAGCCAACCAAGAGTTCCAACTTCTGCTCTTGCAGTGCACAATCAGGTTGTTTGGGGAGCCAAACCAGCCTGGACTGTCTTCACTCTCACCTGGCCCACCACAGACCAGCACAACCTGATCTGTTGCTGAACTATGGGTAAATAGATGGAGATTTCCCAAAAGGGTGGGGCCACCATCTGAAAGCAGAAAGTGCTTTTTGTGCTCCTGCAGTGGGAGTCCTGTGTGGTCACACCTTATTTAAAGGTCAGACACACACTGGCCAGCAATGCCAGATGGAGAGCTAGTTGGGAAGGACTCTGGGGGACTCAGTCTTCCTGCAGCCCTGAACAAAACCCATTTGTTCACAACCCCAGGGCTGGCAGCAGAACCCAGGGTGTCCTTGGCAATGCACTCTGTGGGTGGCCACAGCTCTCACCAAAACCAGCAGCATGAGGGTCTCACTAAATGCACCCATCTTGACCAAAGCCATCCTCAGGTTCTGTTTAGGTGCCACCAGGACTCCTGACCCTTTACTGTGCACTCAGGAGACACTGGAGCTCTCAGAGGTGGCCCAGCCCATCTGTTAGTGAGGTCAAACAACTACTGCAAGACAAAAGGACTCACCAGAACCCTGCTACACAGGTCTGAAATCACCCCCAAAGCAGCCCCTGTGGGTTATAAGGCAATGCAGGACATGCTTCAGGCTGCTCCTGGAACAGGTCAGGAGGTCAGGATTATCCATGGAGCCTGTGGCATCACAGCCAAGAGCACCAGCTGGGCCATGGTGCTGGAATCTGCCTGGGAAGAGCAGGGCCAGCCCCAGGCAGAAGCACTGGAGCAGCAGGGGGAGCTGAGGAAGCAAAGCTGCCTGACGATGTCACAGGCAGAGCTGAGCAGTGTGAGGGGTTATTTCTTGATGGAAGATTCCTGCAGGAGGTGGGGCCACAGACCTGTGCTCAGAGCACCCACCTCGCTGGAGCTGGTGTGGAAGAGCTATTCCTGCACCAACCACCACTAAAGGAATCTGCATGGACTGACCCTCACCTGCCATCCTCCTCTTCTCTGAGGTTTGACCATCAGAAGCAGAAGGCAGCCCCAGTTCCACGCTGGGTGTGTGCTGGGGTGCCCAGTGCAGGGAATGCTGTGTAACAGGGAGCACAGGAATGCTGCTGAGTTCCCCCACAACCCTCACTTCACTTCTGGCTCGTTGCAGCACAACCTCAAACCTCTGCAAATACCCACAGGCCAGAGCAGGGTCAGAGCCAGCCACAAAGGGCTCCAAACAAACAGAGCCAGCCCCAGCAGAGCCAGCCCAGGCCCTCAGGGTAGCACTGCTGCCTCACCACACCTTCAGCCAAGCTGGAAAAGGATTAAACTCATTCATTTCACAGACTGTCTCCAGCTCTAAACACCTCATTACAGGAATTCTTGCAACGCATTGCAGACCATTATCTTACTCATCTCCATCATGACTGTATGCTGCCAAATGCTGTAGGATAAGAGGTCCTGCCCTCCACAGGGACTCAGGCTCATATCCCTATCTCCACCCTATCTTTGTGCCAGGTAAGGTTTTCTATCTGTCCTTCCACACTTCTCTCTCCAGAGCGCCCCTTGCTGGCTGGACAGCTGGGCCTGATGCTTTGCTAACTGGAAATTTGTTTTCCACAGCGAGCACAGAACCTCTGAGCCAGTCTGGAGCGAGGTTTGTTCTGCAGGCCACACACTCAAAGCAATGGAGGGATATCCAGAGCTCAAGACAGGCCTGGGTGGGCAGAGAAAGGAGGATGTCCATGTGCCTGGGCCTTCCTGGGACTGGCAGGAGAGTGTCCCACTCCAGCACAGCTGTCCAGGAATATCCCAGTCTAGAGGACATTTGGGAAGTACATCAGTGATTATATCTACGTGCAGCCTTCACATTCAATCCCCACAAGAGGCAAAGAAAGGCTGAGAAGGAGCACACAAAAGTCCTGTCCCAGCCTGGCAGCTCCCTACCAGGGTTGACTTCGGTGCCAGAGGGCTCAGGCAGGGAGGCCAGCAGCAGCATGCAGAAGATCATGGTAGCAACTGGAGGTGCTGCACAGGGTCAGACGAGTCCTTCAAAGGCAGCAGCTGCCATCTACATCTCTGAAAGACAAAGCAAAGAGAGAGGATGAGTCCTCCAGAGACAGAACTTGTCTGTGCTGCAGGGTTGCTGTGTGTCATTGCCTCGTGATGGGCTGGGCAATCTTCCCTGCCTTCGAGAGTGTCTTTGACCTCAGCCCTGCTCATCACCAGATCAGAGGCTTGGTGAAGAACCAATGATCACCTGACTGTCTACACCACCCCTAAAGCTACCAGGGCAATCCATCTTCCAGGCCCTCAGCTGCCATGATTCCTGGGTGGATGGCAGTACCCTCTTAACTGCAATTAAATGAGTCCAGTGCAAAGTAATCTCTCCCTCATCAATATTTCACTTTCCTTACTAAATTAACAAGTAGTGAAACTGCAGCTACAGATGAACCTGGGCAGTCCAATTAGCCTCCCCAAGCAGGCTTTATCCACCTAAACCTTGGCTCCAAGTAGCCAAGAAAGCACCTTGGAACTTGCCACACAACCTTAAGACAGAGGTCCAAAACAGGGTGAAAATAATCTCTCCCTGCACAGCCACACCGCTGCCAAAAGTGCATGTGCAGTCACACAGGTGAGCACACTTCATTTCCTGTTTGGAAACAAGGACAATAGCAAAGGCCTAAACACTGGCAATTTCATTGGAAAGCTGTGGTAACACCTAAAGGAACAGGAGGTCAGCTCAGCAGTTATGTGAATTCTTTGTGCCCACATTCACTACAAAGAGCCTTGGGAGGCTCCCATCCTGGAGGATAATTTTAGAGAAGGCAGGTTAGAGGCTCTGTCTCATAAAAGAATGCCAGGAGAAAAGAAAACAGAACAAATTAATAAATGTAAAGTTGCCAGGACCAGAAGGTGTTTGCTCAAGAATCCTCAGAGTTTTAGTAAAAAGGCAACACTGAATGTTGGGATTTGTTAGTGAAGGAGGAGAAGCTATAAAAGGGCCCATCACTGTGCCAGTGCATGCATGCATGCAGGAGTATCAGATGCCATTAGCTCAGAGATTGGTAACAAAAGGCTCTCTTTTTCCATCCAACATAATTAAACCGTACAAGTCACAGCCCTGAGCTGCCGTGGATACCCAAGGACCTGGATATATTCACAACAGACAGATACACCACAGCTCCTTAAATCCAAAGGTAAAACCTTTGGCTTGGGAAATCCCCCAGCTGCAGATTGCTGGACGCCCAGAAGCTAAATCGGGGTTAGAATCACTGGAGCTTGCCCTGTTTTTATTCTCTTTCCTAAAGGATATGCTACTGGCCATTGTCCCTGCTGGATTCCATCAGAAAAGATGGCTCTGAGCCTGAAAAACAACTAAGGGCCTTCTTGGGAAGGGAGCCAAACAGGCAGGCAGGAGGGGGAGCTAATGCTGGGTGGCTGTGCCTTGCTGTGCCCAGCCAGGCAACCAAAAAAAACCACCTTAAAATCACCAGGTCCCTCTGCTTCAGCCACCTCCTGGCTCCCTACATGAGCACCCTGGCCAGGGCTGGGAAGGGGCTGTGATCCCATGGCATCCCGTGTGGTGAGCCTGCAAAAGCAAAGCACGAGCCCAGATCTCAGCAGGCGGGCCTGGCGACCACAGAAGAGGCTTTGACCAAGCACTCTGCAGCTGTTTGTGCATCCAAGGTCATCCTTTCCTCCTGGAATGGAAGGAGGTGATCACTGCTGAAAACACATCGATTCCCACCATCCCAGGGCAGACTGCAACTCCCACAGAGAAGAGACTTTGTGTACTCAACTGGAGGGAGATTTTGTAAAGAAGTTTTGGGGCAGAGTTTGAAGACAGACTTGGTGTTAATTTATGCAGGTGATTTGCTCAGGTGTCCTGGGAGCTCCCAAAGCAGGACCTGCAAAGGGAACTGCAGAGAGTTCAGCACTGGGGGAGACAGTCCTGCCACAGGACCTGAGAAAGGGACCTGTCACCAACATCAGGGCTCTACTTTGAGCCACCTTCCTGGAGGAGCTGATGGGAATTCAGCAGAGACCTGTCTGGTGGTGCCCTGACCATGACCCAGGTCAGCTGCACCACAGGGGTGAAGTCTGGGATAGATCCTTCCTGTGGGTGCCCAAGCTGGAGCAGCCACTGACCAGAGCTGCAGCTTGTTGAGGAAGTCCTGGAAGCAGAACAGCAGCTTGGAGACATGTCCCAGGTGACTTCTGAGCTGCATGTTTAAAAGCTCCCAACAAGGAGCCCTCAAATGGCCAATGACATCACACACAGACTGCACACCCTCATCTTCCCTCCAGAGCCTGGGTGAGCTTCAAGACTCAGGCTGGCTCCACCAAAACACACAGGGATTTCTCCCTAACTTGTCCAGGAATAAGGAGAAGGATGTCTGGAAAGTACTGAAATAGGGACTGTGGTTAGGTTGAGTGCCCAAGCCCCACTGCTGAAGCAAGAAAGAAATGAGAGCACTGTTCAAATGCCTCTGTTTCCAATTTGGTCCAAAAGCCCAGCAAAGAAGGATCAAGAGCAGGGCATCATCCATCCTCTGCCAGCAGCACAGCACTCAGAGCCCAGCTGGGATGGGCTGCAGGCACAGGTGAGGGGCTCACCTGGAGGTTTAACACAAGGACTTCCCTTTGACAACAGAGTAGTTGTGCTGTGCCCCCTATCCTCTCAAAATGACAACAGCCACCAATGCCACACCAACTGAATAAATGCACCACAAAACAGCACCATTATCTCATCTGAACAAGCACCATAAAGTAAATACCCATTTGTTTTATGACACCTTTTGTACTGCCACAGAGCCAGCCACATCATTTAACCACCTGAATGTGGTGATAAGAACGTAAAATATCAGGAGGAAAGAAGGAATGAGATGTGGGGACAAGGGAAGTCACACAGAAATTCCCACAAGCACCATTTCACCACCGAGTCAGCAACCAGCACTGGAGAAAAGGTACAGACTGGGGGACACAGACAGGTGTAGGTGCCACCCCGAGAAGCAGGGGCTTCTCAGGACTTGATGGGCACATGGACCTCTGCAGGTCCACAAATATAGCATGGCTTGGGGGAACTGCATGCCAGAATTGGAAGATGCAGCCATAGAGGGCAGTCTGGCCTCCAGGAGAGGAAAGGAAAGCTCCAGAGCTGATCTAGAGCTCACCTGTCAGCAGCTCTGTGCCTACAAATGCTGGCTTTGAATTGGGCCCTTCCCTAGAGAGTATCCAAGACAAGCAGGATCAATCCTCTCTGGATGTGTCTCCATTGTTGACAGAAGAAAAGGCTGGTCTGGACTAGTCCTGTCTCCCCCAGTTAGTTAACATGAATTTTCATCTTTGTATGTGGCAGTGGTGAGCTCTTTGCAGCAGTTCAGCCCTGCACAGGGACCTCAGCAGCTGGTTCAGGTTCTGCTGGTTTGTTTTTCCCACCACATTTAGTTCCTAGTCCTGGATGACCAAAGTGCCTATCAGTGAGTCCTGGGAGAGGTGATGTACAGAGGGAGCTAACAATGCCATTTCTCAGCTTTCAGTGCTCCACAGCAGCTGCTGTTCTAAGCAAGGTCAGCAAGGGTGGTTTTCACACCTCCAGAGGGTGAAACATTTTGAAGGAGGTTCAGCCCCACTCAGGAGCTCCAGCTGCAGAAATCACTGTTGGATGAACTACTGATGTTGATTGGTGCTGAGTCTTAATCTCATCCAGGAGTAGATTGGATTCCCAAATTGCACACTTCCCAGAGGTAGGACACACTGGAATTACTACTAAATACAACCCTCTGTACGAACTGCTTGGGAACTGTCTTACTAAGGACTTTTTCTGTGTAAATGGCTCAATGCTTTTCTTTCAGCTGCATTAGAGTCCTTTGCTGTACTCATGCCTATCTTCCCACCCTGCCCACACATACACAGCAAGTGCCAAAACTACAGCACAAGCCCGAAACCAGTAAAAACAGGATTAGCAACATCCTCTGAGAGGCAAGAAAGTGTTAAACTCTGTTCCCAGGCCCGACTGGATCAAGTTGCTAATTGCTAACAGCTGGCTGCAGGAGAATAAAATCCTGTTACAATCATTGGAAGAGTGGAAAAAAAAATCTAGTTGTTGAAAAACTCACCAAGAAATGCAAAAGAGGGCACTTTTCCCCAATAAACCCAGAGGATACCATGCCTGAAAAGCCAGGCCATGCCTCCACAGAGAAGCAGCTGGCTGTGACCCAGCACTGTCCCCAGCACAGCAAAGGCTCAGTGAGCACAGGAGGGAGCTATTCTTCAGTGATGTGCATGAAGAAGGTGGGACTTGGAGCTCCTCCAGGTCCTGTTCTCCCTCCAGAGATCCATTACAGAGGTCTGGCATGTTTGCAAGCCTCTCTAGATCCCAACTGAAACAGGCATTTGTTTTAACTGGTTCCTTTGCAGATCATTACCCCGGAGTGGGACCGGAGGGTTTGCTGCAGGAATCCCATTCCAGATGCCCAGAGCCACGCCAAGAAACTCCACGGGTGTGGGCAGGACACAGAGTATCACACACAGAGCTCTGTGTACAACAGGAAGAGTTATCCTGAATCAAAGCATCCTCAGAAGACATCCAGGAACAATCAGGAGCACTGGATGGCATCTCCTAGCATTCCTAAAGGAATTCAGTGGGGAAGAAGCAAAGCTAATAATTGCGGCAATATCTGATGCTTGAAGAAATAAGAGACTGGGAAGTGTGATTTCCATTTTTCTGGCTCCAAAACAATGGTAGAGCATTTCTCTTTGCCTCAGAGTTAATCTGACAGACCTCAGCCCCAGCAGTCTTCCCATGGAGCACATGCAGCTTTGGTTTGGACCAAACAGAATTTGGTGATGAAAAAGCTTAGCAGGAAGAATTCTGATCACTTTTTAAAATGTTCTGCTTAGTTTACAATTCAAATACTGGCACAAGACTGAAAAAGCAGAGCAGGGCTGCTGGCCAGAGAACATGGCCACCCACTCCAGCAGAACTGCTGGAGGGTGAAGGATAGACCAAGCCACACTGCTTGTGCAGGAGCCCTGTGAAAGTAAGGCAACAAATCTCCCCTCAGGTGAGCTCAGAGTGTGGTGTCTCTCTCCCTGGATTCAATCAAGCAGGCAGCAATGGAGAGGTCTCTACGTGACACATGGTTGACACCTGGACAAACCAAGTGCCAACAGTGACATCAAAAATCATTGTGTCAGAGTAGCAGGGGAGTTGGGCAGGGCCAGCAGGATCCTGGCATGAAGTGCAAGGCTGCAACAGGAGATTTGGGATTTAGGCACCAACGGAGATGGTCAGAAAGAGGAAAAACCCATTGCAATGTTAGGAACACAGTGGGGGACATTGGGCAGAAATAGTGACACCACTAAGTGATGTCCAGAGCAGCAACAAGGCTGGACAGATAAAAGCAAACAGATTTTAGGTGAAAGGGTTGGGTTAATCAACATGTGAGAAGTAAGTCACAGGAGCAGAGAAACTGAGCCAGGAATAGGCTCCAGCATCATCTCTGAGGAGGCATTGGGAAACCTGTCACAAGAGACACGAATGTGGGACTAAAAGGACAACATTCAGGAGTGGCAGTTGGGGTGGGGACAGG
Organism: Leptocoma aspasia; assembly: GCA_013399835.1. Taxonomy (NCBI): domain Eukaryota; kingdom Metazoa; phylum Chordata; class Aves; order Passeriformes; family Nectariniidae; genus Leptocoma; species Leptocoma aspasia. The sequence goes on along the minus strand of VXAX01007064.1, from coordinate 34,525 downwards.
GACACCACAGAGCTGAGGCTGAGGCAGTGGCAGAAGAATGGGAACATCAAGGTCTGGGTGTACTTCGTGGCCACCCTCTTGAGAGGTGGGGGATAGGCCTGCCCTGAGGCTGAGGAGGGTTTGAGCCTTGTTTTCCATGTTGTAGCCAAACATCTTAATGGGGTTATGAAGAAAGTGACACCTCACTCCTGCTAGATTTTAGGAGAAAAATGGCATTGCAGTCACCCACACCACACCATTTAACACTGAGAGGAGCTTCAGCCCAGGGACTCAAACATGAGGCAGTGCCTCTTCTACAGCCCAGAGAGATGCTGGTGTTCCTGCATGAGACCAATAAATCCTCCAGCTTTTTCCCCACTGCCTGTCAGCCAGTCCTACAGGAGTGGGGTGTCCTCAGTTTGTGAAACTGCCCAGAGCACTTCTCTCACAAAACCAGACTTGGGGATAAATGAACATGCATTAAATGTAATTTAATCCATCCAAGTAACAAGGCCAAAATTAGAAACCATTAGAAAGATAAAGCGAAAGACAAGGAAATGCAAATCTACTGCACCACAACTGTGGGTTTTAGCTCAGCTAAACCAAAACCAAAGCTTCCCCACCAACCCAGGGCACAAGAACTCTGTGCTCATCTCAACTGAGGAACCTGGAAGCACTTCCCACGACACAGCCAGAGCTGCCAGGGCCCTGCTCAGGACATGGCCATTCCCCAGGAAGCCCCTACACCCAGCAGCAGGGGCAGGGGAGCCTCCAGTACACCCTCCAAAATACACATCCCCTCAACTGCAGAGGCTCCAGTTCCCAACTCCAGGCTCCAGTACCACTGTTTCTGTAGGACAGGAAAACAAGTGGCAGGAAAACAAGATTGTGCACAAACCAGCAGTTCCAAGTACCTCCCTTGTCCCTGCCCAAGAAGCAGTGTCCCTTACTGTCCCTTTCTAGAGCTTCCTTCCCACCCTGACAGGCCTAAAGAGCACTCAGCACACTGACATTTTTACTGTTCCTAAACACTAGCATCTGTCTCTAGTTTTTTTTTTTTTTAACAATCCTGAAAATATATCAACTAAAAGTCAGCCATAGTTCTCTCAAGACCTACAATCTTCCACTGCAAAGTCTCACATAGCAACCATCCCCACGACATGTTAACCACAGAGATGACAGATGGGGTATTAAGAGCACTCAATCTAAACCACCTTCCTCCCTCCCTGTTCTCAGGGGGTTCCACCATAACCTTTTACTTAACTGTGCTCAAACTTGTACTCAGAAGGAGATCAGGTTGCTGAGTTGCAGAATTATTTGGGCTGGAGGAGATCCCCAGGAGAGCATCTAATCCCAGCTCCTACTCCAAGCAGCGTTAGCACCAATTTCAGAGCAGCCTGCATGGGCTTTGCTGAGCTTGTCTTAAAAGCTCCCATGGATGGAGGTTCCCCCACCTCTCTGGGCAACCTCTCCCACTGCTCAGCTGTCTGAAGAAGGAAACTTTATCCCTCTTTATCCCAAGGCAGAAACTCCTGTTATCTCATCTGACAATCACTGTCAATCCTCCTGCTATGCACCTCCTTGATAATCTGCTCTTGGGTATTCCAGAGCCTCCTCCTGTCCCAGCTGAACCACCCTGACTCCATCAGCCTGCTCAGGGAAGCCAAGATTCAGTATTAATTTACTTAATATTTTCTCCCAAGCTTCTCCCTGGTGAGACAGAGGCTCCCTCCAGGCAGTGAGACAGCTCTAGTCAGATTTTGCCATGACTCCCACTGGCTTGTTCACAGGGAAACTAGGGAATAACTGAGCTTGTCCCACACTGATGTCAGAGCATGGCAGGAGCACAGCTCCTCAGCCCTCTGCTTACAGAGTGCAGGGATCACATTCCCACTGGTGACTATTTTTGAGGGGTATCAGGTGGCACTTTCTAAATCAGCTTGTTCAACACGGTGCTGACCAGCGACAGGGAGACTGAGACTCTGCCAGCCTGGCACAGGGCGAGGGCAGGGGACAAGGATCAGAGCCCCCCACAACTGCCCAGGTGGAGGTTTCTGGGCTCAGAGCCCACCAGCAGTGCTGAGGCATGCAGGACATGCCAGGGAGCAGTCCCTGCCCAGGGGATCCAGCAGAGTCCTGCTCCCAAAGCAAGGCCTCTCCTGCCTCCTGGGAGCAGCAGCCTCTGTCACAGCAAGGTTGCATCCTCAGGATCCAGGTATAAGATGTCAATGCAGCTACTCTTGGCAACCACTGCAAGAATCTCATTAAACCCACAACTTCAGGGATTTTTTTTTTTTTTTGGACATGATCTGCTTTCCATCAGAGCACAGGGGTTGCTGAGCATCTTGTTTAATGTGACAGAGGTTGGTCTCCACTGCCTGCTGGTTACCTGCTCCCTTCTCCATTTTAAAACACTGCTACAATGTACGTTTTCCCAAACTTCTGGAACTCCTTTGGTCTTCCCAGATTTATTACAAATTGGCAGCCAGGATTCAGAAAGCTGTTTTGCCAATTTGTTTTAAACAAATAGGTTCCAGTGTTACTCAAGTTTCAAAAGACTTTGAAATGTTATCTTGGGTTTAACACCCTCCCTGGTTACCAGTGCAACAGGAGGTATTCTGAGAGAATATCATCCAGCTTCTCCACAAAAATGAGAAATAAATGTTTTACTTCTCTGTGTTGTTATCAGCAATCAGTTGGGTTTAACCTTTCCCAACAATATAACCACCGCTGATTAAATTTATTTTGTTTTACAGATATTAAAATATTTCTCACTGTTCCATGATATATTTGCTGTGCTTTTTCAGTCATCTTTAGCTTTCCTTATCAACTGCCTACCTTCAAAAATACCGACTTTACAGTAACAGGTCCTTATCTAGGTAGGACCTTTGTTTTGCAAATTGCTCACAGTTGAGCCTATTTAAAAGCTAAAACATGATTACTGGGGGAAGCTCTTTGCAAAACCAGAAGAAAAGCAAACTGTTGCATAGAGCTGCACGTAGTACCTGAGAACTGCTGATTTTTGCAAGGGTGGAAGCCAAATTCCAAAAGACAGTTCAGTGAAAATCAAACGAGAAACAGGATTTTGGAACATCTACTAATTGAGCTGTCCATCTAGCCTCCCTCAAACCTCCACAAACACTGATATTATCAAAAGCTACATTTTATGAGTTTTGAAATTTCTCTTCATATTTGTAAAAACAAAACTCAGAGCACCTGTAGCTGGCAAAGAGCCCCTGCCCTATGCTTGAAGAGCACTATGGGCTGAACTCCAATGGCACCAAAAATGGTAATAAAAATGAAGAGGCATGCCCTACAGCCACAGGAAGATACCAGACATGAAGAAGCTTTTCCAATATCAGAAAGAAGCAGAACTTATTGTCCTTCACCGCGTTCCAGATTGCAATAACTCCAAATTCCACAATGCAGTGAGTGGGAAGTGCTCCAGCCCTCCCACAGCACCCCAGGAGCCAGAGGGGACAATACAGGCTGTGACCTCAGTGGGTACCATTTCTCCAGAGGCTGAGCACAACCTCCAGCCAAGGCAGCCACGTCTGGGTACACACAGCTGTTGCATTTGGCTTGAGCAAACTTTGTTTACAACCCAAAGTGGTTTTAAAGTTTAATTTATGAAGTGCCTGGCAGAGATGGGAGCAGTGAGTGGCAACACTCACACATCACCTGAAACACAGCACCAAGCCTGGAGACTCCAGGGAGGATTTCCAGGCAGGTCCAACCATGTTGCACTGGGTTTACTCTCTACTAGTACAGCTCTGCAAGATAAAATTTAACTTCCCATATACAGAGATGAAGTTACCATTAATTAAACATTCCAACAAAATACCTACCATGACTAGAGACAGCTCAGAGAAGATCTTTGCTTACCACAATGTATTTCAAGCAATCAAAGCAAATGTTCTGCTTATAAACAAAGGAAAAGCCAAGAACACAGAAAAAAATCTCAAGCAGCATTTCATAGCTTGGGCAAGGCAGAATGACCAATTCTGATTAAATTTTCTCGAGACAACAAAAAACAGAAGCCCACAGAGACATAATAAGATTTAGCAATTACACATACTGCAGGTAGCAGTAGGAAATCATGGTATTGTTTGAGGCAAAGGCAAGAGAAACAGGAGAGATGAGAAGGGAAAAAAGAAACACGTAAAACAATGATGCCTAAACCAAAACAAAGGACCCCATTTACCTCTTTTCCATATTGAAAGTGAATTGAAATTAAAAAATAACAAATTAAAACTGAGGAAATGAAATTCCACAGCATACCATGTGCATTGAGCCTCTGGGACATATTGCCACAGAGCAATGTGGGAGTAATTCAATAAAATATTGGAAGTAGATCTCCATAATAAGAACATCTGTGATTCCATTAACAGAGTGAAAGAGAGCACACTGGAGATAAATTTTCCTCTAGCCAGGCATAAGCAAAGCAGTAACTAATGTGACCAGAAAGTTATCTCCTGCAGGGGCAGGTTCCTCCACAGCTGGCTGCACTCAGGCTCTGGGGCTTTCCTGTGCCTGTGATAAGATGGGTGCCTGAGTAGGTGGGCTGTGACCCCAGCCAGTTTGGCAAGCTCTGCCTCTCTGGATAGAGATCACATTTCAGTTTTCAGCAGCTTATTGTGCAGCTTCTCAAAAAGAGAAACAACACTACCCACCTTTTTTTTTTTTTTTTAAGAGATTATCCTCTGTGGCACAAAAAGAGCAGATGAAATTTCAGCCAAACCTATTAAAGAAATACCTGTGAAGCAGTGAGTGACCCTGGAACCCTCTTGGTGGAAACATAACTATTTTGGAAAGTTCTCAGCACCTGAAAAAATTGGTTTACTGAGGGAATAAATAAGATCTTAACTGGAGGAGCTGCTACCAGAGAGCCCCACGGTTAACCCTAACAATGAGGATCCTCAGGAGCACCTTCCTGCATATTCATACTCCCATGTTTCAGGGTAAATGGGAGCCTGAGAAAGTTTAACAGTGACCAAAATTGCAGTAGGTGCTTCAGGAGGGGACAGGGTTTGCCTCTCCTCAGGAGAAGAGGTGAGTGGACACAGGAATGCTCACCCACAGACCCCGTGTGGGGCAGGAGCTGCTGGGGCTCAGGGGACAGCAGCACATTCCCTCACTTTCCCACTGTCCACAAGAACTCTCTGCCAGCTCCAGTTTCTGCACATCCCAGCCTCAGCCCTGGCAGCCCTCAGCAGCACTCAGAGCACACGGGCCCTGAGAGCCCCAGAAACCACTTGTGCCCAGCACCCCCAGCCAGCGCCACCTTTGTGCCCACAGAACAGCCTGTGTGTCCCACAGAAACACCCCTGAGGGAGCACCCACCATCTGTGAGCCCTCCCAGAGCTGCAGGAGGGAAAACGGGGTGCAAAGAGCCACCAGAAGAAAAGCCTTCACCTCCCAGCACCACCAGCTCCACAAAGCCCCTCCAGCACTCCCAGCAAGCCTCCAAAGGCTTCAGCCAAGGACAGACACAGGGGGGAGAGAAGGGAGAGAGCTGACACCAAACTGAGAGCCACATTAAGCTGGAAGGACCCTACCTGCCTCTGCCAGGACCTCCTGAGCACAGGGAACAACTGCTATGTCTCTTTGGAACTCCACAGGTTGAGCCAGGCTGTAGTTTCGACATTCCTTGCGACTTTCCACCAGCACACACATGATATGTTCAAACTTGAGTAACTCCTCCCTCCTCCCTCCCTCTGCACACACAGACAGGCCCAGGAGATGGCCCTGCCTCTATCATCCCAGTTCCTATAGCAACTCCTGACCCAGCAGATGGAAACAGAGCTGTTTTCTAGGCAAATCTGCCTTCTTGGATTCCTCTGCTCTTCCCTGCTGTTGGCCCCTCCTTGCTCCAGTGCTCTCCCTGGGGGCTGCTCCGCTGGCACCTGGCCCAGACTTTGCCTGGAGGAAGGCCAAGCTTTGAATTCATTTAGTAAAACCACAACATAAAGCAGCTCTCCTGCTCAGGAAGCAGGGCCCATGTAGTCCCAGGGGCAGGCCAGGCACCGCAGAGCCAGCCTGCACCTTCTGGTTTAAGGCAGCTGCCTGCAGGAGGATCCTGGCAGGAACATCACTGCTCCTCACCTTCATCCTTCCCCAGCCTGTGCCATCCATCAGGAAAGGTAAAAAACAACAGAACCAGTCATTTATTAGCAAGTCCAGCCAACAGAACTATTAGAACCCCGGGCACTTCTCAGACATTTGGACTTCTGCTTCCAAAGTCTTTCCTGGAAGAGGGAGAGCCCAGCTGTGACACCAGGGCTCTCTGCGTGTTCATCACAACAGTTCACCCCATTGCTGTCCTCAGGTCATGGCCCCACAGGAGTGGAGGTCACCAATGCAGCTGTCTGAGAACAGCACATCACATTCAGTACCTTTTCTCTAAAAATACAGAAAAGGGAAAATAAAGAACTCAAACCCGGCTGTGGCATTTCAGGGGAGATAATTACCAAGGGTGACAGTGGGAATGTCATGAGCAGGTGGCTCCATGGTGACAGGATAAGCAGGACTGCAGCAGGACACACTGAGCTGGGCACAGGGCCAGCAGGTCTCTGTGAGACCACCCAAACACAGCACAGGGGCTACAAAACTGCTCTTGAGCCCTGCAAAGCCCTTCCAGCCCCTGCCATCCCTGCCCACGTAGGCTCTGCTGCCCTGGCCACTGGAGAGCCCTGCAGGGCACAGCAGGATGGGGCCACGCTCACAGGGGTGAGAAGGGCACTGTGGCTTCAGAGGCACCTCTGAGGGCACTGGGGTACAACCCCAGCAGGAACCACGGCAGCACTGGGAGACCAGAGAGCAGCAGGAATGTGCTGACCCTGCCTGCTGGGAAATGCAGGTGCCAGCCTGCCTCCTGCAAGGGAGCTGCTCAGCAAGGGAAGGGCTGCAGTGTCTCACCCACACACCTGGCAGGGGTGGGACTCCTCCCAGGGCCAGCAGAGCCGGGGTGAGAAGTGATGCCAGCGTTGTACAGGACTCACGGGGACTCTGCAGCAGAGGGTGAAGAGAGGGGACAGCAGCCATTCAGCCTGTCCTGCACAACCCCACAGGCTACATCAGCAGAATTCCATCCAGCAGGAATCCTAGCAAAGCCTCAACAGAAGCAGCAGGTATTTTGGGTATACCAAAGGAAAAAGGAAGCAGACTTGAAGCACACTGTGCCCATAGTAAGTCCCAACTGGAAAACACAGCTATGAGCTGCAAGGTGCAGTCAGATGCCACCTTGCTCCCATTTTCCTCCCTACCCCATCCCAGCCACACAGTCCCCCCTCTGGTCTGAGAACAGAAACTATTTTCTTTTTCCCCCCATGGTAATTTTTCCATGCATCAATGAGTTAATCAGCACAGAGGGATGGGATAGTCCCTAAGGCTCGTAGATGACTGGGACACGACCAGCAGTAGGGTGGATGTGGGAAGACATCAGATCCTTTCTGCCTGCTCCAAAAGGGTGTTACTCATTCTGATAATGCCCTTCCAAGGCACTCTCCTCCCAAAACAAGCATGCCTGCCCTGAGGACATAATGGTACATGGGAACCAAGCTGGATACAGGCCCTTGGGGTAAACTGGGACCAAACAATTCCCTTTGCGAGACACAGGGCAGATTGTGGCTGCAGGAAATGCTGGACATCCAGGAACAGGGAGTCCAGGAGTGGCACCAATAAAAGCATCAAAGCAGATGCATATCACACAAACAACATCAAGGATCTAGAAAAAGCTCCCGATTTCCCTGTGGTGTTGGGAAGGGCAATGGCTCAACTCACAAATAGAGCTGAGAAGCTCCTTTCCCTGGGGAAGGTACATTGCTGTGGAGGCACAAAACACTGCTGGAAAACTGCTGACCTTGCAGTCAGACTCACTTGAGCAGTTCAGCACAGAAAAAGGCTCTCTGCTGGATGCCCTCTGAGATGTAACTTGATCCCACAGTACATATCCACTAATCAATCGAGGGATAAAGCAAAGCAGAAAACAGCCTTTTTTTTACTGGAATGAGCCCAAATATGCACAATAACAGATCCCACTCAGAGCTATTGCAAACTCAAGTACTTGGAAGAATTTTGCATCTCACATCGAAGAGGGAGCATAGTTCTGCAATAGCATCATTGCTTCTCAAATTGGGTATTTGAGAGACTTCCTAATGACCTCATAGCAGCACATGTGACCACTAAGTCATCTTCTCAAAGGACCAGGAATAACATCAACAGACCCTGTTTTGGTTGTGCACAGAACAGCTTTCCTCAGCACAAGCAGGTTCCTAAACAGCAAGGGAGCAGGACCCAGCTCAGGCCAGAGCTGGCATCCTGATTGTTTCTCCAACAGATTCTGTTCAGCCTTGGAAAAGATCCATGCAATTAACAGATAAAGACCCATTAGCACATACTAAATTCCACATATAAATTTAGACACAAAAGCTTGTTTATCCCAATGCAGGCCAAATTAATTGGGTTTAAGGCATCTATATGATAACATGAATCTCAGAGGTATTCCAAATACATTCCAAGAGATAAGAGGTGAACTCACAAGACACAAAATAATGACTTGAAAGGGCTTCTTTTTTTTTTCCCCTCACAGTGCTTAAAAATAACCCACTATGTTGAGCAGCAAAGCAGGAATTAGGAATTTGTGAGTGATGAACTGGTGAGCTGATCACATTAGGATGGGGAACTTGTCTTTGCTGACCCCAAGCCACCCCCAGTCAGGTGGCACTGGGAGAAATAAATGAGTGAACACCTGTAATTACTTTAACACTGAGGTGAAGGCAACAACACAAACAGCTCAAGACAGACTGGTGGCCTTGAACACCTGAGGAGATCCCTCCTGTACCCAGCACAAAGCTCCTGCAGAGGAAAAGTGAGAAAATCCCACTGTGGAGATGTCAGGAGACCTGCACCAGACAACTTCCCCAGTTACCAACAGTGATATGGGAACACACATCCAAGCAAGAATAAGGAACATCATGAAACAGCACCCAGGAGCTTCTTCTGCCAGGTCTCTCCTGCAGCAGCAGCACAACAGGTCCACAGAACCTCCTGTCCCTCCCCAGGGGCTCTGCTCCACTCCTTGCCTCCCACCCAGCCCAGCTATGGCAGGACCTACACCTGCCTTATCCCAGGAAGGCTCCAGCAGGAGCTGATGGTCCTGTGAGCACCAACATCTCCTGTCACACAGGACCAGGACCTCTCCTAAGTGGCTTTGGGCTAAACACAGACAGTTGAGGAACACAGGACAGCCTCACTATGGAGGCTGGACCTGCACAATGTTAATGGTTTTTATTCTTTCAGTAAGAGGTGGTGAAAGCCAGCTCCTGCCTTCACCTTTCCAGGAACTTTTGATGGAACACAGAAGCCTGCTTAAAAGTGCTCTGTTTACATCCTGCAGCCCTGTCCTGTCTTTACCCAGTGCAAGTGTGTTCACTCCCACTACCCCATGAAACATCTGCTCAGCCCTGCTCTGCTGGAATCATCCTTCCACTGCAAAAAAATCTACTTCCAGCCATAAACCTGGGAAAAGAGGGAAGTGGGGCAGAGTTTGGCATGATGAGGAGGGCAAGTCTGAGACATGACATCTTCCAAGAAATACTGACAAACCATCTCCACAAAACAGGTGCTGACTAGAGCTGCTCTGCAGGGTAACAGAAGGCTCAAAGCTGACAAGACAGAGCATGTGGTGGCATTACAGACACCTGATGTGGGACACACCCTTCCCAAGGGGTGCAAAACAAGGGCTGCAAGGGGAGCACTTACCTTCCACCACATTCCACTCACCCCGTGCCAAGGAAGCTTTTCCTGCTCTGAAGGGAGATGATCAGAGTCCTCAAGAGGGCAAGTACCAGAGCAGAACTTCTTCACCTCTCAGTCACTTCCCAAATCACCAGGGCAACCTCTGGCCCAGCCATGGGACAGATACCTCCTCATGTCCCCAGCTGATAAAGCTCTGCAGCTGTGCCAAGCTCCCTGTTTCTGGGCACACAGACAGCTGCTCAGCAAAGCCCTGTCCTGCTGGCACTTGGGAGCAGAGGCCTCATGCCACCATAGCTCCCTCTCCCAGGAGTCAGAATGGCTGGGGATGTGGCAACAGAGGAACGACGACCCTTCCCCAGCTCCAAACATCTCTCTCAGAGCTTTAACTTTACCAGGAAAGACCCAAACAGGAGCAGCCTCCCATTTGCCTTCTGTTTAAACAACAGAGTCCCCATTGTGGGCTGCCTCAAAGGTGAGGGTGAAGCGGGGTAAGGCCAGGTCAGAGGCAGGGCAGTGAGCTCAGCTCAGGTTCAGTTGCTGCAATGACCAAGGCCCAGAGAACACATCATCCACGAGGGCTGAGCTGCTGGCACAGAGCAGGGCTCAGCCCTTGTAAACACTCCCTGGCCATCGTCGCTGACGCAACCACGAGAAAGGGGCAGACAAAAGCATTATCTGCAAACAGACATCCCTCCCTGTCCCTGGACACTGGGACCAGCCCAAGCAGGACATCTCCAGCCTTTCTCTCGTCTGCATGTTGAGCCAAAACCCCTCTGGCCTCCTGCTGCGGATGAGGATCGCTGCCACAGCAAGGAAGGGTTCAACTCCCACAAGGCAGAAACCCTCTGCTCTGGGGTTTTGACCCCTAATCCCTGGAAGCAGCTGGTATATTCAGCAGGCACATGGCCTCTTTCAAAGCTGGCCTTTCTTCTTATAGTAGTATCTAACAGGTAGTATCTAACCAGGTAGTATCTAACATCCTGAGCAGTACCCTTCACATGTTCCTCCCCACCACTGGCAGCAAGCAGCTCTCTCTGCCCATCATCCCTGTCAGAAGTTTGGAGGAAGCAGATGGTATAAGGTGTTCTGACAAGAAGAGCTATACAGGTTCTGGGACTGATGGGGACAAAGCCCTGCTGCCTCTCTTACAGTGATAGTTCCCCACATCTCTTCCTCTCTCCCAGAAGTTTCCCAGATAAATCTATTTTGTCGTATCACATCTCAAAACTACAAGCTGTGGAGATCTGAGGACACCAATGTCTGAGTAGTGATTCCACATCCAGCTCAAAGAAAAGCTAATCAGCATCCTTCACTAGAGATTTTATTGCAGACACGTGGAAAACAACAGCAGAAAAATCAAAGCAAACCATAAGCAATGGCTGTAAGCTTCATCAAGGAGGAACAGCACAAGGGAAGGGAGAGGTTCAGCACCAGCCATGTGATTTTCCCAGCAAGGGACACCAACCCAACTGAACCATGATGGGCAGAGCTCAGCTTGTGGCAGCAATGCCACTCCAGCTCCTCCCCCTGCAGCACACAAAGACAGACCTCTGCAAAAATAAGCGGTGCATGGAAAAAGTGGTGGTAATGAAAGAGCTGTCAGCCAACGTCAATCTGTCCCTGACACCCCTGAAGCCCTTTCCAGCTGCTGCTCCAGGACCCTCTGGCCATACAACCCCAAAGCTGACCTCTGCACTTTGGACCAGAGCGAGCACATGGAGAGCAGCTGACAACAGTGATCCCCACATTTCTGTGATTCCTCAGCAAGGACCCTCATCTTCAAATAACCAGAGCATGCAGAAGCCCATGCTCCCAGCCCTTTTGGCTGCCCTTTGTGGCATGGAAACAAAAGGCAGGAGCAGTTCAGATGTGCAAGATACCAAAGGGCCCCTCCACAAGTGAGAATTTGTAACCCACCCAAGGACACTGCTGCTCGCTCCACAACACCAGTCAATCTACACAAGCACTGGTTTGCACTCTAACAGGGACACAACAGGAATCTCCAGAGCAGATGGCAGTGCCAAGATCAGAACCAGACCACAAGAGCTCTCCTTTTCACTGCCCATGAAGCATTCATATAATTCCTGTTGCACAAGGGGATGCACAGTCCAGGGATCCAGAGCTGAATCTAGCAAAGAGGCCTTGGCTAGGGAAGCTTCCACCTCCTCAGCAGCTCTTTCCATCTCAGCCATTTCCCTTCCAAGCAAGGCTTCCTGGCCCGAGCAAGCATGAGGGGTGTTGCAATCCACAGTTGTGTCTGAAGAAATCCAGCCCAGCCCAGACACAGCAGCAGGCCTCTGGTCTGGCCTGACTATGTGCCATCCCTGGACACCCACTGTGTCCAGAAGCTCGTGGCATGTTGGAAGGCAAGTTTACTCCTCAGATGTAGATAGCTGTTCTGTTCCCTGTAACATGCAGGACCACAATGGGTAACTCAGATGTGCATACACTCATCTCATGGGAGTTTTTCTGAAATAAATGCAGCAGACTCCGGGGAAAACCCTCTCCTTCCCATGGCAAGGGGCTGGGAAGGGTGGATAAAAGGCAACTGTGTTCCTTGTGCATGTGTGGCCTCAGTCTGGGCAGCATCGATCCCACACTCAGCCTTGGGGCAAAGGATGCTCAGGGGTGCTCATCCTGTGCCTCCTGACAAACAGAATTCCAATGGGAAAACACCCATGAGCTCATTGCAGCTACAGGCACTGTTTCACCTGAAATTCCCCATGCAAATACTGGAAAACCACCTAACAGGATCCCTGCCTTTTCCTGCAGAAACAGCACGAGGGTCTGCTCATGTTTCCCATGTTAGCACAGAAAAGGATTCAGATCCATTATACATTACATTAACCCTACTGGGACATTTCCCACTGCTCACTTAAATGTTTTCAAACCTGCAGGATGAGGTCATTCCAACCTAAATGCATAACCCACTCTCCAAGGTGGTTCACTAGGTATAACTTCCAAGCAAAAGCAAACAAAAGCTGATCTGGTGTGATACCCTGCTCCATCCCCAACATATTAAAGACTTGGCCAGACAAAGCCATGGCTGAGCTGATCACTCACATGCTGGAGACAGTCCCACTTTTAAAGCAGGAGGTCAGGCCAGAGACCTCCAGATATCCTTTCAGCTGGTGCTTCCATCATTCTGTGGCAGCAAATGAGAAGAAGCAGAGTAATTACTGCCAACAAGGAAGGCTTGTATCGAGTTTCTCTGGAGTGATCCTTCTAGATAATATTAAAGTTTGGTTAGCAGAGATGTCAGCACTGACACAATGAGGGCTAATTCTGTACTGGCAGGAATACTGGAGTGCCAGGATGTGAGCCTTGATGTATTGCATGGGTCTCAAACAGGGTCAGCACACTGCGTCACACTGCCCTTGCACAAATTAACACCCGCCACAAGAGATTCCTTTTTGGACATTTAGCTTCAACCATGCATTCAAATATAATAGCCTGCAATAATCCAAGAACACAGATTAAAAGCCAGACAGCCAATAGCTCTCAAGACATTAGAAGCAACTAGAAAATTCATTTTGCACTGTAAGTCTTTGCTCTAGGGAGGTCTCAATAGTACTGCTGCTATTTGGTGTCCTTCCAGTGCTGGGAGAAGGCCAAAAAATGCCGTAGCAGAGACTGAACCACACTAATCACTGGTGGGTTCAGTCCTTGGGAAGGAGGCAGAGTGTCTACATGAAGTGCTGTTTGGAGGGTGATGGGGAGGCAGCTGCTGGCACTGAGATGAAAGATGGTTGTTGGTCACCAGAGGAACTGCCATTGGTGCTGTTCCTTCCAGATGTCTACCCATGGTATCCACACATGACACTAGCCAGCAAAGCTCATTTTCTCAGAGTAAAGCCCTCTCCAGGTTGCCCCAAAACATAAATGAAATATAAGACTGCTGCTAGGCAAGAATGCAAACAGAAGGTGTCAAACCCATGGAAAGAGGAAGGACACTTTGTGAAGTTATTAGAATAATATCCATCACAATCCAGAGAAATGTAAGATCACGGACACTTAAAAACAAAAAGCCCACAGGATGAATTCACAGCATTGGGACCCTCATTCAGGGAAAAGTGAGGGATCTCTGTATGGCAGCTTTGCTGCTCTGATTTGTTCCCTTCAGCAGCACAGGGGCAGCACCTCAGCCCAAATGATAATAGGGCATTGGAGGCACATTCCCAGCACCCCCAGCTCATCTCCACTACAAATGCAGAAATGGAAGATAAACATTCCTGGAAGATCACATTACCCAGCATGAAGAGATGACAGCTTGTCAGGAGCAGCAGAAACAGGCTGAGCACAGTGAAAAGCACTCATCATAGGCTGACATCTTCCTATTGGAGAATACTGATACTCCAGTTATTTCTGCTACAGTATTCTTTTTTTTTACCTTTTGACAGGCAGAAACAAACAAGCACAAGCGAAATAACAGTAATCGAGATGGACAACAAAACGATGCTTGGCTAGTTTAGGTCTCCATGGGAGGGTAACACAAATGACGGACACCACGACCAAATGATAAATGCAACAAAAACATGCCCAGACTCTCATTCTTCAAGGGAAAATAAGAGCTGCAAAGGCAGTGTGCTCTGCAGGCTCCATCTCTGTATTTGCTTGTTCTTGAGCAGCTTTTCATTACTGATGGGTGGGACATTTTAACACCTTAAATGCTATTCCCAGAGAAACTGAACTAACTCCTCATTTTCACAGCACAAATTCATCTGGTTGGAAGAAAATACCCCGCCCTATTCCTCTGGCCTCCAAACTGCAGCTGGCAGCCTCAGGACACAGGACAGTCCTGGGGAAGAAACACAACTGTTCACTCTGTTTGGCTGTCCCTCCTCCCTCCCCCAGGGCACCCAGGAGCCGATCATCTCCGTGCCATCTCCTGACAGGAGCTGACTTGTTCCAGGTTCATTCCCCACCGCAGCTCCGCACTGCAGAGCTCTGCAGACGGATCTGGGCACAGCACCCAAACATCAAAAAAGAAAAGTCAGATCAGGTCAGGAGAGCATCATCCATGCTGGGAGTACTTCCAAGCAAACACCCAAAGCTGCTGCATTAGGAGAAGACAGGCCCCAAATCCAAATTTTGGAATGACTCCACCCAGTTTAATTCCTTGGTCATGCATTCTGCAAGCATTAGCTCTGAGTGGGCTGGAGTTCTAACGGCTTGAAGCTTCATGGACAAAACAAGGTTTAGGCAGCACTTTTCAAAGTACAGATCATCACCTCCCACTTGTACCCTGCCAAGTCTGGGATGACCATCAGCCAGGCTCCAGGTGGACAGACCCAGCAGGATCCCATCCAGGAGCAGAGTGAAGGGTGAAATGGTTGAGCTGCTACAAAAAATATACAACCTCACTGCCATCCATCAGAGCAATAAATGTTCTACCAGTCCTTTCCACCAAAAGAAGGGATTATTAGCTAGTAAGGGCATGGAAACAAAGCAACTTGTGTTCACAACTATTTTACCTAAGGAATAAAATGATACCACATAAAAAGCAGATATTTAGTGTATGCAGTACTTGCATTAGTACACACTCTCAAGGAAGCCAAATGAAGTTTGATAACCTACATATAGGAGTTTTCCACTTTTATGTGTTTGACTTTTTATCTCTGCGAAATTAAACATTGGAAGAAGCTTCTGATAAACTCCCATGGAAAAAACATGCTTTGGTGACAGGAAAAAAAGTACCACCAAGCCTGTGCTGATCTGTAAATTCTACTTTCAATGATTTGTTTCAAAAAGACAGCTCACAGGAGTGACTGAGAGGAGACTACAGACAGAACATGGCTATGGAGTAGTAAGAGGTTTTAACACATCTTGCCTCATGCATTCCTGTCTTCAAGTTGCATAAAACACTGATAGATTTAAAGTTTGGGATTTGAAACTTTCCCCTCCCAGTCTGACTCCATTGTTAATTTTTTAAAAGAGATTGGGATCAAGTTGCTCTTTGGCTCCTATTTCCACAGCCAATAAAAACTCCACCCACCCCCAATCCATTTTTGCATAATTAATGCCTTCATGATTGGCAAGAAGTGATTGTAGGCACAAAGAGGCTCTAGCATCAGAAAGGTGCCTTCCTACCTTGCCCGTGAGAACAGGTTGTACTTTAAAGCTACTGGCAACAAAAGTTCCCTATGCTGGGAACACCACCCAGCATCACCTCAGAACAGCTTTGCTTAATTTTCAGCACTCTCAAATGATGGCTGTGGTTATTTTGGAAGAGTAACCCAGTTGCCATCAAGAGAAACGGAAATTCAGCATCCCTTCTGAGAGTGAGACCAGAGATTGCTGGGATCCTCTGCAGCAGAACACTACCATCAAGTGTTCCCTGTTCAGAATGTTCTCATGCATTAACAGAAAAAACACCATCAATTCTACATAAATTCCTTTGCTGAAGCCAGCAGCAAAACGTCTGTGGAATTAAGGCAGATGAGAGCCTTCCCTCTCTTGGGCTTATCCCAACCCCACACACACTAAAGAGAGAAACAGAGCTCAGGAAAGATGAAATACTTCCTTGCCATCATCTCCCGTTGCTGTCCAAGCAGCAAGCCCCAGCACTTGAGAGCATCCCTGGGTATTCTGCGTGCTCAGAAAGCTCCTGCTGGTGCACAAAGCCACCCTAAGCTCACCCTGTGGCAGGCTCTGGGGCTCTGTGTGTGCCATGAGGACACCGGCCATGTGACTCGCACGCTAAAGCTTTCTGGCTCACCAGTCGAAGTTCAGATTCTTTCCCTGCAAAACACACTGCATGATCTCATCTGCAAGCAATCAGCCTGAGAAATCAGCTTGTTAAAGGAAGCTTCTAGGAAAGGAGAGAAGTCTCTGGAGGATTTGGGGGCCTATATGATTTTAACCACTTTGTTAAACCCCAGCTGCTCTTCTCCCCATTGGGGTCACAACCAAGAAACCATTTCTCCTCCCACACAACTCCAGACAGGACAGTTTGCCAACACCTAACTGGCAGCATCCTATTTGCATTCTCCACAGCCTGAAAACACTCACATTTTCAAGCAAAACTCATCTCAAGCAGGCACTGAAAGAGTGCAAGGACAAATTCAGAGCTGCAAGCTGAGCAGCATCCAGAAAAACAATTCATTAAACATGCAACAGTGATCATCTCAATGTGCAAACCAGAATATTCTCTGAATTTCTGGATGGGTATTTCAGCATTTCCTCACAATTCTCACAGAGACACAAGACATGCACCAGAAAACAGGAATAACCAGTAGAGTGGGAGCTCTGCAGAGGAGTAAGAAACAAGCAATAAACTCCCTGGAATGCCAGCTTTGTCCTGAGGTTGCTCAAAGTGATGTAACAGAATTTTACCCGAGTTTCTGGAGATGCTGCAGGAGCCCTACATGCTCCCTGTGCTACAACACGCCCTGATGGCAAGACCTTTTACTCCCCAGTGAAAAGTCTGAGGAAACAGCACTGCAGAGTGCAGGACAAAGCACAGCAGTGGATTCCCAGGCTGCACTCCCAGTTTGGCTCTCCAGGGCACTGTGGTGAGCTGAACGAGCAGCGCTGAGTCCCGTGCTCACACACTCATTTGCATCCCCTGAGCTCCCAGAGGCAGGACCACCGCTCTTGCACTCAGCAGGGAGGGAGGGAAGATCAGAGCAGCATCCTGCCTTCTTCACTTCCTTCCGTGCTGTCACACCCTGCCTCAGCTGCTCCCAGCAGCATCTCTCAGGCAACCCCTTCCCAGCTGCCCCTCGTTGGTCATTCAAGCGCTTTGAAAGACTTTCCTTAAAATTCTTGCATAGAAATCACTGTTGAATGTTCAGCCCAACACAGGAGGGAGGGGGGGAAAGCCAGCCTGTCTCTAACAAAGGAGATCTGGAGGACTGAGCCCCTGGCTCTTCACAGCTGTGGATTATTCCAAGTGAAGTGATTTTTCACCACTTCCAGCACCTATTTTCAGTTCAACTTGCAGAAGTAACTGTTCTGAAACAAACAGAAGGCAACAAAGATCAGGCAACACACATTTATTATCTTGAGAGCAGAGGGAAAAGTTAATCACACTGGCTTGTCCCTCACTTTGTATCCTTACAAAAGCTACTTTATATATGTAAAGTGACTTCTTTACAAAAGTTACTTTATATAAGGATTAGGAAAACCTCAGCCTGTAGCGGTTGAAGCCACTGTGCAAATCAGGGTGAGGGACTTTGCCCCGGACAATGCAGGATCACAGTCATGCTGCAGCTTTTTTGGTCAATGGTGGCCCCTTCTAGCTCCAAATGATGCTGTGAAGCTTGCAGCAATTTGAAATAACTGCCTTGAAAGCTTTATGCTTTCTGTGTCTTTAAGAAACACATAGTTCTGACTGCAAACATTCAGGCTAAACAAAATGTTATGAGAGGGGAAAAAAAAGTCTCCTTCAAGCTTTTTACTCCACAGCCAAATTCCTAATTTTGCCAAATTAAGAGCAGACATCCCCCTCACCCCAACCCCAAACTGATGTCCACTACTAAAATCAAGGCACAGGACAACTGCCCCCAAATTCCTAGAAAACTACAGCTCAGAAAATTCAAAGTATAAAGGGAGGGGGGGGTAATACTGAAGGGCTCAGCTGCTGGCTCCTCTGGTGCAGCTCCTCAACCAAATCATGAAAGAAGAAGAAAAAGGAGACTTTCCAGCTCAAGTTCCAAGTCCTTTTTAAAAATCAGTTTATAACCACTAAAATAAACACAGTAAGAACAACTGTTCAGTAACTGGGAACCTGCAAAAACAGCTGCAGTTTAAGAGCAGTTTAGGCAATGTCTGGCAAGCACCAGCAGATACAACAGCCCAGGAGGATGGCAGCATACTGGGGAATGAAACAGTGAATTTCACCCACAAGCTCATCGAGGAACTACCCAAAGTTCACCCATGCTGGGCAGAAGCAGCTATGCTGTGCTGTTTACTGCTATGGTGAGAGTTTGCTTCCTGTTGGAACTGCCTCTCTCCCAAATTCCAATCTTTCCTGGATGCCCAGGCTTCTCCCACACCCCCAACTACCCCATGCTGCCTCAGCCCAGCCAAGAGCTTCCCAATGCACCTGACACACCTGGGCAGGCACACTGCTCTCCTCTCTTGGCCTGTCACCCAAAAACCTTCTGCAGGTCCCTCCAGGGCACCCAACCCCCCCAGGAAACAGCCACCTTGAAGGGAAGGAAGGGCAAGAAACCCGGAATAAGCAGACTTCTCCAAGACACCATGGCTTGGACATTTCAGCTGCTCTAAGTGGCTTTAGGACATCTCCAGAACAACAGCAACCACAGCAGCTGGTGCAGAAGGACAGCACCAAGCAGGCATCCAGAGCCCTACTGCCATCTCACCTTTGAGCTCAGCCAACAGAACTCCCCAGGATCTGGACATTCTGCCTTTCTTTAGAACTGAAGATCCAATTCTGCACTCGGTGTTATCCGAGGAGCTACCCCAAGCCACATGCTTTGAACATCCTCCTTCGCTGCAAAGCTGACAGTTTTCAATTACAGCCAGTTGAGTTGTTCTTGGCTCTCCGTCCCTCACCACAGACCTGTGCTCTCCATGGCTGGGCTTCTCAGTGTGCACATAAAGCAAATTCAGGAAAGATGCAACAAATAAAAGCCTTCCTGGACACTGACTGGAATTGGAAAGACAAAAACTCCTGGGAAAGGCAAGGAGACAGCTCTGTGGAATAAGGAGATGACCTGGGCTATTTCCAGGGGAGGAAACACACAGGGAGCTCAGGTCTCACTCTTGGAAGTTTAAAAGTTTTTAAGTTAAGTGGGACAAGGGGTCAAGCTTCCAAACTAAAAGAGGGGAGATGTAGATTAGATATGAGGGAGCAGGTTTTTTGAAATGAGGGTGGGGAGGCCCTGGCACAGGTTGGCAGAGAAGCTGTGGCTGCCCCACCCCTGGGACTGTCCAAGGCCAGGTTGGATGGAGCTTGGAGCAACCTGGGATAGGTGAATCTATTCCTACTCACTGCAGGAAGGTTGGACTAGAAGAGCTTCAAAGATCCTTTCCAACTCAAACTCAGTGGTTCTAAGATCCTGCAAATTTCAGACTGCAGCCTGCAACCATCAGAAGGATAGAGATCATTTGCTTACAGCAAAAGAAAGCTGACACCACCTGAGACCTGCCCAGGGGACAAGCACACACCTGGATAATAGATTTAAGGCTTCTTAAAACACAATTACTTTCCTAATTATACACCGGAGGCCAGAACCCACAGGCTGAGCAAGCCACGAGCAGCACAGCAGCTAATTCACAGAGAGCTCCTCTTGATTTCCACAGCCCACATTACCCAGACATCAGACTGAATGGACATCAGAGCCTTTCTAATTTTATAGTCCACAGAGACAAGGCAGGAATGGCTGATGGAAGAGCAGCAAGGCCTCTCTGCCCACACACACCACTGCTGCTGGCTCCCCAACTGCAGAACTGCTTCTACATTTTTTTTAAAAGATTTTTTTTTAATGGAGTCAGCTGAAGAGAAAATGAAGAGCTCGGCATTTTAAACCAAAGCATTTCAAAATGCTTATTTATCTTTCAGCCTCAAAAGAAGAGAAATAAAGTGAAACAAAATCTCAGTCACTCCCTCATAAGTTTTTCCTCTCTGCCTCCAACAAAGCAAAGCACCCTGAGCTCCACTTGATCACTTTTTCTTTTCTTTCCCCTTTGGCTTACAACATTTCAATCAGAGCAGTTGACAAAACAGTCCCAGATTCTCACATTTTATCTTTTCTCCATCTTACCTCTCTATAAAAGAGTACTTAGAAGGCAGAGCTGCCAAAGGAACAGCGCATCCTACACAAAAGATGGATGGAGAAACACACCAATGAACAAGCAGTGGCACAAACCAACAAAGGCTACAATAAAATTTTAAAAGCAAAGTTTTCACACAGAGGTCTGCTTAAGGAAAAGAAAAATGGAAAGCTCTTTTTCACACAGGGGGAAAAACCCCAGGCAAACGAGCCATGAGGCAGCACGAGTGCCCAGCTCTCAAGTTGCGAGGAAGAACCAGATCCCGGGACCTGAGCCGAACAAACTCGACCGCCCCGCACCAGGGCTTCACTCCCACCTCGCACAGCCCCAGCAGCCGCTGGCGGCAGCGGGACCGGCCCGGGCGCGGCTCCGGCTGCGGGAACCGAAAGCACCCGCGGGAAGGGCCGGAGCGGGGCGGGGAGACCCGCACCCCCGCGGGAACCCCCGGGCGGGNTGAAGGGAAGGAAGGGCAAGAAACCCGGAATAAGCAGACTTCTCCAAGACACCATGGCTTGGACATTTCAGCTGCTCTAAGTGGCTTTAGGACATCTCCAGAACAACAGCAACCACAGCAGCTGGTGCAGAAGGACAGCACCAAGCAGGCATCCAGAGCCCTACTGCCATCTCACCTTTGAGCTCAGCCAACAGAACTCCCCAGGATCTGGACATTCTGCCTTTCTTTAGAACTGAAGATCCAATTCTGCACTCGGTGTTATCCGAGGAGCTACCCCAAGCCACATGCTTTGAACATCCTCCTTCGCTGCAAAGCTGACAGTTTTCAATTACAGCCAGTTGAGTTGTTCTTGGCTCTCCGTCCCTCACCACAGACCTGTGCTCTCCATGGCTGGGCTTCTCAGTGTGCACATAAAGCAAATTCAGGAAAGATGCAACAAATAAAAGCCTTCCTGGACACTGACTGGAATTGGAAAGACAAAAACTCCTGGGAAAGGCAAGGAGACAGCTCTGTGGAATAAGGAGATGACCTGGGCTATTTCCAGGGGAGGAAACACACAGGGAGCTCAGGTCTCACTCTTGGAAGTTTAAAAGTTTTTAAGTTAAGTGGGACAAGGGGTCAAGCTTCCAAACTAAAAGAGGGGAGATGTAGATTAGATATGAGGGAGCAGGTTTTTTGAAATGAGGGTGGGGAGGCCCTGGCACAGGTTGGCAGAGAAGCTGTGGCTGCCCCACCCCTGGGACTGTCCAAGGCCAGGTTGGATGGAGCTTGGAGCAACCTGGGATAGGTGAATCTATTCCTACTCACTGCAGGAAGGTTGGACTAGAAGAGCTTCAAAGATCCTTTCCAACTCAAACTCAGTGGTTCTAAGATCCTGCAAATTTCAGACTGCAGCCTGCAACCATCAGAAGGATAGAGATCATTTGCTTACAGCAAAAGAAAGCTGACACCACCTGAGACCTGCCCAGGGGACAAGCACACACCTGGATAATAGATTTAAGGCTTCTTAAAACACAATTACTTTCCTAATTATACACCGGAGGCCAGAACCCACAGGCTGAGCAAGCCACGAGCAGCACAGCAGCTAATTCACAGAGAGCTCCTCTTGATTTCCACAGCCCACATTACCCAGACATCAGACTGAATGGACATCAGAGCCTTTCTAATTTTATAGTCCACAGAGACAAGGCAGGAATGGCTGATGGAAGAGCAGCAAGGCCTCTCTGCCCACACACACCACTGCTGCTGGCTCCCCAACTGCAGAACTGCTTCTACATTTTTTTTAAAAGATTTTTTTTTAATGGAGTCAGCTGAAGAGAAAATGAAGAGCTCGGCATTTTAAACCAAAGCATTTCAAAATGCTTATTTATCTTTCAGCCTCAAAAGAAGAGAAATAAAGTGAAACAAAATCTCAGTCACTCCCTCATAAGTTTTTCCTCTCTGCCTCCAACAAAGCAAAGCACCCTGAGCTCCACTTGATCACTTTTTCTTTTCTTTCCCCTTTGGCTTACAACATTTCAATCAGAGCAGTTGACAAAACAGTCCCAGATTCTCACATTTTATCTTTTCTCCATCTTACCTCTCTATAAAAGAGTACTTAGAAGGCAGAGCTGCCAAAGGAACAGCGCATCCTACACAAAAGATGGATGGAGAAACACACCAATGAACAAGCAGTGGCACAAACCAACAAAGGCTACAATAAAATTTTAAAAGCAAAGTTTTCACACAGAGGTCTGCTTAAGGAAAAGAAAAATGGAAAGCTCTTTTTCACACAGGGGGAAAAACCCCAGGCAAACGAGCCATGAGGCAGCACGAGTGCCCAGCTCTCAAGTTGCGAGGAAGAACCAGATCCCGGGACCTGAGCCGAACAAACTCGACCGCCCCGCACCAGGGCTTCACTCCCACCTCGCACAGCCCCAGCAGCCGCTGGCGGCAGCGGGACCGGCCCGGGCGCGGCTCCGGCTGCGGGAACCGAAAGCACCCGCGGGAAGGGCCGGAGCGGGGCGGGGAGACCCGCACCCCCGCGGGAACCCCCGGGCGGGCGGGGGCCGCTCCCGGCGGGGCGGAGAGGCCGAACAAAGCCCCGGCACTCACTTGTGTTTGCGGGGCTCCCGGGCACGTCCCTGCCCCGAGCGGTCCCGGGCAGCGCTCCCACAGTTTGGGGGCTCCGCGGGGACCGAGCCCAGCGCGGCCGCCCACAGCCCGGGGCACCCCGGGGACCGCGGCCCGGCCCCTCCCCGGCCCAGCGGGGACACTGCCCCGGCACCCACCGAGCCCCGGGCGCGGGTCCGCGGTACCCTCAGCACACCGGGACCCCGCGGGGGTTCAGC
>VXAX01007064.1:0-11215 GCA_013399835.1 Leptocoma aspasia | reverse complement strand
CCCCGAGCGCCGGGCTGGGCAGCCGTGTGCGTGTCCTGGTGCATCAGAGTCCCTTCATGTCCCCTGAGGGACGGTGAGCTACCAGCCCTGCCACACATGTGCCCTGTGCTCCAGGGCTGAGCACCCATGTCCCCTATGCATCAGAGTCCTTTCAGGTCCCCTGTGCTCCAGGGCTGTGCACCCATGTCCCCTGTGCATCGCAGTCCTTCCCCGTGCCCTGTGCTCCAGGGCTGTGCACTGATGCCCTCGTGCACCCTGTGGGATGTGCCTCACGGCTCCTCCATGTCCCCCTGTGCCTCACAGCCACACTGCATGTGCCTCAGGGCTGAGCCATGTCCCCCTGTGCCTCACGGTCCCTCCATGTGGTCCGGGTGACATGGTTTGGTGGTCCAGGGGTTGCACTGGTAGTGCTGGGTGCACAGTTGGACTGGATGATCTTGAGGGTCTTTTCCAGCCTTGATGATTCCATGTCCCTTGGTGCCTCAGGGCTGCCTAAGGAGCTGTGCCCTCATACGCCTTGGGGCTGAACCATGTCCCTGTGTGCTCACAGCCCTGCTGTGTCCCCATGTTTGTCAGGGTCCCTCCATGTCCCCGTGTGCCTCACTGCCACTCTGTGTCCGCATGCTTCTCAGGGCCCCGTTGTGTCCCAGGTGCCTCAGGGCTGAGCTGTAGCCCCAGTGTGCCTCCATGTTCCCAGGCGATGCCCTCTGCCTCAGGGCTGTCCTGTGTCCCCTGTCCTTCTCCATGGCCCTGCCACATTCCCAGGTTATCTCCTGTATTTTACAGCCCTGCCATGTCTCCCTATTCCCTCGTATCCCTCAGGTGACTGCCATGTCCCTGAGTCCCCTTGCTGCCCAGCCACTGCCACCCAACCCAGGTGACCACGACATCCGCAAGGGTCCCATCACCAAGGGACCCTCCCCACTCACCCACCACCCCCAGCACCTTCCCAAAGCCATGGTGGCACTTGGTGTTGTCGGCCACCCCTGGCACATGCTGGTGGTGGCCCCGAGGATACACAGGGGCTCCATTACAGCAGCCTCTCTTCTTAACAAATGGTGGTGCTCCATCCTCTTTCTGTGCTGCTGCCAGTGAAGATGGGCCCTTCCCTGCAGCTGTCCAGACACGTGGCCAAGAGCAAGCCAAACAGAGCAGAAGCAGAGGGACGCTCTCCCAAGCGGGAGAAAGGGAAGGAAGGAAGGAAATTCCAGTTACCAGGGAATAGGTGTGCTCAGAAGTTTCCAGTACACCAGGTGAAAACAGAACCAAAACTTTAGGCCAGCAACCAGCTGGATGGAGCTACACACCCTCTGGGTGCAAAGTAGAGGGGCTTTTTGAAGATACTATTTGAGAGCAAATAACATTGAAGAACATAGTTTTGCTCCAGGAAGCAGAAACCCTGGGTGTTCAGGTAACCTTGTGGTCATAACAACCAAACTTTCTGTCTCCCATAAAGAATTTTAACTCCTTTTTTGCTACATAAGTGTATACAAACCAGTTTTCAATAGCATGGCTTTTAAGACTGTCAAGTGGCTTTTTGTTGCTACGAGGCAGAGAGGCACAGACCCTGCAATGTTTTCACTAGGTTGCTCATTGATTTATTGCATTCTTATAATTTCCCCTGGATTTTGTCTCCTTTCTAAGTCTTATTTACAGCACCATTTTCAGCCTCCCCTTTCTGAGACAGGCAGTTGTGCAATGGAGCAGAGCAGCACGCAATATCTAGGTGAGGCAAAGCAACAAAGAAAGACTCTAATATGTTCTCCATTATGTTCCTGAGGCATCCCCAGCCCAACTGAGAGTGAGCCAGGGGGTGAATAACACGCCTGAAGAAAGCAGCTGTGTTTATAATTCCCATGGCTCGCCTCCGCAGGGTGCAGCTCTGGTGCCCTTGTGTCGCAGGAGAGGAAGCAGGGCTGGCTCCTACACTTGATGGAGAGTCAAGAAGCCTCAGAGTTTTCACTGCTAATGAGGGTGTGAAAAATCTTCTTACATCTCCCTGGGAAAAAGTACTGAGCAGCTCCAGGTCCAGTCTGGATGGGCATGGGGGCAGTCAAGTGTTCATGTTGTAGGATTAGGTAAATATGGAGCAAGGTGCCCCTTTAGGAGCATCTCTGGAGTGCTGCATAGAATCAAACAATCATTAAGGGTGGAAGACCCCTCCAAGATCAACCATTAACCCAGCAAAACTGTGTTCACCGCTAAACTATGTCCCCAAGTGCCACACCTACACATTTTTTGAACAGGTTTGGTGACATCAGCTCTGGGCAACCTGTTTGAATCCCTGACCATCCTTTCAGAGAAGAAGAAAATTTTCCTGATATCCAGTCTAAGCAGATATTAGGATCTCCATTGTGCCTGGTCCTGTAGGACACATCTTTAGTACTAAATTAAGCCACTTCTGAGGACACTGCTGAGTCACAAATGTGATCACATGTAATGGACATCTCCCAGAATGGTCCCTGGCCTGGCTTTGGGGTATCACTTCCCACCCCCTCCCCAGGAGTGGTTCCAGGTAGGGAACATGGTGGGAATGTCCCAGGGGCTGCTCCCAGCACATGTCTGGATGCTGTTTGCTTAAAGGCTAAGGGATTTTACCAGCAGGGACGTGTGCTGGAGCCAAGGTCTCTGTGCCCAGGGGCGGGGCTGGGGGGCTTGGGGGAGCAGGATGGGGGGGCTGAGATGGCCTAAGGAGATGGGTGCAGAAAGAGGCTGGAGGGAGGGGTTGTGTGAGGAAAGAAGGGGCTGTGGCATAGATTGGAAAGGCTCTGGAGCACAGAACAGGGAACTGGGAGCTCTGGGAGAGGAGGGAGGGAGACAAGTTTTGAGCCAATGTGGGAGTGGAGGCCACTGGGGTGCAAGGGGCTCCCCCCACAGAGAAGGCACAGGAGCCACAAGCCTTGAGCAGGGCTGGGAATGCCAGCTCAGGACTGAGTCCTGGCATGTCCCTGCCACAGAGCCTCTTTGGATATGGGGCTTTGCCTTATCCTGCCAGGGCATTCCATGACTCCCAAAACCATCCTGGGGCTGCCTCAGCCCCTGTGCACTCAGCTGGAGCTGGGACACATCTCTGAATGGCAGAGAACAGGCAAAGGGGGACCTGCCGAGAGCCCTGAGCAGAGTCCTGTGTCCCTGCCTAAACCCGGTGATGCACAGGCCTGGGAGAGGCTACACCAGGGCTGGGCAAGGCTGGGCTCACTCCCAGCACGGAGCTGTGGAGCAGGGATGTGTGCTCCCAGCAGCGTCCTTCACTCCTGCCCTCACCTGAGCTGTCCTGGCCGTGCTGCACCCTGCCAAAAGCAAGTGTTGGGGCAAACAGGGAGGTAACAGCCAGGAGGAGGGGCTGGCCATGACAGGAACCATCAGACTTCGTGTGACACACTGACTCTAAACGTGCCGTTTTTATCGAGCTCATCCAAGTTACCGGGTCTGAAATGGATTTTTGGAGGTTGTATTCAGCTCTCAGTGTCGGGCAGCTGGTGAAGGCAGCCTGTGCTTTACCTCAGCTCACCATCTCATGATGTTTGAACAATAAAGCCTCCCACCTATAGGACTCAGGGGCGGGGGATGTTCTGTTTAAGGGATCTGTGTCTATTCTGCTGAGTTATGTCCCAGCACGCTCATTTATTTTGACAGATTCTGGTTTCCTACTGGCAGCATCCTCAGCAATGCTGTGTACCCGCGGTGGCCCTTTCAGATTTGGTGTCTGGGGCACTGCACGCTGTGTGTCCTGCTCAGCTCCCGTCTCTGCTGCCCTCTCGTGATGCCTCTGGATGTGCTGGGCTTGGGGGAAGACCTTGCCTTCCCCATCGACTCTGAGAGACGTCAACACCAACACCATTGTTTAAAGTTCAAGTTCTTTCTATTTCCAACATTTATAATTCATGATTTTTACAAAACTTCACGATCAGTGGTTCCTTGTGTGTTCTCCCCTAGGTACACAAAGGAGATCCTCTGAAGGGCTCATCCTGAATCACCACTTGCAGAAGCTGTGTACCAGCTGCTCCTTAATCCAGACAGTGCCTTGGCTTTTATTTTTTTTTTTCCAGTAGAAATTAAGCAGCTAAAATCTCGTAGTGATTCGGCTTTTTTTCTTTTTTTTTTTTTTTTTTTTTTTTTTTTTTTTTTTTTTTTTTTTCTTTTTTTTTCCTTTTTTTTTTCCTTTTTTTTTTTGAGGCAAGCAGGTCTCTGTGCTCACCATGGGCTGCAGCAGCTCCCTCTGCCTTGGTCTGCAGTGCTGCACTTGGCTTTGCCGCCCCTCCTGTGCAATCACTGCATGTGCCACCCAGCTTCCTCCCATCCCTGGGTCACACCTGCCTGCTCTGGGTCATTACAAAACCTCTGAGTTCTGGTTTTATCCAGGCCTGAGGAAATAACTGCTTGTTCCCAAGAAAACACCTGCTTTCTGGGACACTGCTCAGTGAACAGCTGTGTGAGGCTCACCAGCTCTGTCATCATTTGGCATGGAATTAGTTGGAATTAAATCCCAGGCAAGTGTAAGAGATTGGCCAAGGAGGTGGCAAGATTCCATGCTTGGAGATTTTTAAGGTTGGGCTGGACACAGCTCTGAGCAACCTGGCAGAAGTTTGAAGTTGTTCTGCAGAGTGGATGGTTGGGCTGGAGACCTGGAGGGCAAAGCTTGGGCTGCACAGACATAACGTGGTGTTTTGGGGATGAACTTCACGGGGGGAAGCCCTGATACATGAGAGACATGAGCCTGGAGCGTGGGCATGGCTTGGAGAAGGGGTTTCCCATGCCTTTCCCCAGGCAGTCTCTTCCCAGGAGACTGGGCTGGGAAAATCCCAGGAAGCCTTACTCAGATTCTCCTCAGGGTGCCTAAATTAAGGCAGCTGAATCCCAGCCTCAGGGGCTGTCTGATAAAACAGCCCAGCAAAAACTCAGTAAGCTGAAAATACCATCCACTGGAAATCCTGCACTCTGCATTTCCTGCAAGGAGCTGTGAGCGGCTCTCTGCAGTGAGCCCCAAGGCGCAGAACCAGCTCCTGAGCCAGATTTCTTCACTCCTGGCTCCCACAGCCTGCTCGTGTCTGGAGACAGCTGCCCCAGCCCGAGCTGCCCTTGCTGTGCAGCCCCCACACATCATCCCTCTCTCCCAAAAATCCCCACACCTGCACTGCCCTGGAGCTGGGGCAATCCCATGTTTCGTGCACAGAACCACCCAGTAACCCCCTGCTCAACACAGGAACAGATGGTGGAACTGGGTGAGAAGGGACCACTGGTGATTTCTGGTTCAACCACCCCTCGATCAACCCTTTTTCTGAGCATGTCTCAGGGCTTTAGGGATCTTCCAGGGTTCTCCCAAGATGATATCCCAGTGCTGGGCTCATCTGCTGCCCCATCTCCCCAGCTAGAGCCGTAGCATCTGCCCCAGGTTGATGGACCTCTCCCAATGCCTCAGTCTATGTCCAGGCCATGCTGTGGTTCCCACCCCACTGTCCTTGCTGCTTGGACAGTTTTATTTCCCTAGGATGGCCAGAAAATCTTAATTTCAAAATCTAGATTGTAAAACACACTGTGAAAATCTGAACAAGCAGTTTATTCTTCCAGTGTTACCGAGGGAGAGCAGCTCTCGGGAGCTTTGCTCTCCGGTTATTTGAGAGCTGAGCTGCTTCATTTTAACTCCTGAGAGCTGACACTAAATTACAACATGCGAATACAGCACCGAGACAAGTCATGCAACAGTGACAGGTCGGTCAGGACAGCACAAACCCGGCCAGGAGGGTGATTCCAGTTCCTGCAGCCTTTTGTCGCAGCTAGTGGAAACCACGGTCTCTAACCACAGTCACAAACAAATCAGCAGAAAAACTGCCCAGCTCTTGCTGCTGGGCTCTCTTGTGGCCCCTACCGGCCCCGTGTCCCCATCCAGAGTCCCGGTGTTCCCTGGCAGGGGTGCAGGAGCCCACGGCCGATGCGCAGGGGCCGGGCAGCTCCCGCAGCCGGCTCAGAGCTCTGCCCGGCAGAAAGCGTGGGGATGGCTCTGGGCTTGTCGTGGCACATCAGCCGTGCTGTGCCCGAGAGCCTGGTGCCCCGGAGCTGCGGAGGAAACGATTCCTGCAAGAGCTGGGTGTTCTCTGGAGCGGTTCCCTGCCAGCCCGGCAGCTGCTGGGGATGCTGCTGCTGCACAGAGCAGCTTCTCAGCGGGGCTCGGCACCCCGGCCAGTCTCTCCTGCTCAGGAGCCTCAATTAACACCTGGATGAGGATGATGCCAGCACAGAAGAGCAGCCACCGCTTGACTGGATCTTTCTCTTGACGTGGCAAATATTTTCTCACGTGGGCTGGGTACAGCACCTTCCTGGCTTTCCTGCTCCGCTTTGTTGAGAGGCCTGAAGGTCTCCTGACAGCTTGGGCAGCAAACATCGGCCTGGACAGATTTTCTGAATTGTTTTTCAGCAGGTCTGTGCTGGAGAAAATGTTTTCTCTGGTGTAAGACAGCATGTCCTTAGCAGTCTGCAGGCGTAGCTCTGAAAGCTGGGAGAACTCTATGGAAATACCTCAAAGAACTTTTTAATGCAAAAAGCAGACCACTGAAATAATATTAAGAAATATTAATAATAACACCAATTTTTATTCACTCTCATTAAAGCAAAAAATGCAGAGCCCCAGAGCTGAACTCTTGGAGTGATTTATGCATCTTTGTAGGGAGCTCCTCTTTGATTCTCCCCCTGCTCCTACCTGTGCTATAAATACTTACTTTGATGAGTGAAGTGAGGATGGGAGGAGCTCAGCGGCTCAGAAATCACTCTGGAATGTCTGTACCCCAGCAGCCCCTATCTGCCCAGTATCTGCCCAGGGGCACTCGCTGCTAACAGCACTGTAAGGGCACGCTCCAAGTTTTCTCCTCCCCACTTCTGCTCTCCTTTATTACTACTGTCTACCACAAGGCTTTGCCTCGAGACATTTCAGCGCTTTTGAGAGTGTGTCCTTCATTGAAATTCACATATTTGTTATAAAGAACAGGGTCTGAGGATGCCCATGCTGTCCCCTGCCTTCCCATCCCATCCACCCGTAAGCCTGGCCTTGAGCTGGAGGGATGGAGATGGGAGACTGCAGTTTCTGTGCTGACCCTGTGCAATCTCAGCACTCTGCCCCAGAAAAATGAGCAACCTCAGCACTTGCTCTGGCAAGCTCCAACTCAGATATGCCCAGAAAAGGAAATTCTTCATTCGAAGAAACATTCGAATTCTTTGTGCCTTATAATGACCAAACAGAGCCTGAAAGGGCTGAGTGCCCACAAACCTGCTGGAGAGGGCTACAGCTCTCTCAGGTCTTTCTCATGGATTTGGAAGATTTAGCTGCAAACTTCACATGTCTTGGTCATTGTGGGCCAGCTCGAGCAGGAGGGAATGAAAAATGTATTTCTGTAAAAAGACCCTGGACAGTCATCTCTCGATGGCAAGTGTAAAATCAAACAATAGAATCATGAAATCCTAGAATGGTTTGTGTTGGAAGGGACCTTAAAGATCATCTGGTTCCAACCCCACTGCCATGGGCAGAGACACCTACCACCAGAACAGATAAATAGAACTTGATCACTCCCAAGTCTTTTTAGGCAGCCTTTAGCCATCACAAAGCAGCAAAGGGCAAAAATTCCAATTTTGAAACTATCTTTTGACATTTTAAAAACTATTCTTTGACATCTCCTCTTGCCCTTTGGGCTCACTAACATTTCTTGCTTTCTGCTTCTTGGAAGACCAAAGTGATGTTGGCTTTGAGTCACAAGGCATCAACTCCCTGTGCTCCCAGCACTGTAAATCACCACTGTGTCACCTGCTGTCACTGTGGGAGAACTCTCACTCTTCAGGCTTATTTCACTGGAAACTCAGGCAAAAATAAAATAACTAACACTGTTAGTGTCAGTTATGGAGCCTCTCTTGTAGGAATGTGCCACCCAAGTGATGGGGCATTAATTCCACATGGCAACACTGCTGGTGGCTTTTGCAATCACCCCCAATCCCCATTCAAACCTGGGGCTGGAGTCTGTGGCTCCTCTCAAGGCACTTGCTGCTGAAAAATCCTTCCTCAGGGCTCTCCCTTGTGCTGCCCAGGTGAGTGCTTAGCCCTGAGGCACAGCCAGGGCTTACAGGCAGCACTTCAGTGGTTTTTGGTAATCTTTTCCCCCCCTCTCCTCCACAAGGCAAAGTCCAGAGGGCTGGGAGAAAAACCTCCTGCTTCCAAAATCCCCCACTCACAGCAAGGCAGCTCCTAAGATGTAACAAATTGGCCCAGGCAGCCTTAGGGGTCACGATCTCTCGGGGAAGCTGGCTGGAGTGGGGTGGAATGGCTCATCCCTCAATTCTGGTGGCAAACATTGTTCTCACTGACCATGGCCCAGTCACTGCCCACCCCTGTCTGGACTGGTGAAATACTGTCAGGCAGCACCCAAGGCACATTAGTGGTTTAAAAGAAGCACACAATTAAGAAATAACTCATGTGGATTGCTGCTGCTTTGCCCTGTGGTGTCTGGGCCCTCAGACCCACCCTGGTCCCAACACCTGAGTGAGTCAGGCTGGGGGTTGGTAACATCCTTTCAGACCACAGGGTTTTAGGGCAGGGGAAAATGCCACAGGCACTGCCCCAAATGCACACCTGGGTGTTGGGTGGATGTTAAAGACAAAACCCAAAGATTTAGTATTACATTCAACCCTCTTTATTTCAATCAGGATCATATCCAAGGAGGAAGACAGATCAAATCAGCTTTTTCCAGCTGTCCCATCACCTGAGCTGTGTCAGTCACCAGCAGCTCCTGAAGCACAGGCACCCAGGGGTTGCCTCTAGCTCTGGCACCAGTGGCATCACCTGCTGTTCATCACACAGAGGTTTTCAGTGAAGTTCCACCTCTCACCCCCCTAATCCATCTCCCCAGCTGGAGGGAGGCGAGTACGAACCCAGCCTCAGAAGGAGCTCCAGGAAGGGGGGGGTGAGGGGGCCTGTAGGGACAAATCCTGTTCCTATTTCCAATCCCCTTACCCATTATTGTCATGCCAGTGTAACACAGGATGTATTTATAACTCTCAGGTGAGCTTGTCCAAGCAGGTCACTGGATCCTCTTCAGGTGAGGAGATGAATCAGCCCTGCAAGCAGCAGATCTGCCCACCAGGAGGAAGGAGAAATAAAAACACCTGTTGAGCAGGATCCAAAGAATTGAATTTCATCCACCCTTTCTCACCCAGAGACTTCAGTGCATTTCACTGACCACCAAAGCCAAAAACTGAGCTGTGGCTGCACAGGGAGCAGCACTCAGAGCTGGGAGTGCTGGATGTTTGGTAGAATGAAGCACCAAGGAGTGGCTCGTGCAGCTGGAAGTGACGGAGGCCACGCACAGATGGAGCTGAGGCCACCAGGTCACGTCAGGCCAGAGTTCTGCAACACTCAGCATCGTGTTCTGACCTCGAGCCACCCAGGAATGCAGAGGAGTTTGTGCTGTCTGTGCTGCAGGGATCTGCAGGGAGGGGCAGAAATGCTCATTCCATCATCCGGAATGGCTGGAGCAAACCCAAGGCACTTCTTCACTTGGAGAGAGAAGCAGCAACCTTGAAGCCAAGGACCAGTTAATCCTCGAAGCAAAAGCTCAGCACTGACTTTGCAAGGCCCCCACGGCACCCAGGGAGATGCAGGCCCTCAGTGGAGGCAGAGCAAGCCCGTGACTCAGGGACCTTGGTCCCACAGGGGGTGTATGAAGCCATCCCAGGAAGAACTGGACAGTTTGCTTGCTGTGTCAGGAAAAGCACAGGATAAAAACACCAGGTTGTACCAGCTGAGAGGGCACAAACTCCTTCAGTCACAGTTTTGGAAAACCTGGCAGCTGGGGATGGCTGGGTGGGAATGCAGCACAGGATTCCCTGATTTCACACAGTCACGGCTGCAACTGCTGCTGCACAAAAATTGTGTTGGGTGGCTCAGAGAGTTTAAAAGGAAACCATAAATTCTGGGAATGTCTTTTTGCAGGAGTTTGAAATTTTTTTTAATTTTTTTTTTCTCAGGAGAACAGGAAAGTTACCACATGGATCTGGTTTGGGTGAGAACATTTGGACACTGAGGCACATTTGATAGGAGCAGGAGAGGGGCAAAGGTACAGGTGAAAACAGAGGGTTTGGCTGCAATTAATGCTTTACATTCTTTCACATATCACTTGCTGGCCACAAAAATGTCCACTCACCTCAGGGGAGGTTTTCCATGTGGTCTTTTCCCAGGCCTGGGTTCCTGGACAGGCTTTTTTCAGGAGGCAGGAATGGGGAAATCCCAGGCAGACTTACTCAGGCTTCCTCAAGTTACCAAAATTAGGACGGCTGAATTCCAGCCTGAGGGATCAACTGATATGACATCACAGGAAGCACAAAACTCAAATTAGCATCCACAGAAGATCCTGGACTGTTTATATCCTGCATGGACCTGTGAGGGGCTCTGCTGTGACCTCCAGAGCTGGAGGACGAGCAGGAGCTGATGTCACATCCCACACTGCCCAGGGAGACAGGAAGAGGCCACCAGCTCCACATCTGCAACTGGAGAACACAAAGTGTCCTGGGGAGGGCTGTTCCTTCTGCAGGCACTTCCTGGGGTTGGCTACAAGTCCCCTTAGGTAGCTCTAGATACAGACCCTAAAATAATACCTAATAGATATCAATAAACTGAATTGATGAGGGGAAAGTGTCAAGGGGGAGTAAACGAGTTTCCAGATTAGTTTATTACATCATTAATCTGCACACTAGTTTCAGTGCTGGCTGCTTTCCACATGCCTCTAACCCATCCCACCTGGAAATCATTCCATCTGAGCAGTGACTCGCTGATCTCACCACCCTGGCAGTTTTCAGATGCAGCTGCCCGAAACTTTGCACCTAAAGGCAGATGTTTTAGGAACTGGAGCACATCTCTTACAGAGGAATGATGTTAAATTGGTGCAATCTCTGAGCACTGCTAGCGAGAGCAGCTCAGTGCTGGGCAGGGGGAAGCTGCAGCTGGAGCCTTGGCAGGCAGGAGGGCTGGCAGAGAACAGGCAAAGGGGGACCTGCCGAGAGCCCTGAGCAGAGTCCTGTGTCCCTGCCTAAACCCTGCTCTGTCCGGGGCTCAGCAGCAGCTCTGCAGCCTCTCCTCAATCCACTTTGGTGCTGCACTTCCACGGCTCCAGCAATTTCCCCAAAGTTTTACATCAACCTCACTCTCTGGAGCCAACTCCACACCTGTTGCATGAACATATTA
>VXAX01007062.1:21478-44916 GCA_013399835.1 Leptocoma aspasia | reverse complement strand
TTATTAATACCCCCTCTCCGCCCCATGCTAAGCCCATGTGCAGCGCAGAGCTGGGCTCCAGGGGAGGAAGGTAAGAGCCCACCCGGGCCAGCAGGGCTGGCCAGGAAAGGGCCGGGCTCCTCCGGGGGGGGGTCCCATGGGTGCGGGATCCTCGGCGAGGTGGGGGAGGCGAGGGGACAGAGATGGGGTGGTTCAGCATTCCTGGACCCTCAGGAATGATCGGGCAGGAGAGGAAGGTCCCTCTGGGGCACGCAGGAGCTCTGGGGGGCCCTGGGGTGGTGAGGGGTGCTGGGTGGGTGGGTGAGTGGGTGGGAGAGAGCCCCTCNCGCATTCCCTTGCCGTGAGGTTATGCCACACCGCTAAAATCCCGGCACGTTTTCCAGGGAGTGCCCACAAGGGTCAGGTCGGTGCCACCGGGGAGGTTGGTGCTGACAGGTTGGCACCGGAGCAGTTCTTGGGTTTGGGGTCTGGGTTTGCATCCCTCACTCCCCCTCCGTGGCAGTCAGACACTTTAATAGGGTTTTAATAAGGTTTTATTTTCTTATTTTGGACAGTCTGGGCACAGGTTTCACCAGAGCATTGAGCCCAGCCCTGTGGGTGACACAGGGATGGTCACAGCAGCAGGGCCATGGTGGGACCCCCCTGGCTCTGGGGTCCCTCAGGGTGGGGAGGAAAGGCTGAGACCTGTTACACTCGTTGCTCTGGTTCACATCCCCTCTCCTTTCCAGGGACCTGATGGCACAGCCCGAGTCCCCTCCAGAGCTGCAGCTGGATGAAGCCAGAGCATCCCCAGCCCCACAGGGAGCAGCTGAAGGAGCTGCCCCACACCCAGAATGTCCTCACACCCCGCTGGATCCAGCAGGGGATGGATCTAAACCCCTGCACGGGGGCAGCCCAGACTCCAGCCAGGAGCTGGAGGCTGCCAGCAGGGATCCTTCCTTGGAGATAAACACACCAGGGACCCAGCTGGATGAGGATGCAGCTGGGGCTGGGATCCCACTGGATGTGGACGTGGCAGGAGTCCCGCTGGACGTGGATGCAGATGGGACAGGAATCCCACTGGACATGGATGCAGATGGAGTAGAGATTCCACTGGACGTGGATGCAAGTGGGACAGGGACCCCAGCGGATGTGGACGTGGCAGGAATTCTGCTGGATGTGGATGAAGGTGGGACAGGGATCCCACTGGATGAGGATGTGGCAGGAATTCTGCTGGACGTGGATGAAGGTGGGACAGGGATCCCACTGGATGAGGATGTGGCAGGAATTCTGCTGGACGTGGATGAAGGTGGGACAGGGATCCCACTGGGTGAGGATGCAGATAGAGTAGGGATCCCACTGGCCATGGACACAGACAGGGCAGGGATCCCTCTGGCCATGGACACAGAGGGAGCAGGCAGCCCTCTGGATGCTGATGCCACAGAGCACCAGTGCCTGACCCTGGAAGAGCTGGGCAATTATTTCCAGGAGTGCATTGAGATCGTGGAGCAGCTGGAGAGGGAGAGGGACAGGCTGATCGCCGAGCTGGCCCAGCTGCGGGAGCCGGCGCTGCAGGAGATCCGCCATGCCCACGAGGAGATCCAGGCAGCCTGCAGGCTGCTGGCCAAGGTGGAGCTGGAGAGGGACAACCTGCGGGATGAGATCCGCCAGATCAAGCAGAAGCTCTTCAAGGTGACCAAGGAATGCGTGGCCTGCCAGTACCAGCTGGAGAGCCGCCGGCACGACCTCTCCCAGCACGCCGCCTACCAGGGCGAGCTGGAGAGCCAGGCGGGCCAGCTCTCGGGGGAGCTGTCCCAGCTGAAGGAGACCTGCGAGAAGGAGAAGGAAGTTCTGAGGCAGCGCCTGGAGGCTCCGCCTTGCCGGCAGGACAACCTGTACCTGCAGGAGAGCCGCAGGCTTTCCGTGGAGTTCGAGAGCTTCGTGGCCGAGAGCCGGCAGGGGCTGGAGGAGCACTACGAGCCCCAGCTGCTGCGGCTGCTGGAGAGGCGTGAGGCCGGGGCCAAGGCTCTGCAGGAGATGCAGGGAGAGATCCAGGGCATGAAGGAAGCCCTGAGGCCCTTGCAGGGCGAGGTCAGCCGGCTGCGGCTGCAGAACCGCAGCCTGGAGGAGCAGATTGTCCTGGTCAAGCAAAAAAGGGATGAGGAGGTCGGGCAGTACCGGGTAGGTGCCCCAAAAGGCACCACTCCACCCTCTTTGGAGAGTGGGAGTCGTGCTTTGCATCCTGGATGCTGAAGGATTTGCTTGTAGGGCCCAGGGAAGGAGCGGGGTGGGTGAGGATGGGGAGGATGTGGAATATTTCCTGCCGGTTGGAATCTAAGTGATCCCACATCTTGGCATGGGCCAGGTGAAACAGCAGCCCCTGGGCGTAAAGGAAAGCCAGAGATGTGGTGGGAAAGCTTGAGGTTTCACCCAGCTTGGAAAATAGGTTTGTCCTGAATATATTCACTTGGTTTTGGCCCCTCAGAAATGGCCCCAGGGATGATGTGGAAGGGATGGGGGATTTCCTTCCCAAAGCTCTACATACAGGCACCACACACTTCCCACAGCTCCTCTGAGCACAGGACTGAGCCAAGACGCTTGGAAAAGCCAGTTTTAAATACAGGTGGCTTTTCTTTCAAATCCCTCTCCTGCTGGGCCAGGTTCTGCCCTTCCTGCTGCCAGGAAGGGTCTCACCTGTGTCCCCACAGCCCCGGGGCCAGGCTGCCTCCTGAGAGGGTTATTTCTGGCTGGGCCAGGCATCCCCTCGGCCTGAGGGATGAGGCAATTCAATTTCCAAGAGCACATTTGGCAAAGAGGCTCCACAATTAATCTTCCCCCTTTCAACACTCTCTGTTCTCGGCTCGCAATCGCTGCCCCCTCCCAGCAGTTTCTGGAAGCTGCCATTCCCCTTCCAGCACAGCTCCTCCCTGCTGGGATGGGGATCAGAACCACCAGCACCCACACCACGGCTTGTCCTGGATTTTCAGGATCCCTTGGACCCCTGGTGTGCCTCCACATTTTCCCATTCCCAAGTTCCTTATTTATCTCCTCCTGACTCACAGGTTTATACAGCTCTGGCAGCTTCTCAAAACATACACACCAAGTTGTTCAGGGGACAAAACCAAGCAGTCAGGAGAAGCCTAAGGACAAAACACAGCCTGGCCCAGCCCAAATTCCCACCTTTGTATTAAAACAAAGCTTTTTTTGCAGAGGTTTTTAGAGAGGGCAGCCTGGCTGTGCTTGTCCCGACCAGCACCATCCACAGGGAGATCCCAGAGGAGAGCGAGGGAAGCAGTGGAGCTCTGCTGCTCCTCCCTCAGCTGATGCACTCATTTTCTGCCTGCAGGAGCAGGTGGAGGAGCTGGAGGACAGGCTGAAGGAGCTCAAGAACGGGGTCCAGCTCCAGCAGCGCAAGAACCAGGAGCTGGAGGAGCTCAGGACCAGCCTCCATCGGGAGCTCTCCATCTACAAGTGTGTCTGGGTCTCATCCCTGCGGGGCAGAGGGGCTGGGAGGGGAGAGGGGTGGTGGGGAAGAGCCCCACAGTGGGGTCACACAGCTGGGGGACAGCACAGGCTCCTCCTCCTGGTCCCCAGCAGGAATTCCAGCTCCTTTGCACAACAGCAAAGAGGGATTTGCTGGAAACTCCTTGGCTTCCCAAGAAGCAGGCGTGGCAACTTAAGTGGTGGTTTCCTAAGGAATATGTGGAAAGGAGCTGAGGTTTGGCTTTGGGAAGCCGTGCTGGGGATGCTGGAGCTGTCCTCTCCTGGTTTCACTCAGGTTTTCATTGCAATGTGAATTTCTAAAGCTCCAGAAAATGTCCATGAGTTAGTGGATTGTTTTACTCACCCAGCTTGGAGCTGTTGTGTTATTCCAGCCTCAGCTGGACATGCTCTTAACCATTTTCTGCAGCCTCACTGCTCCTTTAGCATGAATTTATCCCCTTCTCCCCCCAAACCTCCTCATTCAAACACCACAAGAGGACATTCCCTACCCCAACGTTTATTTATCCAAGAGCAGGGATGAGCTCTCTCAGCCTGTGCTGTCACCAGCCATTCCCAAGGGGACAAACTGCATTTAGGATCCAGCCCAGATCCCAACACCACCCTGTCCTTGCAGCCTCCTAAATCACAGCCCAACATTTAATCCCAAACACAGCAGTGGAGTCTCTTAACTCCTGGAATCCACAAATTGCCATCCCTAGAAGTGACACCTTGAAATGAGCTTTCACATTTGCTCCTGGGAGCTCAGAGTTAAGTGCAGCTCTGAGCTGCCTTTTCCATGAGCTCCCACCAAAAATGACATTCCCTTCTGTTAAATCCTGTTTGCCAAGGGCTCTGGCAGGGCTGGGCCGGGCCCACACACAACACCATGGACTGAGCCTCTTGAAGTGTTTCCCAATTCCTTTTTCTTCCATACTACAAAAAGAACTTTTTTCCCTCTTTTCTCCAGCCAAAGCATTGATGTAAATATTCCACAGCCTAAATTTCCCTTTCTCCCCTCACAGGAGCTGCTTAGAAATCTATGGCCACCTCTGCAAATCTGAGGAAAAAGCAGAGCAGGACTGTTAGAACCACGGAATTTTCCTCTTTGTAGCAAAACCCAGTGGACAGAGGACACAAGGGATGTCTCCTCATGCTGCTTTACCCTGCCTGACATGCAGCAGCTGCCTGGAGCTGGGAATACCAGACAGTCCTTTCCCTGGGTATTTCCCCAGGTGCTGCTGCTGCTCCTGTAGTAAAACTGCTTTTCCCCAGAGGAGCAGAGTGAACAATCTTTGTACTGAACAATGGATATGGATGAGGAATAACTGATTGATGTTTTGCTGTGTTTGGGAAAATGTTGTCTTGTTCCAGATTGTTTAAGCCTGCACAGAAAGTTCTGGAAGCTGGTGTTAGGGGGGGGTTTGACTTTTAAAGTTTACATGCAAGAGAAGCTTTCTCCTTTGAAGAGGATTTTCTTTTGTATTTCAAGAGTTTCTGCTGTACTGGGACATGCTCCACAGAAAGGAGGTGGTGGGGAAGAGGTTTCCACTTTATATCGAGTCTCACACTGAAAATAAAAGGTCAGAGTTTAAGGAGCCTTTTCACTCTCAGAGCTGTGTCTCAAAAGCCCAAATTTGTCTGTCAAACTGAGGTGTTTGTATCAAATTCGTGCTGCAGGATAACATAAAACAACTGTGCAAAGGGCTAAAGGCAGAGTTAAAATGCAGACAGCAGCAGGGCTTGAGGGGAAGAACAATTCAGTGATTTGGTGGCTGCTTGGGGATTCAAGTCCTCATTAATTTATTTCACAAAGCAGCAGAAATGAGAGGGGGAGAAATACCCAATTTGATGTCTTAAAAACAAAAAACCATCTCTACCAACACCCATGGTAGAGAATGTATGTCCAACACATGGACACACATTAAGTAGAGACCACATCCAGCTCCCTGAAAATACCCTCAACAAAGCAGTGAATGCAGAAACAGCACAGAACTCCCAAACTTGGCAGCGTTTACGTAGAAAAACTTTATTCCAACTGAAGGACTTACACGCAATTAATCATGAGGAGATGGAGAGTAACAGGCTGCTGGTGGCACTGGACACCCGAGTGGAAGACGTGCAGGACCTTGTGGTCAAGGATTAAACTCCTAAAAAAAGTAGTTCATCCACAATTCATTTGTGTTTTCCACCAGCTGCCAAGGCTGTTGAGGGCACCGGGGTCATCCGTTGGTACAAACAAACACCTTTTACAACTTGAGGGCTCCCCCAAGTTTTAAAAACCATTTCACAGAAAGGAAAGAAACATTATGTGAAAACACAGCTCAAGAAACACACAATAGAGCAAAAAACATGGGAGGTGAAGGAGGCTCTGCAGGAATAGCTAAAAACCAAACCGCTGGCACCCAGCAGGAGGGAGGAAAGGGAAAGGAAGGAATGAAAAACCCAGAATTGCCAGGAATGAAAAACCCAGAATTGCCAGGAGAGACAAAAAAAAAACCAACAAAGTAATTTCAGTTCAAGTCAGAACTTGCAAGTCTTGTATCTGCAAAGGCAGAAAAAGCCACAAAGTACAGATAACTAAAGGAATTCCAAGGCTTCTGAGTTGTACTGAGGAGGACAAGACCTTCCACACCATTTCTGAGCTGTCAGGGGATTAACACTTGGATCATCTCTGTTGGCTCAAGCCCACTTGGGCAGCTCTGCCAATTTAACTTTTGTTTAAATTAGGCAAAAGCCCGTGGCTGGAGCAAGCAAAAGAGAGAGAAACAAAACTAATCCCAAGCTTGCTGTGTGATGAAGGCAGTTAAAAAGACCAAGAAAGGAGCCCCAGCAGGGACCTGGCTGAGGGGGCTGAGCCCTTTTTTTTTGGGGTGGTGGGTTCTCAGTGTGTGGGTGGAAAAGGCTGTGATGGGACCTACAGGAGGATGGCTGAACACAAAGTCTACGTGTGTGTCTCAAAACCAGTGTTAAGTCAATGTCAGGGCTGAGAGGGAAGAGAAGGAGAAAGACTAAAACCAGGAGAAGTTGCCATCTAGGATCCTTGACCTTCAGGATCCACGCTTCCTTCGGGATCTTCATCGTTGTAGATGTTCTCTGCCTGCAAGGGATGGAGACACTGAGGGAGCATTTCCCACCCCTTTGGACAGGATTCCACCCCCACAAAACTCTTTTTTTATTTGCAGATATGGATCACCCATCCCTGATCCCATTAACATTAAAGCAGCAACACAAATAACCTTCTCCATAAATCCAGGTCTCAAAAAATGCCCTGTAAAAAGGAATCTGTTAAAGGAGAGTCCACTGCAAGACTTACAAAAGTGTTTCAAATATTTACTTTGTAGATCCTCTACTCAGCAGCACTTTCTAAAAGAACTACACAGAAAGTGCCAAGGACAAAATTTAGATAAACAAAAAAAAAATTAGGAAAATGGTCTTGTTGAAGGTCAAGATTGTTTTCCAAAACCTTCAACAGCTGGGAATGCAGGGGCCAGCAAACTGTTCCTGCTCACCAGCACCCTTTTCATCTTTGGAGAATGAAATCTCAAATATTCTTTGAGACAATAACACAGGAACCTCAATTTCATCCCTGGTTCTCACACACTGTTTTTATTCAAACACAGAAGGGAGAAATTTCCTTTTGCACCAGCACTTCCTCTTTTTTTAAACACAAGTCATCTCCTGAGTATTTGGAAACCATTGCTCTGGCCAAAGCTAAAGGGGATTTCACTGCTCCTTTGAGATTTCAGCAGGGCTACAAACTGGGTAATTCTGAGGGCTGCAAATAAAAGCAGGAATGCTGAAATCCAGGAATTTCAACACCATTACCCACCTACACCTTCTCAAACAACTCACCATTTGCCAGACTTGCATGATATTATCTTCTGATACAGAACAAATGACCCAGGGCTCATTGGGATTCCAGGAGAAATCCGAGATCTTTGCAGTATGACCACCATGGATAAACTAGGATTGGGGAAACAAAAGGGGAATGGTTTGAAATTTGCACTGCAGGGTGAGTAATAGGTGAAAATAATTAATGAGAGTGAAAAGACTCACCAACAGCTCTGGGGGACCATCCTCAGCATCTTCAGGGGATTGCTCCTCTCCAATTTTACTGCCAAAAAAACGAGAAAGGGGAAAAAAAAGAAAAGGTGGAGGTTGGTTTGGGTTTGGTGTTTTGTTTTTTTTTTTTTTTTTTGAGGTGTGATGCAATTAATCAGTAATATTTTGAGGAATTTGGGATTTACCTCAAGTCCCAAACATTTAGCCTGCGGTCTGTGCCACTGGAGGCCAGGATGGTTTCATTATGGGGAGACCACTGAACCTGCAGACAAGGATAAATTTAAAAGTTTTGAGTTTTGAGAAGCTGTTACATTCCCCAACACTTCATTTTGTACCCTGAAAGCTCTACAAGAACTCAAATTGATAACAACACAAATAGGTGTGAGTAACATTCATCACAGGAAGAATTGTGAATATTCACACACACAAAAAAAGACATTTCACCAAAAAGCTGCCACCTGGAACTTTTCCTCTGACAAAACCCACGTGTTTCCAAGTGCAAACAGCTCCCAAGGGTATTGGCTGCTCCTTATCTTAATAAGGATTGCACAAACAGAACCCACGGATTCCTTCAGCAGTAGGCACAGCTCTCACATGAAAAGAAATCACTGTAATTAAGCTTAACTGCCCCAAATCTCACATTTACTGCTCCTGCTGGAGATAAAGCTCTCCAGAACACACCACTTATAATAGGATCACAGGATTAGGAAGGAACACAGAATTCTGCACACTAATGTGGCATTTCAGGATTCTGTAATTTTATTTAGACATAACACAGTCTGAACAGATAATCCCTCCACCAAAAAAAAAAAAAAACCCTCTACATATTTTTCCTCTGATTAAGGCACGAGTTGGAGATGGAAATATTTAACCTGCCAAGCAGGTGCTGCCCATGATGTGAACATTCTCTATTTACAGCAGCAAAATCAGCAATTATCTTTTGTCAGAGAGTGTTAAAGCTTCCTGCAGGACCAGGCTGAGGAGATGGAAACACTGCAGCCGTTTCCCTGGGCCTCCTGCTTCAATCTGCTGCCATGAATAATTTAATGGACTCTGCACTGCTACCATTTCATCCTCCTGCTGTGGTTAAAGCTCCAGAGCACTTCCCTGATCCCCTTCTGGACTCTCTTTCTGCATGGGAGCTCTGCAGCTCCACAACAACACCACCCAGAGAAGTATAAGCAGATAAAAGAACAGAATATGAGTTTTTAAGTGCAAAACATTTTGGAAAAACTACTTTTCTTTTCCAGGCTGTTGAGTAGAACTAAGTCTGTGAGGATAAAAGACAAAGACTTTTTTTATACCTGAAATATTTCATCTTTATGTGATTCAAAGGAGTGCAGCTTCAGTTTTAGGTTTCTCAAGTCCCATAGAGCAACAGTCTAGGGAAAAAAAAATTTTTTTAATTAATCAACATGTAGGTCCACCCCAGAAATTGAGCAAGGACATTCCAAGATGCAGGCAGAAGTACCTTATCAGCTGATCCTGTGGCCAGGATAAACTCACTGTAGGGGTTAAAGGAGAGGCAGTTCACCTCAGCTGTGTGAGCATCCACGGAATGGCTGGGTTTGGAGGTGTTGTTTGACCGGGTGTCCCAGCTGGGAAGGGAAAAAACCATGGAATTAACAAAGGTTTGTATCCCATTTCACTGAGTGAGGGGCAGAAACAATTTGTGGAGGGGTTCCCCCACTTACATCATGAGCTTCTGATCATCAGCAACAGAGCCAAAGAGGGATTCATGGAGCAGGTGCCAGGATACATCTTCCACCACCGCCGTGTGTCCTGTGAAGATGGTCTTGGCATCCACCACTTTGCCTTCTTTGGGAACAGCACTGATATCCCACAAGCAAATGGTCTTTAAAACAACAAAAACGTGAAAAAATTACATCTTCAGACTCTCTTTCCCTCAAACCCAGGATGTTTTTGTCCTCCCCAAGGCACAGCAAGTGCAGGTTGACCCCAGCTGTGCTGCAACACTCACGTGATCATCAGAAGCACTCAGCAAGTGCCCGCTGAGGTTGGGGTTCCAGGACAGCCCATACCCCTCCTTCTGGTGCCCACGCAGACGCAGGTCTGGGTTGCACTCTCCAGAGGGATCTGGAACAAGGCAGGGTAAGGATTCCAGTGCCTGGAATCATTCCCAGCACATCCTAGAATACCTGGCATTAAGTTTATTAAACTTTACTTTAACCCAGTAGTCACCTCCACAACTCTGGCCTGAGTTCCAGCTGGAGGGAGGAACAGCAGCTCAGCTGTTGCTGCTCAAAAAACTCCTCATGAACACTCAGGAACATAAGGTGGGATATTTTTCTCCCTCCCATCATCTCCAGCTGTGAGGAAGGCACTTCTGATCCTCCCCACAAGCAGCAGAAGGAGCTACCTTAAACAATCTTGATGAGTTCAGATGTTACTAGAACATAGTATAAGCTGCTCTGTGTGCAAGCTTGCAGATGAATTTTCTCATAGGAGAACATATTTTTGCTGTCTTTTTACTCTGTATAAGTTTTCTGTAAACAAAATATCTAGTGTGTGTTCAAAGACATTTTATAGGT
This sequence comes from Leptocoma aspasia, assembly GCA_013399835.1. Classification (NCBI taxonomy): domain Eukaryota; kingdom Metazoa; phylum Chordata; class Aves; order Passeriformes; family Nectariniidae; genus Leptocoma; species Leptocoma aspasia. Next base: position 34,840 of record VXAX01007062.1, on the reverse strand, counting down.
TGCTCTGCCTGTCTTTTGAGAGTGGGAGAAGGAAATGAAGGACTGTTATCTCTCTAATATTCTAACATTCTAACATTCTTGTACAAAGCAATGAAGAAGAAGCATCTGAACTCTGTACCTAAACACATTATAGCCAAAATCATCTGATTATAGAGTAATTTTAATAAATCATATTTAGCCTTCTAAAATTATTGTCAAAAGTCCTTTGTCAATGTACAGACCACAACAATATTCAGAGGTAAATGGCTGTTAATATATTTACAGGATATCAGGGGAGCAGCTCAGCTGCCCACCAAATCAATAATTGTTTCCAAAAATCCACCTTCTACCACCTCAAGTACGTCCCAATGAGGTGACAAAACAAGCAGTGGAAGTGCAGGAAAAGCTTTCCTTTTCCAAGGATACATTTGGATACACGCATTTACACTTCGTACAAAATAACCTCTTGAATAAACACCCACTGGCCCTAAAAATCCCAAATTAGGGGCAACCCATACCATATTTTAACCTCTTTTTTCACCCTTGGGGGAAGAGCTGGCTGCTCTCTGAACACAGACCTGGTTTGGAGGGGTGTTTGGTGTAATCAAAGACCAGGACATCGCTGGAGGGAGTCTTGGTGGCAATGATGCAGGGGTTCTGGGGCATGTAACGGGCTCTGTTCACTTCTCCCTCGTGGTTTATCTTGATTTCAATCTCAATTTTTCCACTTACTGATCCAAAGCCTCCAAACTCTAGGAATAAGAGAGTTGTGAATAATAAGCCACTTTCAGAACAAGGCACAAAGAGCTGATTCAAGCTTTGCTACCAAGCTCTCAGAATAGACAAAGTTGTGGTAAAAACAAATTGCAGTTTTAGGACTGTGTTACAGCCTGTTAAAGCTCCCCTATCTTTACACATAAAATATCTTAGTAATTCATAAAACTGCAAAATTTGGGCAAAGATAATGGGTTTTGGATCATATTTAAAATATTTTTGATAGAAACAAGTATTCATTAGACAACCCTATGTTCACAAACAACTTTAAGAAGCCCAAAGATCAAAATAGTCATTGCACAATCCAAAGTTCCTGTAAAAAAAAGAGAGCAAACATTGGATCATTAAGGACTTTCACCAGGTGGAAAGACTGATTCAGCCAAGCAAACAGGAGAAATGTCTAACCTGGGACAGCCACAAAGGCTACAAAGCATCAAATTCAAGTCTAATACATGGAATAAAACACAATTTCACCCCAGAGGGGCTGGGACAGCAATCAGGCAGCAGAACTCACAGACAGATGAAGAATGTTTGAAATGTTACACTCCTCTGAAATAAAAATATTCTTTTACATGAATTTGTGTAAAAATGTTTTGCGTGACTTTACATAATGCAAATGTAGTAATAAAAACACCAATTAAAAGCACTGCATGGGATTCAAGGTCAGTTCCTGAGAAATAGGGGAGAGGTTTTCCCACACCCAAATATTTTTGCAATTACCTCTACTGTCTGTTTTCATCATTAGATTAGTAACACATTCAAGGAACAGAGAATTTGTCTATTAAGGAGGCACCGCTTAGAAATAAATTTTTTTAAAAGTAAAATCTGAACTTTGCTGCCTGAACTTTAGGGAAAGTCAAATTTTCTATTGAGAAAAGAAGGGGAAAATTATTCAAATTCCCCTTTTTTGGTCTCTTACCTCCTTTCTCACTGTCATAGTGGGAAGCATCAAACTGGGCATCATCGTTGGGCAGCTGCACACTGGCAATCACCAGGTGGTTTTGTTCATCTGAGGTGTGGGTGCCCAGCACCAACCTGTGGATGCTGAAATCTTTGCCCTCAGGTCTGCAGGGGAACAGAAACAAAACAGGGATCACAAAATCTCTTCCCTGTGAGGATGGGGAGGTCCTGGCACAGGAGAAGTTGTGGCTGCCACATTCCTGCAAGTGTTCAAGGTCAGCTTGGACAGGGCTTGGAGCAACCCGGGATAGTGGAAGGTATCCCTGGATGAGTTTAAGGTCCCTTCCCACCCAAACCAGTTTGGGATTCTGTGATCTCAACCTAAAAGTCTCTCAGCACAATGCTGGATTTGCTGTTTATTCTGCTTTAAAAAGAGCAGAAGGGTCCCTTTACCTTGTGACATCAGGAAGCCACTGAGCAGTCAAGCTGGGCCACTCCAGGGCATGGGTCATCACCAAATCATACAGGAAGGGGGTGTTCTTTTTCCATATTTTGTATTCCTCGTTGATCACACGTTCTTCCACTGCATCATCAAAGGCTGCTGAAGTGGTTTTTTCAAGAAATACATACAATTAATTATTTATAAATGGATTTACAGACACACAGCGCTGTGGGCAGGCAATGGATTAGAGTCAAGTACATCAATCACATCCTGGTTTGCTATTTGCTCTGTTGAGAGTAGTTACTAAATGGTTAAAAATCCCCTGTTGCACATGCTAATCCTTTTTTTTCTGGATATATGGCTTGGAATTAATATTAACTATGCCAAATTTCATGCCTTGAAGTGACCCAGGGCAGGCTGGATGGGGCTTGGAGCAACCTGGGATAGTGGAAAGTGTCCCTGGCATGGCAGGGGTGGAATGGGATGAGTTTAAGCTTCCTTCCAGCCCAACCCATTCTGGAATGATTTGATGATGATGTCGTCAGAGCAGCACAATAAAATTCTGAGACTTATAGCACAGGGAGGCAAAACCCAGACTTGTAACGATGTTTAGACACTGGAGATGCAGCAACTGCTGTTTAACAGACCGGTCTGGGTGCAACCTTGAACTACTTGTTCCCAAAATCCAGTTATCCAAGGCTCCTCCTGCTGCCTTGTCGCTCTCAAACGCTTTCTCGGCCCATCTGCCTCCAGCCCCCGGTGCAGAGGCGAAGGCATCGGGCAGATCTGGGGGAGCTCACCCGCGGAACGGGGACACCCCCATGGAACGGGGACACCTCCACGGACCCGCGGGCACCTCTACGCAACGGGGGCACCCCAAAGGAACGGGAGCTCGCCCACGGAAGGGGANGGGGAGCGCGGCGGCCGCGGGGCGCGAGGCGGGGCGGGCTGGGCGAGGCGGGCGGGCGGTTCCTGCGCTCGCTGCTCCGACCCCTCCGGCCGCGGCTCCGTCTATTGTTTCCTGCCCCCGCTGCGTGCGGCTCCCGGCGCCGCGCACCCCTTCGCGCGCCAACNACTACTTGTTCCCAAAATCCAGTTATCCAAGGCTCCTCCTGCTGCCTTGTCGCTCTCAAACGCTTTCTCGGCCCATCTGCCTCCAGCCCCCGGTGCAGAGGCGAAGGCATCGGGCAGATCTGGGGGAGCTCACCCGCGGAACGGGGACACCCCCATGGAACGGGGACACCTCCACGGACCCGCGGGCACCTCTACGCAACGGGGGCACCCCAAAGGAACGGGAGCTCGCCCACGGAAGGGGAGAACCCCCGCGGAACCAGAGCTCACCCATGAAACAGAGGCACCCCCGCCGACCCGGGGCACCCTCAGGGCGCGCGGCAGCGGCCGGTGACACCTCTTTGTCTGCCCGCTCCCCCCCGCAGGGCACGGCCCGGCCCTCCCGGCCTCACAAACCCTCTCCTAGGGGCACAAAGGCGGGCAGAGGGGCCCAGGCCGGGCNCGCCGCCCAATCAGCGCCCGCCGCCGGGAGGCGCCGGCCAATCGGCGAAGGGCAAGGGGGCGGGGACGGGAGCGCGCGCGGCGGTCACGTGGGAGGGCTCCCCCCCGGGAGCCGCCATTTTCCGGAGAGCCCCCAGTGCGCTCTTAAAGGGGCCGCGCCCCGCGCTGAGGGGCGGCGGGTTCGGGGTTCGGTCCCGGTTCTTGTTCCCGGTCCCCGGTTTGGAAGAACAGGTGGCTGCGGCTCCTCCGGTCACCACAGACGTGGGCGGAGCGTATCGGGGCGGGACTGGACCGGACCGGTGCGTGTGTGGGCCGAGGCCTCCATCCAGGGCCGCCCTGACACCATCGGGTTCTTTCGGCGTGCTATTAATTCTCTGTAATCACGAATATATTCCCTTTTTCCACAATTCCGTGCCGCGGTGAGTTTTAGAGGTGTAATATTTGCTGGTTCTGGTCGGCTGCTGAGGGTAATCCGGGAGCTGACTGTCCACAGCTGAGGCTTAACAGGTTTAGAATTAAATATAAAATAAACATCTGGGCTTATTCCTCAAGGGATACCCCGAGTTCTCAATTTCTCTTTCCAACACACTTAAGTGTTTGGCTGAAATTAGAAATTAGAAGTGCTATGTCTTATTTCTAAGCCTTGGAGTAAGAAGCAACTCCTGTGTAAAAGTTCAGGGATATCTGTGAATTATTTGTGTTGTTTGGGGAAGTGTTGGGTTCAGCTGTGGATAACTCTTATAACGCACAAAAATATTAAAGAATGGTTATGATGTCTGCAAAGCTGGAGGGGAAAATTTAATTAGCCTGAAGTTAATCGGGTTCTTCAGTTTGTGTGTGTTGGATTTAGAAAAGAACAGGAAAACAGCAATTTATGAGATTGGGTGTGAGAATCTGGATTTTAAATGGGGGAGTTGATACAGTTCTTTAGGGGTTTCTTTTTGTTTCTTTTAGTTAAAAAATAAATGGATCTGGCTTTTAAATGGGGGAGTTGATACAATTCTTTAGGGGTTTCTTTTTGTTTGTTTTATTTAAAAAATCAGCCAGAAAAGGAACACAGGGAATCCCTGGCACTTGGGTGACAGCTGATTTGTGTTTGAGGTCTGGAGGGTTAAATGTAATCCTTGTCCTAAGAGAACACATTGTGACGTTTTTTTTCCTGAAGAAAAATCCTCTGTAAAGTCATATCAGGGGTTTTGGGGGGCAGTGACACTTCAGGTGTGTGATGTCCAACGGGCTGAGCACCTTCAAAACAAAATTAATTAGAAAATTAAAAGCATGGAAGTTTAATTCACTTTACAGCTGTTCCCATCAGGGCTGTATTTTGTTATTTGTGAATGAATGGAATGCTCAGTGTGCACCAGGAGGAAGAAACACAGTTCCCCCCAGAAAAGGCCAAAGTCCCCAATTCCCATAAGGAATATTTTCCCTTGGCTCTGCTGGCTGAACAAACATCACTTCACGGGTGTGGGATTGAACCCCCAACTTCCTCACCTCCCAGTTTGACACAAACCTGCTGAAATGACACAAATTTAGCACTCAGAGGAATTCCTCCCTATTCTCTGCAGGTTGAATCACTGGTGGGGAAGCCAGGAAGTGAAGTGAAGGAGAATTCCTGGCTCAGGAAGGGAGGGATTCCTGTGGAGCCCTCAGCCATGGCAGCCGAGGACAGGGATTACAACCTGACTGAGGAGCAGAAAGCTGTGAAAGCCAAGTACCCCCCTCTCTGCAAGAAATACGAATGTGAGTATTTTTAATATTTTTTATTATTTTTTTAAATATTTTTGTGGTGTGGTGTGGGTGTCACAGTGCTGTTGCGAGGGTAAGGAAGTTGACAGGAAATACAGAAATTTAACATTTTTAATATAGAAATTTCAATAGAAGCCAATTTTCTTCATCGTGCTTTTCTTGTTGTGGGCACTGAAAAAAATCACGATGGAAATAAATTACTTAAGTCTCACCCTGAGAACTTTTCTCTCTGCAAGAAATATGAATGTGAGTATTTTTAATAATTTTTAATATTATCATGATGCAGTGTGGGTGTGACAGTGCTGTTGTGAGGGCAAGGAAGATAAAATAAATTACAGAAATTTAACATAGAATTTAACATATTTAATATAGAAATTTCAATAGAAACCAATTTTCTTCATCGTGCTTTTCTTGTTGTGGGCACTGAAAAAAATCACGATGGAAATAAATTACTTAAGTCTCACCCTGAGAACTCTTTCTCTTCTGAGCCATTTTTTAGCCATTTTTTCTACCTCTCATGTATGAAGAGACATTCAAAAGTGTGCTGGTCTTTACTCAAAGATGATTCTCTGCCTTTCCCCACCTCTGGAATGTCTCCTAAGAGGATGTGGGTGGCAGCCCAAGGGCCAGGGGACAATTCCCTGCCAATTTCTGTGTCACCAGTGTCTGTCTGGAGGGGCTGCTTCTGGTATCTCTGTTAGAATTTATATTTTTAGGCTGTGCTCAGATCTTTGTTTGATACAAGTGCAGAAATACAGTGACCCATCACAACAGCCATGCAGTTTCCATAAGTGGAAGAGCTTTTTTTTTATCCCTCTTTTGCATCCAAAGGAATTTGTTTGCTTTAGAGACTGTTGTTGAGAACCCTTTAATAGTGTGTGATCTCTTTAAACAGCACCAGAACATTTTTTCAGTTGAAGTGAGCATTTATTTCACATCCCAGCTTAGTTCTGCTGGAATTTTGCATTTCTTTCATTCCTCTGAATAAATATAAATGAGGTTCATGTACAGCTGGATGCATGGGATGTTACTCATGCTCCATGAGTAAAGTTTGCCTTCTATTTTACATTCCATCCTATCTTTTAAATTCTTCTCTTTGCATAATGGCTGCTTTTGGGTGTGGACAGGTAGATTTCCTCACTGAGCTGGAAATATTTGCAAATCTCATCCTCTGCATGAATAACTTTCAGTCCTGCAGACTTCAGCATAAACTCTTTACTCCTGGTGAAAGTTTCTTTTTATTGCAGTTAACTTGTGGAAGCCTGTTGGCTTACAGCAGCCAAACCCTGCTCTGACATAATCACATTAAACAGGGCTTTTTTTGGCAGAAATAATCCAAAATTCCACCTGTGCTACATTTTTCTAATATACTACAAAGTAGATTTATCACATCTTTTTTATCTTTATCACATCACATTTTACAGATGAATGTAAAAATGTTTTGTTAGAAAATCAGATATTTATGTTTTATTTTTTTTAATCCTCGTGTTATAAATACTTTTGGTGACATCATTCCTTTTCTTTTTGCTTCCCCTCAGATTTGGATCACACAGCAGACGTGCAGTAAGTGTGGGCAGCTGGGATTTCTCAGGGTGACAAATTGATTATTTTTTACACTGCTTTAAGCCAAGGACAGTTTGCAGATGTAACACTTTGTGGAGCCCTGAAATGTCCCTCACTGGGTGCTTTGATGGTCAATTTTCTTCCTGCTTTTGGGACACCATTGAATTATGCTTGGTTTCTTTTTTAGTATTTCTGTGGTGCTTCTCACTAAGCCTCTGTGTTATTTGGAAATGTCTTTTGAAATCTCCTTTTAAACAAGATTTCTTCTGTGTGGTTTACTTTTATATACACCAATTAGCCACATTAGGAAAGAACTTTCTTGGTAGCTGGTGAAACATTTATTTTCCACGTTCTCCCACAAAACTCTTCTGACAAACTTCTCCTTCTAGAAAAACCGGGTGTTTATTGCTCACTCACCTCCTCTGCCTGAATTCCCACGTTCTGATTGCTCACCTGCATGTGACTTTGGGGCTGTTTGTTGTGATCCAGTGTTACATTCCAGTGATTATTCCATGTGTTTTGAGGTTCCAGTGATTATTCCATGTGTTTTTTAGGCTCCATGCCTGGGGAGACACGTTGGAAGAAGCCTTTGAGCAGTGTGCCATGGCCATGTTTGGCTACATGACAGACACAGGCACTGTGGAACCTGTGGATACAGTGGAGGTAGAGGCAACAGGTGAGGACTGCACTCCTTCTATGGAGAATTATCAGAGGGAGAAAAGCACCAAAAATCTCAGTCTTTACATGTAGCCTTAGTGCAGTTAATTAAAATATAATTAAGCATCTGTTGCAAGAACATATTATAAGTTTCTCTGTGTGCAAGCCTACAAAAAAATATTCCCATGAGAGAGCATCTTTTACTGTCTTTTTTTTCTGTATAAGTTTCTATAAACAAAATCTCTAGTTTGTTATTCAAAAACATTTAGATTGCTCTACCTGTCTCCTGAAAGTGGGAAATAGAAGTTCTCTCTTTCAACCTATGAAGTAAAAAACTGTTATCTCTCTAATATTGTAAGCATACTAACATTCTTGTGCAGAGCATTAAAAAAAACCATCTAAGCTCTGTACTAAACACATTATAACCCAAATACTTCTAACTATAAAGTCATTTTAATAAATCATATTTAACCTTCTAAAATTATTATCAAAAATCCTTTATCAATACACAAACCACAGCAATAAGCATCATTATCTGAATCTCCTGTACATCTGAGGTGCTCTTAAAAGTGTTTTTGCTGAGACAATTTCTGCTTCAACCACACAGGGCATGACCTGTTGTCTCTTCTCTTCCACTTCCTGGATGAGTGGCTGTATAAATTCAGTGCTGATGAGTTTTTTATACCCAGGGTAAGTGTTCTTGTTTCATCTTTTTCCATTTGTAGGACAAAGCTGTTCCCTGATAATCCCAGCTCTGAATGCAATGGTATTTTAGGGGAAAAAGGAACACAAAAAATACAAGGCTGGGCTGGTGGAAGGTGTCTAAACAGTGGGAAATAACCTTTGTAAGTGGGATTTACTGGGAATTTCTGAAGGTAGAAGGTGTGACTGTCACATTCTCCTCCCACTCTCTCTGCAGGAAGTGAAAGTGCTTCACATTGACCGAATGCAGTTCAAAATAAGATCAATTGGGTGAGCTTAAACAGTTGTCTGCAAATGGATTGTGGACTTTTCTTGCCTCCTTTGAGGCTTTAAATGAAAATCTCAACTGTTCTGTGCTCGTCACTGAAACTAATTATAGCATTTGGTAAATATTACCAAAATTATAACACCTCTCTTGAATTTTTTTGCCTTTACAGGTGGGGAGAAGAGTTCTCTTTAGGCAAACACCCACAGGTAGGCAGTGGTTCCTCTTTTCCATTTTAGTAGGAGGAGGTGTGGTGTCCTTTAAATCAGACCTCTGAGTTCTGCAGAGATCAAAATATGAACATGGCTGGAGTGCCACTGAACTCAAGATCTCACTTCCTGCATGGTTTTGTGAATGTGTCCCTGAAACTGTTGGCCTGAGCATGACATTTCCTCAGCACTAGCAAAACTCAACAGATTAACTCCATTGGCTTCCTTTTTGTGATGTTGATAACACAGAAAATCAATCTATATTCAGAATTTATGTGTTTGGGTTTCACACTATTGGTACAGGTTTCTGATTAGTCAGTTTTTGCTTTTTTTGTTCTTTTTTTTTTTCCTTGAAGACTTGTTAGAAGCAAAAGCTGATGTCTTGATCTGTGTCATTTTTAGCATAGTCAATGTTGATGGTCTGTCAGAGGTAAGAGAAGGAATTTGTGGTATTAAGAGGCAATAAAATAAGGGAAGAGTTCCCTTTTCACTATTTGGCCTGGCCATTAGTGTGGCAACTCCCTTAATCATCAGAAAAAAATACAGTTACAGCTTTTTGGGGAAAAAAATGGATAACATTTGAGGAAAGTGATGAGAACTGGGGGTTCTGAACTGGTAAAAGGGATATAATTTAGAAAATTTATGGTTTGTGTGTCTTTCCTAGGGCACAGAGGTCAAAGCCATAACTTACTCAGCAATGCAGATCTGTGAAGATGAAAAGCCAGAAGTCTTTGTCATCATTGATATTTAAAACAAGAAGAGTGTGGTTGAGTGGATATTGGTCATCATCTGGCAAAAGCCCCCTAAAACAGTCATCCCTGTGGAAAAAACTAAGGAATTGGCCAGTTAAAATCAGAAATTGAAGGGAGTAACTGCAGGGAATGTCAGACTGTTTTCACTGAGACAGAGAATAAGAAGAATTAATTGAGGTTTGGGGGGTATGGAGAATGAGAGGTTTGTACAGGTTGGAAGTCTCCCAGGAATGCTGGCAGTCAGCTTTTAAGGCTGTATGAAATACAGAAATTGGTGGAGCTGGCAACTAAAATACTCCTTTTTTGCAATGTGGCAGGAGATAATGTTCATCTAGATTGATTTCATTTGCATATTTCACGTTCTAATTCTGAGCTGATGTTCCTCCTCCATGTTACATAAATCCAAAATAGCTGCAGTGGCTCATATGTAATGTGGGAAAAAATCTGAGTGTTTAAAATTAGACACCTAAAAAATGATGCCAATTAAACAAACAAACCACCACATCTTTTAAACTACTTTAAAAAGATGTCATGCCAGCAGGTGGTGCTGAATTGCTGCAAATAAATTGCCACGTGAAATCCTAAAGCATGTGACTGTGTACCTGAAGTGCTCTTATCACCTATGATAACTCTAAAAAGTTGGCAGCTGTGCTGCTGTGGTAGATGGGAATGGAAATGGATGTCCCAGGTTCTCCTTGGGTTCACTCCCAACTGTATCTTGTGAAAACGGAGTCTTTTTTTCAAAAGCATGGTTTGGATCAGCCTAATTGTCTTTTAAAAAGAACAATACAGACAATCCTTAAATGTCAGAGGATTATGGATTTGACTGAATCAAAATTAATCAAGAATAATCAGATATGTGGGGTTTTTTTTTAAATCACAGGATGGCAAATGTGCATTATGTGCTGTTTTAATTTAATTTAAAAGTGAGGAGCATAGGCCTGGCCTGCTCTGTTACTGTAAATGCTCCAAGTGCCTCACTGTGGTGTCTCATCTTATAAAATCGTCTTAAATAGTTCTGGTTTTATTTCCATGCTGTAAAGACTGAGGTATAAAACCTCTCTTATTTGTAAGCAAGCCTCAATGCCGAAATAAAACTTGGACTGAACAATTCATGGCTTTGTGAGTGATCTTGACTGGTCAATTCAGACACGAATTATGCTTGTGCTTTGTTCTCCTCTAAGGTGAGCAGATTTTTTTTTATCAGTAAGAATTGTAGCATGCCAGTTTAATGGTACAAAATAAGTGGGATTTTAACAGCTCGGGGTAACTTTCTCCTCAGGCAGAGCCCCAGGGGCAGCGAGGGCATGGCCGCCATTGCAGCCCCTCAGGGGCCGCGCTGGAACATCATTGGCTGGCTGGGTCACGTGACTGCGCTTGGCCAATCGGACGTCGAGTTGAGGTGGCCTCTGTTCACCTCAGCCTGAGGGGAGAGGGACACTGAGGGTCAGTGGTGTGGGGAGAGGGACACTGCGGGTCAGTGATGTGGGGAGATGGACATGGACTGAGGGTCAGTGGTGTGGGGAGAGGGACACTGAGGGTCCGTGGTGTGGGGAAAGGGACACTGAGGGTCAGTGGTGTGGGGAGAGGGGCATGGACTGAGGGTCAGTGGTGTGGGGAGAAGGTCAATGGTGTGAGGAGAGAGACACGGACTGAGGGTCAGTGGTGTGGGGAGAGGGACACTGAGGGTCCGTGGTGTGGGGAAAGGGACACTGAGGGTCAGTGGTGTGGGGAGAGGGGCATGGACTGAGGGTCAGTGGTGTGGGGAGAAGGTCAATGGTGTGAGGAGAGAGACACGGACTGAGGGTCAGTGGTGTGGGGAGAGGGACACTGAGGGTCCGTGGTGTGGGGAAAGGGACACTGAGGGTCAGTGGTGTGGGGAGAGGGGCATGGACTGAGGGTCAGTGGTGTGGGGAGAAGGTCAATGGTGTGAGGAGAGAGACACGGACTGAGGGTCAGTGGTGTGGGGAGAGGGACACTGAGGGTCCGTGGTGTGGGGAAAGGGACACTGAGGGTCAGTGGTGTGGGGAGAGGGGCATGGACTGAGGGTCAGTGGTGTGGGGAGAAGGTCAATGGTGTGAGGAGAGAGACACGGACTGAGGGTCAGTGGTGTGGGGAGAGGGACACTGAGGGTCCGTGGTGTGGGGAAAGGGACACTGAGGGTCAGTGGTGTGGGGAGAGGGGCATGGACTGAGGGTCAGTGGTGTGGGGAGAAGGTCAATGGTGTGAGGAGAGAGACACGGACTGAGGGTCAGTGNGGGGAGAGGGACACTGCGGGACTGAGGGTCAGTGGTGTGGGGAGAGGGACACTGACTGAGGGGCTGAGCTGGGGCTCTTCTTTTTTGATCATTTAATAATGAGCATTTTTAGTTTCTCTACCAAATGCAGGTTCTCTGATCCAAGTGACTGGGGAAATAAATATGACTAAAAAAAGCTTAAGAGACTCCAGAATTACAAGAGTTGCTTAACCTCTGAGGGAAATTGTACTTATAAAAAATGTTTTATGCTGTCAAGCACCCTAAGGTTATACAAGCAGGAGAGCCTTTCTGAAGTAGCTCCATGATCTTAAGTCACTGATGTCCCACTGAAATTCAAGGGACTTTAAGTAAGTCTAGAGTAGGAAGATGGGTTTAAGCAAATCTTGCATCAATCCTGGGGGATAAAAAATGGAAAAAAACCTGACAACTGTACTTCCAGTGATTGCACTTTTATTTCCTTGGAACCATGTTGGTGTATCTTTCTATAAAATTCACAGTACAAAAAAAAAAGGCAAATTCATACTATCCAAGGGCACTACAGACACTTTGGTCACCTACTCTGCTCTGGCTGTGGGAGTTCCTAAATCATGCTTTTCTCAACTAGAAGAAGCTGTAAGTTCACTGAGAAAACAAAGCTCTGGTAAAAAGGTTCTTCAGTGGGAAGGACTCCACTTGTTTCCTTCACTCCTTTCTTAGGAAGTTTCTGATGTGTTACGCACAAATTAATTACAATACCAGGGAAAAAAAAAAAAAAGTGGTTTAACATTTCTCAGCTGCTCACCTCAGTAAGAGTGTTTCCAAAGCAAATTAGCAATATTTGGTTTTTAAAAATCTGTGTTGTACACAACCTTTGTAGAACTGTAAACTGGTTTCATGATGAGCAGGAGCTCTGAGCAAGTCTTTGATGAAATATAAAACAATTCTCCTAATTGTTTTAATAAGTCAGCAGCTGGACTTGGATGTTCCTTGTGGGTTCCTTCCAACTCCAGGCTGTTTTATGATCCTCAGTACTTTCTGGAAGACATTTAGAAGCAATTACACCATTCCATGTCTGCAAAACAACTTGGTTTTAGTCCAAATTTTCCTTCTCAGAACAGAATTTTAGCAATACTTCGCTTTATTAAAAGTAGTAAACCAGCATCAGTTGGTAGGACACAAATCATGAAAACACAACAGCAACAAATACAAGATCTACCTAAGATTCGGCTTCACTTTTTCCTTCACTTCATCTGAAATATCATCATTATTGTGTCGCACAACCAAATTACAGGGCTCCTCCTCCGCTGCCTCTTCATCTGATTTCTGCTCCTCCTCCAGAGCCCACTTGGGCCCTTTGTTTCCCGTGGAGGAGACGGGGGAATGTTCAGGTGCACTGAAATCCTCGGGGGTGCTGTCCAGGCTGGCTCCTGCCAGGCACTTGTGGCACAGTCTGTAGCGCCGTGTCCCCTGCTGCACCACGCAGCCCGTCAGCTCCGTCACCTGCCGCTTGCACTTCCTGCAGATCAGTTTGCCAGCCTGGTGGATCTGGAAGGATTGGAAATTTACAAATTCAGCCTTTGTCCGTCTTATTTTTTTTTTAATTTTCTAATATTTTTTATAT
>VXAX01007060.1:0-44890 GCA_013399835.1 Leptocoma aspasia | reverse complement strand
TGTCTCTGGATGTGTTTGCATCCAACCTCGTGCTCCCCAGGATGTGACACGGTGTCCAGCTGCTTCTCCTGGGACAATGAGGAGATTGCAGGGCCAGGGCTGGCCAGTGCAGTGACAGGGGTGGCTGCAGGGCTCTGGGGACTGCTACGGCCCCAGGAGCCTTGGCTTGGACATGGGGACAATTCCTCATGGGAAGGGAGGGCAGACATTGGGGTCCCTGCCCCAGAGGATTTGAAGGCCGTGTGGATGTGGCACTTGGGGACATGGGGCAGTGCTGGGAATGGCTGGACTCGATGGGCTCAGAGGGCTTTTCCAACCCAAACAATTCCTCATCCTCATTCTGCTGCAAGTATGATCCTGTTGCAGCCTCGAGTGTTTTAATGACTTTCCTAGAGGACAAAGCTGGAATTCTCTCTGCTGTCACAGCTGAATTTCAAGCCTCCTCCTGCTCTTTCCCTGCTTTGAGGAAATGACTCCACAGGGGCAGGAGTTGTGGATTTTTATCCCTGTACAGCCATGAAGCCAGCCAATCAACTGGAACCATAGGCATCCTTAAAAATGATTGAGAGCACGTCCAGGTCCCCAAAAATACTCTTGGAGCCGGTTTTTCTGGCTGTACAATGAGTTTTCCTTGTGCTCCAGACTTTCTTTCCTTGTTCTCTGTGTACAAACACCGGCTCAGGTGTGCCACGTTGGGGCACTGTTCACAAAGCTCCTTCCTGCTCATCTCACCTCTCTACATTTTGATTTTTGGGCAACAGCTTCTCCACTTGCAGGCAAAGCAAATTGCCTGATATGGAGTGAAATGAAACCAGCAGCTCAAAAATGTGCAAGAGCTGAAAGATGAGAGTCCTTAACTCCCAGCTCTCATTGTGGCACTGAGGTAACGAGGGAAGAGCTCAGCTGTGCATTAAACATTTCAAAATTCCCTTCCCCCAGGAATATTATGCATCATTTTTTCAGGGTGCTAAAGAGTAAGGGCTGGATTTTAGGTTTTTTATGTGCGATACAGACTTTAGAAGAGCAACATTTTGTAGACAAAGAGCCCAATCCGGGCTGGATGTGCCTGGGGGGAAATGCACACTGGAGCCAAACTGCAGCAATCACCAGCATTTCATTACAATAAAGGGCTTTTTTCTTAGAAAAAACAATTGTGTGGAATTTATCAGCTGCCATCATTTCAGCTGATTTGGTGCTTTTTCGAGCTGGAGGGACTGTGCTTGGACAGTGACAGTTTCAGGAGGGTTGGTGTGGGAAGGGCAGCTGAGGACACCTCAAGGGCTGAGGAATTCTGCATTGCTCCCTCCACCCCTGAGCACGGGGTTATTCCCTTCCCTGGAGCGGGGATGGATCGGCTCCTTGGCCCACTTGCACCTGAGTCCTTTTCCCACGGAATTTTCCGGTTAACCGGGCATTCCCAGCCCCTCCTCCTGCCCTGGTGGGTAAGGAGAGCTCCCTGGGCTTGCCCTCCATCCCCTCCTCTGCTCCCTAACCCGGAGCCACCTGCCCAGGCTGGGGGCACTGCCCGGGCTGCTGGGGAGTGTCAGTAACCCCGAGGAGGAGAAAAAGGGAATTTTCTGTCCCAGATCTCTGGGGGTGCTCCTGGCAGAGCCCTCCAAGGAGAGATCCCCACAGTGCAAATCCTTTGTGATGCCAGGTAGGAAAATATTCTTTAATTCGCTCACTGGTCTTAGTTCTGTTCCTTGAAAACAAATTTCTGAGTAGCTCTTCTATACTGTTTTATAAAACCACATGAATGTGCAGCTGGTTTGTAAAATCATAAAGAAAAACCTTGAAGTCATGAATAATATGACAATTTTTATGGCTGTAAATCCCTTAACCTTGTAGGCATTGAATTTATCTGCCTTTTATTACTTGAAGGATGTAAATACCTATTAGAGTGTAAATTTTGAGCTGAATAAACACATTGAGGAGGAATGTTTGGGACATTTTGTGTAGAAATAATAATCAATTCACAGCCTGCTATTTATTATTATTGCATATAAGACAAAAAAATCCTCTCAAGGGGGTGAGAGGATTGGGTGTAACAAAACATGGAGCTGTAGTAGGTGTGACACAAACATTAATTTACTATGGAGTGATGTGCACAAAGAGCATTTTGCAAGAGAGAATTCATGTGATGTTCAATCTATCCCAACAATTAAAATTTGTGTGAAGCTGTGTGATCTTTGGATACTCAGAAATCCTGAGCTTGGTTTATTTGGGTTGGTTTCAAAGTCTTGCAGGAATGTTTAATCTATAATTAACAACCCCTGCTCGCAACCATCTTGGTGGATGGAGCTTTGATGAAAACCTGATTTATTTTTCAGGGGATTCAAAGGTGCTGAGCACAAAAATTACAGAAAATATGGATTTGAGCTGCTCTACCTGAGGTTAATATTGATCTGAGCTAAGTGTCTGAATCCCTGGCTGGAGGCAGAGACATGAGCAGTCCTGGCTTCAAACACTCCTAATTAATGCAGGTCCTTGAGCCAATCCTAAATGAGAGCCTTTTGCTTTGCCTCTGGTTTATTATTTATGCCTCTGTCCCAGGGTTTTTATGTACTGTGTCATGATATGTTAATTAACTTGTGCTTCCCCCGCTCGAGTCATTTGGCTTAAGTTTTAATTAAATAGTGGATGTTAAGTGTGGTGTAGTGAAGAGATTCAGCTGAGGTTGCTTTTTGCTGGCTTGGAGGGATATTAAAGCTGAATATTCACTGTACTGGGAGCACTTCCTTCCGTGGTGTGGGACCCTGCCCCTCGGACCTACCTGGATCAAACAGGAGGAGATTCCCTGGATATTTATCCACATTTAGGAATTGTTTTAGTTGCAATTCTTTTATATATAAAAAGCTGCTATTTGGATATTTTTTTTGACTTCTTAGTGCCTGTTACTGCCCTTGCCTGTGCTGAGGTTTTTTTGCCTTAGGAAGTTCAGGATGGAATGAAAAGCTGGCAATGATGAAAACCTGGTTTATTTTTCATGGCATCCAAAGGTGCTGACTCAGGAAGTCTGAGGCATCTTTGACTTTCCGAGGAAAAAACAAATGGAGGGAAACCAGCCAGCTTCATGGGATCAATCAGATTTTTCCTGGGAGTTGGGGTAAATGGGATGTGACTCTGGGATTGTGTGACATCTACTCCTGAGATAATCTTTAGAAGGGAAGGTGCAAATTGTGGTAACAACAAATGAAAGTTTGCTCTGATTATTTGGTAGCTGTACTTAGGATGCACAGAGTTTTGGTCTATGGTACTTCACTAGAAAATTTGCCTTTAAGGTGTCTGTTTGACATGGTCTTATAGGATTCAATGGGATTACTCCTGTACTCTTAGAAAAAAACTGCTTTTCTGCCTCTGGCCCAGGCCTTTAACTGGTAGCTCCTTCAGATGGAGAAGTTTTTGCCTGTCCCCCAAAGTAGTTGATTAAAAATAAAACCCCAAACAGCCCCCAAGCCCAGCTCTGAGCAGTTTGGTGGAGCTGGGCTGGAGAATGAGCCTTTTGTGCTGCTGTTTTTCCCAGGAGCTGCAGCTGTGCCCAGCTCCCTCACAAACGAGTTCATCAGCTCCATTATTCCCCAAAAGTGCAGCAGCTGCTGCTCCACTCCAGCCTCATTTCCCTTGCCCTCCTCTCAATTGGTTCACTCCAAACATTTGGTCTCTAAATGGTTCATTTGTGGTAACCACATGGACAGAATCCATTGAAATGCTCCAGAGGGCAGCAATTGGGAGCCCCTGGCTCAAAGGATGGGATCACGTTGGGATGTGGAGTGTGGGCTCTCAGTTCCTGGCTCTCAGGAAGAGGTGCTGGAAGGGGAATGCTCGGAGGGCTTGGATTGTGCTGCTCCTTGGGAGCAGGGAGGAAATGGGAATGCTGTCCCTCTTTCCAGGCTTTCATCCCGATGGGTTTGGGGCTCCACGTGTTCCTTGCAAGTCTCTGGGATGCAGATGTTCCTGGAGTGGAAGGTGGCACTGTCAGGAATGTTAAACACCAGGAATGCTGGCAGGGAGAAGCTGGCCTGCTCACTAGGAAATGCAGCTAAATATTTACTGAGATTTTTTTCCAGGATTTTCCTAGATTTCCCCCAGTGCCTGTAGGATTCCAGCTGGAGGGAGCAGGTTTTGCATTCACACAACCTTTAGGATGTTCCTGCTGCTGTTTCCACTGCTGTTCCATGGCTGAGGCTGCACTGTTGGGGAAAAAAACCAAAGGAAATTCAGTTTTCTCTTGAGCAACTCAAAAGGCTTGGAAGATCCAAACAGTGTGGAAAAGCAGGAAGAGGATGGAAACACAAAGCACTTTGCTCTTGGGAATAGTCCATGGTCTTTTCAAATGCTGCAGATTCCTGCAGGTGTCTGGGAAGTTTAATTCTCTAATTGCTTCCCTTATTCCCTGGCTGTGAGCTGGGCATCCCATCCTGTCCATGGAATGCAATTTGAGGGAAAGCTTTGGAAATATTCTGGTTTTACCTGGCTGCCTGGGAAGAGGGGACCAAAATCCAAACCAACTGGGGCTTTAAAAAGGAGGGAGAGGGCAGAGAGTGCCAGGACACAGGGAATGGTTTCCCAGAGGACAGGGAGAGATGAGATGGGGGAAGGAACTCCTGGCTGGAATGGTGGGAAGGGCCTGGAATTCAATTCCCAGCAGAAAATTTGTGGCTGCCCCTGGATTCCAGGCAGTGTCCGAGGCCAGGCTGGACACTGGGGCTTGGAGCAGCCTGGGACAGTGGAAGGTGTCCCTGCCCATGGAATGGGATGGGATTTAAGGTCCCTCCCAGCCCAAACCAGTCTGGGATTCTGCACCCCCAGGGGCACGACCCATCCCTGCTCCAGCCTTACAGTTCCACTGGGGTTTGTTTGGCAGTGGAGGTTCCCCCTTTACCCAAAGCCACAGACACGCCTTTGCAGGATATCCATGGGTTTGATTCCAGTAACGCCTGGAAAAGGAGGATTGGGAACAGCTCCAGGGCACCCCAGAAAGTGAGAGCAGGCACAGGATCCAGGCCCTGAGTTTGGAGTGGGACACCCTCCAAACTCCACCCTCCTGTGGGTTGCTCTGCACAGGAGCAACCTGCAGCAGCCTGGATTCATCCTTGGTTTGCACAGGCGGATTTGGGAATCTGCTGCGGGATGTGTGACTGAGGAAAGGGAGCCAGCCCTCCTTCCCTGCCTTCTGTCCTTGATCCCGGCCACACGGTGGTGGTGTTGTTTTCCTGATCCCGAAAAGCTCTTCCTAGGAGCAGCAGGAGGAGTGGGAAGGGCTGGGTTTGTGGGATGCCGCTGACTGGCAGCAGCTGATCGTGAGAAACCTTCGTGCAGTTTTCATGTCAGGGCATCACTATTTGTGCGTATTAGCAGTGCTGCTTTTCCAGCTTCCCAGGGTTTGGAATCCAAAATTTCCCTGAATTTGGTAGTTTAGTGCTACTTTATCCCCATTGGGTGAAATGAGGTGAGCCTTTTTTCCAGAACTTAGGAACTCTTTGAGTCCTTGGCTGTCATTTTATAAAATTAAAGTTTTTGTTTGTGAAAAGGTGGTTTAGGCTCTGTTATAAGGAATGGATCATTCCAGATTCCCACTGGCAGATGTTTAAATCCCAAAAATATCTTGTTTGGGAGCCTGCCTGCCCAGGGAGAGGGCTCATGCAGTGGTGCTCAGGAGCAGACAGAGGCTGGAACTGCTGTGAGTGATCCCTGAGCTCCTGATCCAGGCCAGACCTCCAAATGCCCTGCAGACTCTGGAATGCTGTGAAATCCTTCCTGGAAGTCTGGGGAGTAGCCAAAGGCTGTGGGAAGAGGTAATTGAAACGTCCTTGAGATCCAGGAGTCCTGGCAGGCTGTGTCTACAGGCTGGGATTAAAGCAGGAGCTCGAGTAGGAATTAAACAAAAACTGACCCAAAACTGAACCAAAAGACCTCAAACCAAAAGAAACCCCAGCCAGACAGGATGGGGGTGTGGGATGGGCTCCTGCATCCCTGTTAGTCTGGCTCTGGAAGCTGAGGTGTGCCTGGGTTAATTTTAGGGCAGGTGCCACTTCTGTTGGTAAAACTTGACCTTGAAATGGTTTCTGGGTCCTGTCCTGCTTGGAAATGGAGCTCACATGGACAGCAGCGATGGCAGAGGAAGCAGAGCCACCCTTGTGTCCCTGCTGGTCCCCCAGCAAGGAGAAGGAGCAGCCAGCAGGGCCCAGAGCAGCTGTGCCAGGAGATCCAGAGGGGTTTGGTGCCTCTTCTTCCTCACCCCGTGGCCCCAGGGAAGGAAATCAGGTACACTTTAATTACATTTAATTACACTGCCTGATGATGCTGCTCCCCAGCACAGGAAGGACGTGGAGCTGTTGGAGCAGCTCCAGAGGAGGCACCAGCATGATCAGAGGGATGAAGCCAGGCTGGGGGTGCTCACCTGGAGAGGAGAAGGCTCCAGGGAGAGCTCAGAGCCCTGCCAGGGCCTGAAGGGGCTCCAGGAGAGCTGGAGAGGGACTGGGGACAAGGCATGGAGGGACAGGACACAGGGAATGGCTCCCACTGCCAGAGGGCAGGGATGGATGGGACATTGGGAATTAGGAATTGTTCCCTGGCAGGGTGGGCAGGCCCTGGCACAGGGTGCCCAGAGCAGCTGTGGCTGCCCCTGGATTCCTGGCAGTGCCCAAGGCCAGGCTGGGCACTGGGGCTGGGAGCAGCCTGGGACAGTGGGAGGTGTCCCTGCCATGGCAGGGGTGGCACTGAGTGGGCTTTAGGTTCCCTCTGAACCCATACCAAGATTCCATGATCTTCCTGGCATATTCCTGGTTCTTGTGTAGCTGCAGTGGAGCCTTGTGCAGTTGGAGCTGTGTAATCTGTTCAGTTCCATGGAATTTAATTTCAAAATGCATTTCAAAAAGGGCAGTTTGGGGGAAGTTCAGTGTTTGGGGGCAGAGCAGGCTCTGACAGCTCCTCTCCATCAGGCACCTGTCAGTGCAGCTCCAGCATCCTCAGCAGCCCTCCAGTGCCATTTACTCTGAGTGGGCTTTGAATTCATTGTATGCAGTTCAACTTTGGCAAGTTCTTGTACTTCATTTGCTTGTAAGCTATGGACAAAAATGGCAGTAATTTGAATTTTTTCTAGGTCACTGTACACTATTATCAGCTGGTCTCCTTCCTATCAATTTCAACTATTCAGTTTTTAGCCAACAGATTTTTAAAATAAATATTCCCTGGCTGAAAAGGAGGAGATGCTGTTCTAAAATTGTTAGAGCTTGTTGTTAAAAATGACCTTCATGCAAGAGGAGGTTATTTGATTTAAATAGACTTTAAAAAGAGTTCTTCATTTCAGCAGAGCAGATTTGGATAGACTGAGAGACTTGCCTGACCATTAACTGAGGACAGGAAGGAATTCCAGCACTGCTCCAGTGACAGCTGATAAGGAGGAGAAAGGCTTGGCCCTTTGTGTAGAAAATTGGGATTGGGAGAATTTTGGAATAATGAGAGAGCCTTGGAAGGAGGAGAAATCATCCAGGTGGTGTGGTGGAGGGGGGAGCTGGCCCAGAGGACAGCACAGGACAGGCTCCCGTTGCGCCCTGCTTGGTGTTTCCAATAAATGTGTGGCCATCCCTGGAGCCTGCTCTCACCTCAGGCCTGTGCCTTCAGAATTCCCTTGTTCCCTGTGCTCAGGCAGGCTGAGAGATCCCTGCCCTGGCTCTTCTCCAGCTCCAGTTTCTGGGCTGGTGGATATTCCTGAGCAGTCACGTGCCCTGTCCAGCTGGCTGGAGGCACAGGGACTGTGGTGGCTGGAGGTCAGTGCTCGCTGCCCAGGAGCTCCCAGCTCTCCTGCCCAGCCTGAACTCGGGTCAAACACTGCTGCAGGACAGGGAGGGAGGGCTCCCTTCCTTCTGGCCTTGTGGCTAAGGGTTAGAGGCAACCTCTCCTCTGCCTGAGGTGGAGTGGGAAGAGTGACGAAATACCAAATGTTGTCTCAGGAGAGGCTCCTCCAGCAAAGCCATGCTCCGTGCTGAGCAATCTCCCGACAGGAAATACAGCCAGCCCCATCCAGAATTAGCTCGGATCCATTCTTTTCAGCCAATTTTTATTTTTTTCTCTGATAACGCACTCACAACATCTCTAATTTTAGCCTGGCTCTACGTTCTCAGAGCGAGCAGTGCCAGGAGGGTGGAGCAGGGCCCTGCTGGGAACGTGACTGAGCTGAGGGAAATGTGCCCAGCTCCCCACGCTCCACCTGAGCAAAGCCCAGGGAATGGGCCTTTGCAGTGCCACTCCTGGATTTTAGGAATAAATCCCTGTCGGGGGTGTCCGTGGGCCGCTCACCACCCCAAGCAGGGTTTGTCCATGTTCTGGGTGGGGGTGTGGATCTGCTGGAGCTGCGGGAAGCTCTGCAGGGAGNTCTCCCGACAGGAAATACAGCCAGCCCCATCCAGAATTAGTTCGGATCCATTCTTTTCAGCCAATTTTTATTTTTTTCCCTGATAACGCACTCACAACATCTCTAATTTTAGCCTGGCTCTACGTTCTCAGAGCGAGCAGTGCCAGGAGGGTGGAGCAGGGCCCTGCTGGGAACGTGACTGAGCTGAGGGAAATGTGCCCAGCTCCCCACGCTCCACCTGAGCAAAGCCCAGGGAATGGGCCTTTGCAGTGCCACTCCTGGATTTTAGGAATAAATCCCTGTCGGGGGTGTCCGTGGGCCGCTCACCACCCCAAGCAGGGTTTGTCCATGTTCTGGGTGGGGGTGTGGATCTGCTGGAGCTGCGGGAAGCTCTGCAGGGAGACCTGGCCAGATGGGACCCAGGGGTCAGCAGGCCAAAGGGCTGGGTCCTGCACTTGGGTGACAACAACCTCTGGAATGCTCCAGGCTGGGAAAGAGGGGCTGGAAATCTGGGAAAGGCCCTGGGGGTGCTGGTGACAGCAGCTGGACACGGGCCCAGGTGGGCAGGAGTGCCCAGGTGGGCAGGAGGCCGATGGCCCCTGGGTTGGGTCAGCCCTTCATGNAGGTGGCACTGAGGGCTCTGGGCTGGGGACAAGGTGGGGATCGGGCAGAGCTGGGACTGGATGGCTGTGGGGCTTTTCCAGGCTCAGGGATCCCGGGATTCGGTGAGGTTTGCGGGGCAGGCTGTGAATGGGGTTGTGCAAAGGAGCTGAGAAACTTCTGAAATCCCAGCTGGGAATCCGGGCTGGATGAGCCTGCCCGGGGGTTAAACACTCCTGCAGGACTCAGTGCTGGGCTTATCTTCACTTAGTCTTGATCTCAGCACCAGTTAAACGCTGGGCAATGCTTTGAACTTTCCTTGGTAGAAGAAATGTGGGCAGTTCAGGCTCTGAGGCCTTGGGATCAGGACTCTGTGTCCCCCTGGAGAGGAAATGGGCACCCCAGGGATGGACTCCCCGTGCCCCTGGCAGAGCTCGAGGCCAGCTTGGATGGGGCATGGAGCTCAAACCTGGATTTTGAGCACTGGAAGTTTGAGCTCCTGAGTAGGTCCAGGCTTTACTGCTGTGTACTTAAAAATGGGCGCAGAGACAATTTAGTCTAAACTCAGAACTGGAATTTTTCAGGATTTCAGCAATACCTCAGTTCAGACTTGGCATTGGGCTCAAATCCAGCTCATTTAAACATATTAAAAACAAACCAAAACAAATGTCACTGGGAGTTTCTGGGGGCACATTAATGATAATAATGATGAATGCAATTAATATAATTTGCTTTTTTAAATAAGGGCTCTGTGAGAATTCTGGCAGAGAGTGAGACAAGCGGGCCCATGACCAAGTGATCTCCCAGCTCTCCAACCTCCCCTTTATCATCTGTGCTGTTTAAAATCATCAGGGAGTTATTTTGATAAGAGTTTTGAGCTTGTGAGGTTTAAATTGACAAGAAAACTTTAGAGGAGCATTGAGCCCTTAACAGTAAATGGGTCTGAATTAGATTTAAAATTATATTTAATTTGGGGCTAAGCCTCAGCCACAGCTTTGGGGATGTAACACTTAAAGCTCTGCTTTTGTAAAATGGCAAAAACTGTGTTCAGTTCAGTGAAATTCCTGATGTGATCCCTGCTGCCTTTGGGAGCAGGGATAATCTGCATCCCGAGGAGTCTCAGTGTGGTGAATCATGCAGCACAAACTCTGCTCACAAAAACCTGCTTCATTATATAATGATGCTCAGGGATTGCCAGGGCTCTGTCCTACAAGACATGGAACAATTCTAACCTGAGAAATACAAAAAGCTGATTTAGAGCGAGCTGCCTGGCTTTGCTGACAGTGGGTTTGGATGATGGTGCTCAGCCACTCTTTCCTGGACAATCCTAAAGCCAAGGGCTGGTTATTTGTGGAATTAAACTTGCCATAAAAGTACAAATTAAAGGCAAAAGGAGCATTTCATTAGTTTTTTGATCACTTAAAAAATTTTATTTATTTTTTATTTCCTGACTGAAATTCTCCCTGAGTTTCAAGGGCTCACCTGTGTGAGCTGTAGCTCTGGTAATGATACACTCCCTGTCACACAGATTCCTTACCTGATCACATTAAAGCCTTCACAAATTCTCCTGGACAAGAGCAGATGTTGCCAGGTTTAAAAACAAAATTAAGCCACCAGCAGCAGCTCTTGAGAATTCCTCAGCCATCGGGGCTTAATTCCATGGTGCTGTGCTGTTGTCTGTCAACCATTCATGCAATTAAGGGAAAATCTCTCCCAAGGTTTCCATGGTGCTGGAGCACTCCAGGAGAACAGGCAGCCCACACAGGAGCCAGCAGCAATGAAATATTAATTGAGCACCAGCACATGTTCAATAATCTCCACACTTAATCCAGGCCCAGCAAACGAGGAGTGAAGCAGAGCACAGCCAGGCTCTTCCTTTGTCCAGGGGGAAAAAGCCATTTCCCCTGGGCTTGGGGTGGGAGGTGGCAGTGCTGCTCTGGGGGGCTGGAGCTGGCCCAGGGGGGGTGGGTGTGCATCCAGAGAAACCCAAGGGAAAAGGGATTGGGAAATGTGCATCAAGCAGGGGATGATGGATTTACTGCAGCGCCCGGAGGTGCTGGAGTCCTGGAATGGTTTGGGTGGGAAGGGACCTTACAGCTGATCCCATGGCACTGAGCCATGGCAGGGACCCCTCCCACCATCCCAGCCCCAGTGTCCAGCCTGGCCTGGGACACTGCCAGGGATCCAGGGACAGCCACAGCTGCTCTGGGCACCCTGTGCACTGAGAATTTTACACTTTCTGTGTTAAAAGACCAACAGACCCTCAAGAGAACACTGCGTTTGACCTGAGGCTGTAGAAAAAACTTCCAAAATTAAATAATAACACTAAGATTATAAGTGTGTAGTTTAATTAAAAGCGTGTAGTATCACATAATAAAAAACTTAGAGTTGAAAGTTTTGAAATATAGTAATATATATAAAACAAGATAGAAGTTTTAAAGCAGAAGCTAGTCCTTCTTCTTTACCTTCTTCTTCACCTTCTTCTTCATGGGTTTGGGTGGTGTTTTGTAATTAAACAAAAAAGTCCACATTGTGAGACAGGAGTGATTAGTTATTAAGTTAAAAGTAAAAATAATTTAAGTATCATTTCTTAATTAAATAGTTTTTCCTTAAAAGACCTTGTAAAGATAAATACGAAGCCATTTTATAAATTATTAGTAAAGTACTGTAAAACTCACAACTTTCAAAACTATAATATAAATAAAAAATAAGAAACATCTGAATCCAAATGCAAAATACCATCTCAAACACTTTCAATCCCAACCCCAACCAAAGCAAACAAACAAAAAAATAAAAGCACAATATTAGTGGTGCCCCATGTGAGCATCGAGCTCACAATATTCAGATCATGAGAGTGAAGCTTTCCAGAAGAAAACTTTCCCTGAAAAGCCCCAGGTGGGGGAGGAACCAGAACTTTTTGCCCTCCAGGTGTTCTGAAGTGCTGCAGATGAAAGGGCCCCGCCAGCCCCTCTGGCTTTTCTTCAGAACACACTCCTGGTTCTTGTTGTTCTCCTGGCTGCTGGCAAGTCCCACAGCGGGGCTTTAGGTTGAAGAAGTTGTGGTGAGTTGCCTTGTCCCTAAAAAGGCCAAATCCCAGGCTGGAATGCCAGCATTCCAAGGATTGATGGTGCAGGTCCAAGCAAGAGGCTGGGAGAGTGGGTGTTCATGGAGAAAAATCATGGGAAAACTGAGAACTGTGTTCTCTGGCTTATTTAATTTCTAAATATCTCAGAAAGGGCTCTGTCAGCTCCCGTACATGAGAGCAGATAATGGGGGAGATATTGGTATCTGAAAAGAGACTTTCCGGGGCTGAACTGTATTTATTTTAAACTTCTGAGGTGTCTGATCTACAAAAACCTGAGAGGATGTGTGCAGATAAAGTTTCAAGAAGAAAGGGAGTGATAACTCTGGACTTGAAAGGGAAGTTGAGAAGGAAATATCAAGGTTTGCTGCTTTTTGCTTTTTTCCCCTAATTTCTCCACTTCAGATGCTAATTAACATTTCAGAGGAAGGAAGGCCTTGCTAAAAATCCAACATCTCTCCTTAAGGCTTGGCTTAAAAAGAATTCAAGACTTGTGTTGAAAACCAGGCTAATATTGGCATTCCTGATATTTTAAGGATAAAAGAAGGAACAAATCAAGCAAAGCCATCCTAGACTGTCTCTCAAGCCCACATAAAGAAAGAAATTCAGGCAAAAGAGGGTTTTAAATACTTGGCAACTCCTCTTTAAGATTGATTTCAGTTCTTTTCCCTTGTTTTCCTGAGTGCATCCCAGGTAGTTATTCCCTTCAGATATTTGTGAATTCCCCATTCCTGGTCAGACAAATTACTGTGGAAAATGGTGGCACCTCAAAATACTGAATTTTCTTTAATACCAACTCTGGCAGTGGGAGCCATTCCCTGTGTCCTGTCCCTCCATGCCTTGTCCCCAGTCCCTCTCCAGCTCTCCTGGAGCCCCTTCAGGCCCTGGCAGGGCTCTGAGCTCTCCCTGGATCCTTCTCCTCTCCAGGTGAGCACCCCCAGCTCTCCCAGCCTGGCTCCAGAGGGGCTCCAGCCCTGCAGCAGCTCCGTCGCCCTAAAATGCTTTTCAGCAGAAAAATCAGCTCTCTGTTGTCCAAATCTCTTTTTTTCTTGACTTAATAATGAGTAAAAAAATCTTACTAGACGATTTATCAGTCATGAGAAAGAAATAGAAGTAATTATGGACACTAATAACAAAAGGAATTGTCCTCAGTAGGATAAACTAATCCAGTGCTCCCATTTTCCTTGCTGTAGTGACAATACTATGTTGGGATGGGCATTGCAATCCTCCCAAGAGGGAGTTTTCCAACCCAAAACTCCTCCAGAAGATAAATCCCACCTCCATGGGCATTCCCTGCTGTGGGACTGACAGCACTGCTGCATAATTGACCCTTGGACCTGTGGAAATTTCGGGATCCTTTTGTCACCCCTTATCTGTGGGATGTTTTTCCCCGGGGTGGCCAATAAATATTTGACCCTTCAGACCTTCAGCCCTGTGTTGCTGTGGCAGCTGTGAACCCCTGAGGTGACACTAAATTAACTTTGCTTGGGACAGCCCAGGGACCCATAAATGATTTTCCTGCTTTTCCATCTTCTCCTCATAACTTCATCTGCCACCGTAGTCCCTGATTTTCTTTTTTCCCAGATAAAAAAACATTCTGCTGATGAAACAAACTGGACTTTTCTACCTAATGGGGGAAATTTCTGTTTCCTGCTCACCCATGATTTTTGGTCTCCTGGTTGTGGCTCCCAGCTTTCCTTGGGGACTCTGAAGTTCTGCCCTCTGTCCCTGGCAAGGGCAAAGCTTTCCTGGGCTGCTGCTGGAGCTCAGCACTGCCTGGCCAAGGGCTGGGAGGGCACAGAGGCAGTCCTGGCTCGGGAGGAG
This sequence comes from Leptocoma aspasia, assembly GCA_013399835.1. Taxonomy (NCBI): domain Eukaryota; kingdom Metazoa; phylum Chordata; class Aves; order Passeriformes; family Nectariniidae; genus Leptocoma; species Leptocoma aspasia. The sequence continues at coordinate 31,031 of VXAX01007060.1, read as the reverse complement.
CCTCCTGCCCTTGCCAGCCTCTGGGAGCCCTCAGAGTGGGGATCGCTGCCAGGGCTTGGGCTGCTGACATCCCTGACTGTGCTATTAATCATTTCGGAATTTCCTGCCGGCTTTCTGGATTTTCCTAGCTGCAAGCTTGCTAAGGTTTTTCCTTCCCAAGGGAAAACTCCACTTTCTCAAGGGGAGTTTGACTTTTACACGGGGCCTGGGCTGCCAGGGCACTGGGAGAAGCAAAAAACTTGATTTTCCTGCTGCTCCTGGCAATCCCTTTATTCCACAAGATGTGCTGGGGCAAGGCCACCTCGCTAACGAGAAAATCCCCAGTGGGAGACACCAAATAATGGGCGCTTACTGTCCAGCTTTATCTAAAGCTCTTTTGTGCTTGGATTTAAACAAAAAAAAAAAGCTGCTTTTATTATTTTTGTGAGTTTTATCTCTTCAGCTGGTCTGGAGACAGTGTATTAGTCAGATGTGTGGGTAGTGGATCACCCAGGATGTCAAACTCGGTGTTTTAATTAAAAATACAAGGCTTTGACATATTAAGCATCCATTAAAAGCCCCACTGCTTGTCTGGGGAGGCTCTGAGGGCAAAACTGAGCTGATTAAATTGAAAGGATGGAAGTGTTGCTTTGGATTATTGTTATTATTTTGCTTGTCTCCCAAGGAAGAGATCTGGAGGGTTTATCTGGCTGGGGGACAACCAGCAGGTGAAAAAATGTCATTTTTTTCCCTGTTAAAGCTGAGTGTTTTTATTTGATTAGCACAGAGCAGAGTGGGGAGTGTTGGGTGGTGTGGCCTGAAGGCCGCCGGGCTTTGCAGGGAGAGGAGAAATTGTATTTTTTAAATCCATGTGGCACTTTAAACAAGGAGGATTTCTTCCCCCACAGGCTCTGTTTTCAGGTGTGCTTGGATGCAGACGTGCATGGCTCTGGGCTTTCCTTAGAATGGAAAGTTTCTTTCCTTTCAGGAGCAGCTATTTAGTGTACTCATGCCAAGCAGACCAATAAATGTTATTAATTATCACAAAAGCAGTGATCCTGCCCTGGTTCAGGCCACCCTGCACACCTCAAAGTCTCTCCTGGCTCTGATGGGTGCCCCAGCCTGAGGAATTTTCCTCCTGGCAGTGCTGGCTCAGCTCTGCAGCTGGATTTTGGGATGTTCGGTGCCTTTCCCTGCTGGAGGTGCTGCAGTTGTGGCTCCTACCCCTGGCAGTGGGGTTTGGGTGCTGTCCCAGCAGGGATCGTGTCCCCAGGGCTGCTCCTGCACCTGGATTCCCTGCACAGCTGGGGGGCTTCATTCCCTAAATGTTCACACAAAACTCAGGAAGTAAAGAGAGATCTTTGAACTAAAACCCCAAACCATGAAGGACTGAATTGTGGTTGCCCAGGGAAGGGCTGTCCCTTTGTCCCACATCCATCAAAGCTGAGCACTAATGAAAGGGCCTTCTCCAGTCTGAGCAGGAATTGTTCCCTGGGAGGGTGGGCAGGCCCTGGAATAGAATTCCCAGAGCAGCTGTGGCTGCCCCTGGATCCCTGGCAGTGCCCAAGGCCAGGCTGGATGGGACTTGGAGCACCTGGGACAGTGGAAGGTGTCCCTGCCATGGCAGGGTGGAATAAATGAGTTTTAAGGTCCTTTCTAACCCAAACCAGTCTGGGATCCCATGATTATACCAAGGAAAATGGGAAAATGAGAGGCTGCTGCACAGCTGCCTTTTCTGGGGTTATTTTAGGCAACCACAGCTTTCTTTAATTTTGAAATAGAAAATAGGAGGAGAATTTGATTAATCTGGGTAAATTTGAGTGGGTGGTGGCATTTGGTTGGAATCTGATTTTAGCTGAATGGGAAGGTGCTGGGCCCTGGGGAGGTGCAGAGCTGTGCATTGGTATTCAGGAGCTGCAGGGCTGCAATCCTGCCAGGCTATTTAAAACCTGCAGAAAAACCTCCTGAAACAAGGTTATGCTCTTCATTTGCCATTCCAGGGCTGAGAAACTGCCACCTCCAGAAAGGCAACACAAACCTCACCACACTTGGAGCTTGTCCATAGCGAAGCTGAACCAATTTTGGTTCCTTTTGATGCTGCCTTTCAATGGATGTGTGGATAAAAGAGGCAGATTTAATGACTGTAAGTGATTTAATTCCGAATGGACAATGATTCTGCACTGAAACTCTGCAGTGTTGTAGGGATGTGGCCACTGTGTGAGGGTTTTGGGAAGGAATTTTGGGAAGAAATGGGCTTTGAATTGCAAAACTTTGTCTCACTTGAACAGACACCCTTGTACGTGGGAGCTCTGGAAGTTTAGTTACAGCTCTCCTTGAATACATTAAAATCGGGGGGGGGGTTGTAGTTTTAAAGCAAAATAATCCCAGCACAGCTGAGGGTCAGCAGTGGTAGGTTGGGTGTGGTGGCACCCTGGGTGTGGGGAAGCCTCAGGGATCGTGCCACAGTCCCAGATTTTAGAGAATGCTCTCAAAATCAGCATTCAAGTGGGGCAGCTGGGTGCCATCCCCTTCCCTGCTCTTCCCAGCTTTCCTCCAGTGCTGGAGATGGGAGGCTGTGGGGTGAGGAGCAGCTCTGGGAGGGATTTGGGATTGTCCTGCTCAGGGGATGGCCCTGGTGATCCCACAGCCCAGGAGCCTGGACAGGAACAGCCAGGTCCTGTTGTGTGCTCCCTCCTGGGCCCAGATCAAGAAATCTGGGTTCTGGGCTCAGCATCAGGATCAGGGCAGGATTTCAGAGCAGATCCAGGGGAAGGCAGAGGGGGGGAGCAGCAGCCCGGGTTTCTCCAAGCCCAGTCTGTTCCCAGCCCTGCAGGAGCTGGAACTCTCTGGGAGGAGCTTGGAACGCCGAGGGTGTTGCCATGGCAGGTGACTGCTGTGTCCTGTGCTTGAAGTTTCCTAAATTAACAAGGGATTTGGGATCCTAAAAGGGTTGTGTGGGGCAGAGCTCTGGCCTTGGAGCACTCCTGGCCCTTCCCTGCTCATCCCTGTCCCCAAACCCAGTGACACAACTGCTCCTGGGGCAGCAGATGGATCCAGCTCAACAAAAACACCCAACCACTCCCCTGAGGAGCCAAAAAAAGGCCAGGAGGACACCAGGTGGGTCAGGAGGTGGTGGAAGGAGAAGCTCTGGAGGTTTGGTGCAGTGAGAAGGCAAACAGGGATGCTGCAGGCTCCCTCCAGGAGGTGCTGGAGGGAGCCTGCAGCATCCCCAGGAGGCATCCAGGGCTGGAGCAGGGAGAAGATGCTGGACAGAGCCTGCAGCATCCCGGGCATGGAGCAGGGAGGAGATGCTGGACAGAGCCTGCAGCATCCCGGGCATGGAGCAGGAGGTGCTGGACAGAGCCTGCAGCATCCCGGGCATGGAGCAGGAGGTGCTGGACAGAGCCTGCAGCATCCCGGGCATGGAGCAGGAGGTGCTGGACAGAGCCTGCAGCATCCCGGGCATGGAGCAGGAGGTGCTGGACAGAGCCTGCAGCATCCCGGGCATGGAGCAGGAGGTGCTGGACAGAGCCTGCAGCATCCCGGGCATGGAGCAGGAGGTGCTGGACAGAGCCTGCAGCATCCCGGGGATGGAGCAGGAAATGCTGGACAGAGCCTGCAGCATCCCGGGCATGGAGCAGGAAATGCTGGACAGAACCTGCAGCATCCTGGGCATGGAGCAGGGAGGAGGTGCCGGGGCTGGCGGTGTCTGCGTGGCTGTGAGAGCGGCAGGGGCTGCTTTAGCAATGAGCAGCAGAACAATCCCAGAGAGCCTTCCCGGGCTTCAGCTGCACCTGGAGGCTGCTCTGGGAACGGCAGGGATGTCCTGAGAGACTGGGCACCGCTGGGTGCAGCAGGGGGAGCACCGGGGGGACCTGCCCGGGCCACCTTCCCCGAGCCCGGGCCACCTTCCCAGAGCCCGGGCTCGCCCCCAGTCCGGCCCAGGGCACTCCCTGGAGGGAGCTGCCCGCCCTGAGCCAGGGCTCAGACAGCAGCACAGGCTGTCCAGAGGCTGGCCCTGGATCCCTGGCAGTGTCCCAGGCCAGGCTGCACGGGGTTTGGAGCAGCCTGGGGTGGTGGGAGGTGTCCCTGCCCTGTCTCATGGAATGAGATGAGCTTTGAAAGGTCTGTTCCAACTCAAACTATTCCAAGATTCTCCCGAGGCACCAGTGGGCGCCTCAGCCCTGTGGAAGGGCCCATTTCCCTCTCTTCAGGTATTTGGTGCTTCACTTCCCCGGTGGCCGCAGGAGGAATTTCCACATGGAAAGAGTGCTCAGGGATTGGGAACTGCCCAGGGAGGGTTGGAGTGCCCATCCCTGGAGGTGCCCAAGGAAGGGTTGGAGGTGGCACTCAGAGCTCTGGGCTGGGGACAAGGTGAGGACCAGGCACAGGTTGGACTTGGTGATCCTGGAGCTCTTTTCCACCCTCACTGAATCAGGAATGTGAGGTTTTATTCACTGAGTAAATCTCAGCCATCAGCAGCCCCCATTTGAAGTGTCCTTTGATTATTCGTGGGATGAAAGTCAGGGCCTGGGCTGGAGCTGTGGAGCATCAGAACCTGGGGCCGTTCAGAAATGCCCATATCTCTCCCTGGATAACAAACATCCCATTTATCCCGTGTTTCACGGATTGTGGGAAGGGGAATTGCTGTTTGGAACTCCTCTGTTCTCATTATTGAGATGGAACTGCTTTGTTTCCTTGTGCCACAGCAGAGACTGGAATGGCCCCCCAGCCTCCCTGCAGCTGCAGAAAATCGAATTAAAGCGAAAACACTTCACTGTGCCTGTGCAAGATCCCCAGCTTTATGCCATGGTGTTCGGGTTTTCCTTTCCTGGTGTCTGGCAGAGCTTTGGGAGATCTTTGCCCCCATCCCGAGGGCAGGGTGGGCTGCGGGGCAGAGCCCCTGAGCCAAGAGCTGCTGCTCTCCTCCCTCCTGCTGAACCTCCCTGCGAGTGGCTCTCCGTGTGCTGCGGCGGAATATTGGGGAAGATGTAATTAAAAACCTTCTGTGCTGCTGCTGTGCCGAAATCCCAGCGGTGAGAGGAGCNCACCCAGCGCAGAGCGGCCCCGCTATTTGCTATCCAAAGGAATCCCGGGTGTTTCACCCCGATCCCCCGGGATCCGGGGGTGGGAGCAGCTGTTGCCATGCCAACCGGGGTTTCCAGCTCTGCCACATCCCATCCTCAGCGCGGCTTCGCCTCGGACCTGCAGCCGAGGTGAGGCAGGCTCAGCGCAGCCGGGGATGTGATGTGCGTTCGAATTTTGCTGCGCAGGCACTGATTAGATCTGAGCGGCGTCCTCAGGATGGATTTATCCCCCAGATCTGCGTGTCGGGGAGACAGAAGGTGCTGCCCCGGCCAGGAGGGTCAGGGCAGAGGCAGCTCTGATATCTCCAATTCACACCTTTTTTTTTTTATCTGCACGCTCATCACCCACAGGCTGCCAAAAATCCGCTCTCAGCCCCTCCTCCCCAGCTCTGGGCTTCCCCTTGGATTTTCCCGCAGGTTGGAGAGTTCAGGGACTCCCCTCGGAGCCCGCGGCAGCTCTGACAACCTCTCCAACAACAATCTCCGTGTGGGGACTCCCGGGAGCTGAGAAACCCAAGGGTTTCCTGAGGATTGCAGGAATGGGGAGGAGCTGGCCCGGAGCCGTGGCTCTGGGCAGCGGCAGTGGCGGGGTTGGTGGCCCTGTGCGGGTGGCTCTGCGTGCCACCACCCTGCCTGTCCCTCCCGCACCCCGGGATACACCAGTGCCAGGGATTTCTGTTGCTGGGCAGTTTTCCCGAGTCAGGGATGTCTTTGGGAGGCAGAGCTGCCAACAGAGCCTGTCAGAGGGAGGGTGAGGGTGGGAGCAGCTCCCGGCCCAGCGCTGGGGGAGCTCCAGTCTGCCGGGAAACTGGGAATGATTCCAGCCCGGGGTGGCTTCCTGCCCTGCGGGGGCATTTTGGAGGTGAAAAGGCAGTGGGGCACTTTCAGGTTTTAAAGGAGTAAATGCTCAAATTCTCTGGGAGGCACAACGCACTCAGCTTTTGGAGTCACCTTTTTGGGGACTTCCTTTGCCAGGGAATTCGGCAGCAGAAGTGATCCATCAGGAATGAACGAGTTGAAGTGTAGGAGCGAACACATTCTAATTTTTCCTCTTTATTTCCCTTCTGTGCTGGGTAAAAAGGAAATAAGGGTCAAATTCCAGTTCCTAAATTCCCAAAATATTTTGGTTTGGATCAGTACCTGAATTTATCCCAGCCTGGCTGCTCCGTGGGTTTATCAGGAAGCTCCTGTTTTCCCCCCATATAAACATGGAATTCCTTTTGGAATTGCTTTTGCAGCTCACAGGTGGAGTTGTGCATAAAAATACTGTGGAAAAGGAGTTGCTGTAAATATTTATTTATTCAGTGTAAAAATTTCTTTTTTGGAGCAGATCTACAAGGTCTTCTTCAGGAAAAAGTGATTTATCCATTTAATATGTGAGCAGCAGGGATGTGCTCTGGGAATGCTCTGCCACAATCCAGAAGTTCTTCATTAATTAATTGTTTATTAATAATTTTCAAACATCCTGGAAGTCCAGATCCCTTCCCAGTGGCTGTTGGAAATCACCTGTTTTATGCAGGATACTCAGTTTTGTCAGGAAATTTGTCCCTTGCTGTGAGATCCTCCAGATTTTTGGCATTGCTGCTATTTCTAAGCTGTATTTTTAAAAATATGGGAAATATTAATGTACCACAAGGTTTAAGGAATGGCAGAGTCGGGAGATTCCATGCCTGCACTTCCCTGGTTGAGGTCCCAGCTCATCTCCAGGAGCTCCACCCACTCCTCTTCACCCAAACCAGCCCAAATGTGTTTTGCTGCTGTTGCAAAAACATTATTTATCCTGCTGCCACACTTCATTTTGACAACTTTTTCGAAAATCCGTGATTAAAAAAGTCCTCCCAGCTAGCATAGGTAGGGGAGGAGGGAGAGCTTAAAAATTCTGCTCGTTTGGAGTAATTTTTAATCTTTCCCCCTAATTATTTAATCACTGCAGGAGTGCTGAGGATGTGGCATCAATAATGCTGTTTTTGTGTTGGCTGAGGCACAGCCCAGCCAGGCTCAGCTCCTTCATCTTTTATTCGGATTGATCTCCACTCCCGTTCCCCAGGAACTCCAGGAGAGCCTGGCAAGAAATCCAAGAGCACCTTTTGAATTTCACTTGTTTTACCAAGAGCTGTTTTAGGGAGTCACTGCCCGGGGCTCTCACCTGGCTGCTCACACACCCTGCAGGAGCCTCGGAGGGGCAATCCCTGCAGCATTCCTGGTGGAAATCGGGGATTTGCTGCTGAAATCCGAGAATATGTGGCAGGGTTACACCCGGGTGTAAAGTCTGAGGTGGGAATGTGCGGACAGCACGGGGGGAAGCTGCTCCCCCGCAGCACTTTGGGGCTGCCCTGGTTGTCCCCTGGTTGTCCCCAGTGCCCTTGGAAAAGGGATGAGCCCCGGTGGTGCCAGCTCCAGGCGTGCTTGGGGAGGGAATGGTGAAAATGGGCAGCTCTGGAGGGGGAGCACGGCAGGCACTGCCCAGTTCCCACTTGGATCGCTGCAGGACATGATCCGGAGATCCCAAACCCCTCCCGAGCTGCTCCTGGCTGAGCCTGGGGGGCTCACAGCATTCCTACCCCGGCAGGGATGGGATCCAGCTGCTCCCAGGGGTGTCACAGCATTCCCAACCCCGGCAGGGATGGGATCCAGCTGCTCCCAGGGGTGTCACAGCATTCCCAACCCCGGCAGGGATGGGATCCAGCTGCTCCCAGGGGTGTCACAGCATTCCCAACCCCGGCAGGGATGGGATCCAGCTGCTCCCAGGGGTGTCACAGCATTCCCAACCCCGGCAGGGATGGGATCCAGCTGCTCCCAGGGGTGTCACAGCATTCCCAACCCCGGCAGGGATGGGATCCAGCTGCTCCCAGGGGTGTCACAGCATTCCCAACCCCGGCAGGGATGGGATCCAGCTGCTCCCAGGGGTGTCACAGCATTCCCAACCCCGGCAGGGATGGGATCCAGCTGCTCCCAGGGGTGTCACAGCATTCCCAACCCCGGCAGGGATGGGATCCAGCTGCTCCCAGGGGTGTCACAGCATTCCCAACCCCGGCAGGGATGGGATCCAGCTGCTCCCAGGGGTGTCACAGCATTCCCAACCCCGGCAGGGATGGGATCCAGCTGCTCCCAGGGGTGTCACAGCATTCCCAACCCCGGCAGGGATGGGATCCAGCTGCTCCCAGGGGTGTCACAGCATTCCCAACCCCGGCAGGGATGGGATCCAGCCACTCCCGGGGGGATCACAGCATTCCTACCCCGGCAGGGATGGGATCCAGCTGCTCCCGGGGATTCTGTGAGGGGCTGAGTCTGGACCCGTGCTTGGAGCAGGTCTGGAACCAGCTGAGCCCCAGGCTGGGAATTGCTCGGGGCCTGAGGCAGGAATAACCAGGAGGAGCCCAGCAGGCCCTGGAAGGGGAGCAGGGCTGTGTGGAGGCTGTGCTGTCCCACTGCCCCACTGCTCCCATCCCAGGACCTTGCTGTGGGTCACTGGAGTGTGGGTCTGGCTGTTGAGCACGATGAGAATTCCCTGCAGCCGCTCCAGAGGCACTTTTGGCACAGGAAGCCCGGGTTTTGTCCCTGTCACACTTTGTGCAGGGCGTGTTTGCAGCGCTGGCATGAGGCAGGCACGGAGAGCCCTGGGCAGAGATGGAGCATGTGCAGCTCCACATTCCAGGAATTAATAATTCCTCTTGGAGCTATTCAGGAGTGCTTTAAATCTTGCATGAAGGGCTCAGGCATCAATGGAATCTTCATCCAAATTTTTCTTTGCATTTCTACGTAAGATGATGCTGGAATGGAGATTAAAGTTTTGTATCAAATGTCATCACCTGGAAGGGGAAAATAAATAAAAACCTGGAGCCCTGGGGAGCACTGTCCAGCATCCTGGTGAAGGATTAAGGCAAAGAGCCACAAAATATTGGGATTTTGACATGGTTTTGGTTTCTGTGTAGCAGAGTGGGCTGAAAAGGGCACCCCTGAGATGCCCATGTGTCCATGGCCCTCTCCCAGAGCAGGATGCAGGGGTGGCAGTGCTCAGGGATGGCAGGGATGGCAGGGATGGCAGGATTGAAGGATGGCAGGGATGGCAGGGTGCAGGGATGGCAGGGATGGCAGCGATTGCAGGATTGAGGGATGGCAGGGATGGCAGGGATGGCAGGGTGCAGGGATGGCAGGATTGAAGGATGGCAGGGTACAGGGATGGCAGGATTGAGGGATTGCAGGGATGGCAGGGTGCAGGGATGGCAGGATTGAAGGATGGCAGGATTGAAGGATGGCAGGGTCCAGGATGGCAGGATGAGGGTGCAGCTTTCCCTCCATGCCTGGCTGGCTGCAGGCTCAGGGAGGAAGCAGAGGACAATCATTTTCCCTCTGGGCTGCTTTGACACCCAGGGCTCTGCTTTCCAGGAATGCAATTTAATCCATGGCAAGGCGAGTGTGACGGATTAATGGGAACAGTGCAGGGCTGGGGTCCAATCTCTTTTATCTCAGCCATAATTCCCTTCTCCAGTGCAGTGGCTGTCCCCTGTGCAGGATTCTCATCCCTTTGATCCCTGCAGCCTGGGGGGGATTCCAGGTGTTTATGGGGTGGGATTTATGGCACAGCCTGGATCTGCTTGGAGTCCAGGCGCTCCCAGGGGAAAGGGAAGAGGTTGCTGGGAGAAGTGCCCTGCCAGAGAGGGAGACTCTGTTGTTCTTCATTAATCGTTCCTTCCTGGAAATCAATTAGCTGGCACAGGCAGCCCAGCAATCTCCTGGTAGCCATGGAGACGGCCCGAGGAGCCAGGGGAGAAAAGTACAGTTTAGTCAGGAAAAGTCCAAATTTCGTGCTCCAGCATTTTTAACCTTTTGGAGACAGTTAAAAACTATTTTAATTAGCAATGTTTATCACCTGCTGCAGAACAGGAGGAGCTGCACAGGTCCCCACAGGCCTCACTCATCCCACTTTGGTGCAAAACAGTCTGGGATTTATGTTTGGAATGTGCTGAGCACCTCCAGTTCCCATTAAAACAACAATTTCTCTGGAAGCCAAATGAGCAAAGCTGATGATTTAAGCATGGAGGATGATAATCAGTGCCAGGCTGGTGCTGGGCTCTCTGCATTCCCAAAGTCTGGAACCAGCCCTGGGGATCTGTGAGGTTTGTGGAGGCCCTGCCTTTGTTTCAGGCTAAAGGATTCTTCCCGTTTTCCACCTGCTGGGCTGGGAATAAAATCTGCACTGTGCCAATGCCTGAGCCCAGGGTCAGCTGGGGCTGGTTTGGTCAGGTTATCCATGAGAAAAGTGGATGTGGCATTCCCCAGGGTGGTGCTGGGACACTTTTGGGCTGGGGAAGTGGCACAAAGGCCCAGTTGTACCCCAGATGTGTCCCTGCTGTGGGCACAGGTTTGGGAATATTAGAGAGGGACCTGAATTTGCTTCATGAGGTGTGAAACTGGGAGTTCCTCTGGGAAAACAGGGTTCCCTCCCTGGATCCAGCACTGAGGGATCCATATCTGCTCTCCTGGGAGCTCTCCTGGAGCATCCCGGCCAGAAGAGACCCCACCTCCTCCAGCCAAGGGCTGGTTTGAACATGACCATTTTTTCTAGGACTTCCCAGAAGGAAACTGGTCTAAAATCTGGGACAACATTAGTTCGGATGGCAAAAAAAAAAATCCTTGCAAAATTTTCCACACAAAAGGAGTTTGAAGGGAAGTGGCTTCACTTTGAAAACTCTCCTGTAGAGAACTTCAGAATTTTGCCTTTAAAGGTCTGGAATTTATTCTCTTTGATAATTTCATTTCATCCCATGGGCACAGGGTTTGGCAGAGCTGTGAAACCTCTTCCTCAGCATCCATGAGGACAGGGGTGTGTGGGATGCTGGGAAAAGGAGGGAAGGAATGGCTGGCCCTGGCCAAGGGGCCCAGGGAGTGGCATTTTTGGGGAGGCACCAGTTTTGTCAGGAAATTTGTCTCTCGTTGCGAGATCCCTCCATGTTTTTGGCATTGCTGGTATTTCTAAGCGATATTTTTAAAATGATGGGGACTATTAATGTACCAAACTGGGGAAAGGCAGAGCCAGGAGATCTGGGTTGCATGTGGAACCCAGGATGAGCTGGTGCTGGAAGGTGGGGTTGGATTGCAGGGGCTGTGGCTGCTGGGTGTGAATCCAGAGGGAGGCAATGGCAGGGTGTCCTGGACTGTCCCCATGGCTCAGAGCCTGGCCTGCAGGTCCCAAATCAGCAGCAGATCCACAGATGAAGGTGCTGGAACATTCTCAAATTCCCTGTGCAATCCAGGCCCTCCGTGCTGGGGAGGGATGAAGGAGAGGATGTCCTCCTTGGGTGGGGGGACACAGCAGATGGAGCCCCAGGTGCCACAAATCCAGCTCAGATCCATAAATACCACGGAATTCCAGCTGCAGCCAGACACAGAGTGGTGGCAGAGGTGACATCCCAAAGTCCTGTGGTTATCCATTGGGTGATTCCACACCCAGTCCCAGCGCTTTGGGAGCAGAGCCTGTTTTCCTGGCAGCTCCCTCTGCATCTGAACCCGGCGTTGAAAACCCAAGATTTCTCTTCACACTTCCACCTCTTCACCAGCCCCATCCGTGGCAGGGGTGGCATCGGTGACAGCTCTGTTGGAAGTGCAGGAAAGCCCCAGCAGGGAGTTGAGTGTGCAGCTCCAGGTCCTGCAGCTATTCCTGGCTGAGGAGCAGTGTCACTCCCAAATAACAGCCCCGGCAGGAATAGCAGCCTCAGGCACTGGAGCACAGCCCCCGGGGAGTTTGTTCACAGCAAGCAAGGTCAAAGCTTAAACCCAGATTAGTTCCTGTGAGGCTAAAAGTGGCAGTTTTTTCCTTGGGAAAAGAAGCAATCTGGATTGCTGGGAAGCAGGAGCACGTGTGTGTCCAAGAGAACAGCCAGAGCTGGGGCCTTATTGGGGAATTGTCCCAGTTTCATCCTGAAAATATGCATCAGAACTAACTTGGACTGCAATGTGTTGCCGTGGGGGAAACTTCTCATTTTAATCAGAAGGAAATAAAAAGGGGCAAAGATCCAGTTGCCCCAGCTGCCCCATGGGGACTTTGGGCTGTTTGCAGGGAAATCTGTTGGGTTGCTCAGCTCCAGACATGTCCCATGGACAGGTGTTCAGAGGAAATTCCAATTTTGCTTATTTTTGAGCAGACTCCTTTGTTCTTTCTGTAGGGATTGGTGCCAAACTTTTGATGGAGGGACAGGACACAGGGAATGGCTCCCACTGCCAGAGGGCAGGGATGGATGGGATATTGGGAATTAGGAATTGTTCCTGGCAGGGTGGGCAGGCCCTGGCACAGGGTGCCCAGAGCAGCTGTGGCTGCCCCTGGATCCCTGGCAGTGCCCAAGGCCAGGCTGGACACTGGGGCTGGGAGCAGCCTGGGACAGTGGGAGGTGTCCCTGCCATGAAACAGTGGAGCACCCTTCCAACCCAAACCACTCTGGGATTCTGGGACTCCATGGTTAGGGTTAGGTGGTCCAGAAACTGATCATTCCCTTTGAGCTCTCAGAGCTGCCTGCACGATGAAATCCCTGCAAACACCAGCCCTGGGGGTTAATCCCAGTGGAGAGAGTTTTGATTGTAGCTTTGGACCAAAGGGAAGCATCACCTGGATTTTAGGTTCCTTCCAGCTCTACCAAGGCTTCCATTTTCCCCCCAGGTTTATAAAAACAAAAGTCTGTGGGCTTCTGGCTGGCTTTTCTCCCAGGAAGCATCCCTTTCCCTTCCAGGGGATTGTGCCGAGGGATGCAGAGCACGTTTGGCTGCTTTCGCTTGGATGTGCAAATTCCATCACCTCTGTTTGCTGCTCAGACTGTGAGGGGAGATAATTCCCAGCACAAAGTCAGGATCAGGCTCTGCCCTCTTGGACTAGCCTAGGCTGCTGTGTTTGCTGAATTCCACGTGTTCCTGCTGCCCAGCAGAGGTGTTTTATGAGGAATACGTGAGGTCTGTCTGTGCTGAGGGGCAGCAGAAGGCGAGGGTGAGGATTCCTGACTCCATCCAGGGCTTTCCTGGGACACTACTCCCAGACTCCCAGCCCCATCCAGGCCCAATGTTGTGCTCTCCTCTCTTCCCAAGATATTGAGAAGCAACATGACCCAGCAGGGTTCATCCATTCAGTCTGGTTTGGGAGCAAGGACAGGTCAGACATTCTCCTCCAGCCTTCCAGCTGACCTGGTTTGGAATTCCATCCCATCACAAATTTATAAGCAAACAGGATTTTGTTCTCAGAAACTCCAAGTAGAGAGGATCTGACAGCATCACGGGAAATATTTTCCCGAATCTGTGTAGTCCTGAAAAATTAATGCTGTAGGAACACTGAGGAGAGCTCGCTGTCAGATCATGGGCAGCGCTGGGAATCACAGCCCATGTGCAACTCCTCATATGGGTTTTATGGTGAACTTGGGAAATTATAGGGACATTTCCTTGCCTGTGCAGTTCCTGTACCATTCACCGTGCAGCAGCTGGCTGCAGAGCCACGTGTGGCCAAGTGCCACTGCCAGGGACAGCACTGGGACAAGTCCCATGAGGTTGAGGTCTCTCCCTTCCAGCTCCTGGTTTTGCAGCTTGGTATCAGCCCTGGCCTCTCTCCTGCTTGGATTGTCCTCAGGAGGCTCCCCATGGACACCCAGCAGGAAGAATGTGTGGATCTGGTCCTGTCTTTTGGAACCTTCCCTGCCAAAAGCCATCACTCACCGTGGGTGCTCTTGTTGCTGGAAAAACCAAACAGAAACATTCCAGTCTTAGATCTAAAAATGCTTTTTTTTTTGTGTGGGGTGGGGAATGTTTTTATTCTCACTCTGTGGCTCTGGTGGTTTCTTGTCCCCTTTCCCCATCACCTTGTTCTAAGGGTGGTGCTGGGAATGCTGCTCAGCTGGGTTTGGCCTTTGCCTGGCCTCCCAAATTCCTGGCAGTGGATGTGGGAGCCCTGTATTCCCTTGGAGCACTGCTTAGGGCAGGAATTCCCCCAGCCCCTCGTTCTCCTGCCCCTCACCCCAGGGCTGGCACAGTGAGGCATGGAGGAGTGTCCTTGGAGTTCCATGGTGGAAATCCAATGGAAAAGTGGAGTGGTGTTTGTATCCACGGGGTCTGTCCTTTATCCAGATGCAAACCTGCTCTTCGTGGTGATGCCTCAGGTTTTGGCTTTTATATTTTCAGATTCTGTGCTGCTTTAGTGTGTGGGCTTCCTATCAGGGGATGGTGAGCTCTCTGCACAGAGCAGGGAGACAAAACAATTCCTTCTCCAGCTGGGGACCAAGGACAAATGATCCAAACCTCAGGCCCAAGAGCACAAACAACGTGGGCTGAAGAGAGAAAAACAAGCAGGATGGGACTTGATGGGCTAAAGCTGGAATTGGACAATGAACTCCAATGTGCAAATGGAGCAGAGCTGATAAAAGTGCCAGAGCCCGTGCCCGGTGTCCATTTTGGGATCATTTTGGTTCATCTTGGGTGCAGCCCTGGCTGGGCTCTTGTGCTGCCCAAGGTGGATCCATGGAGGAAATCCTTTTAATAAATCCCTGCTTTTTTCTGTAACTCTGCTCAGCCTCTGCTCTGGGTCAGCATTCCCAAGGCACCAGCGGAGCACCCAGATTTGCAGGGGCTGTGCCCTTTGTGCCCTCAGCCGGGCCTTTGTGGCCTCCTTGTCCACCCCCAGCCCCACAACAAAGAGGCCCGGAGGTACCCAGGGAGATTAAAAGGATGATTAAAAACCACGAGCAAAACCAGATCTGTCAGTCTTTTAAAAGGAGATTTATTTGTAATCAGGGAAAGAGGAAAATGAGGTCCTGGCCTGGAAGCAGGAGCGGCCCAGTCAGGCCTTGGGCCGGGGCCTGCTCGCCCCTGCTGCTGCCCATCTGTAATTAAATATACACTGATGTGGCAGGAGGCATCTGCTGCCTGTTCTGCACTGCCATGTGCTCCTGTGCTTTGTTTTTCCTGGTGTTTGTGGCATTCCCAGCTGTGTGAGGCACTGCAGGAGTGTCCCGGGGTCTCCAGGCACACCAGGAACAGGCACTCAGCTCCCTGGATGAGGTCGAGCTTTGGGATAACCTTATACAACAGCTCTAACGTGAAAGACTTGCTTTTTCTTTTTTAAAAAAAAGTAATTCTCCATTAAAATTTTGACCTGTTTTAATAAAAAAGTTAAAAAGAACAGAAAACTTGCATTAGGAACATGGAAATGTCTTTTTCTCTCTGTACCAGGCTGGCTCAGGTCTGTTCTTCTTGCCTTTGAACAAGAGAAACACCTTTTAAATATATTTTTGATGTTTTGGCTGGAAAATTACTTTTAAAGGGAATAACCATGTAACACATCTCTTGTTTTCCTCACAAATCTTCGAAGCAAATGAAGGCAGAATATTTTTTTCTTCTGAATGTGTTCTGGTCCTAATTGAAGCCTGAGCCCATCCCCTGTCCCTGAGGGAAGACCTTCACTTGTAATGAATTTTATAGAGAATATTTATGTTAAACAGGTGGAATTATAGCACCCAAGTCCATACTTTGGCCTGCAGTGCCTGAATTATGAACAGGTTCTTGCAGCCCTTCCTGAGCCCAGATGTTTGTCCCAAATTTGAGGGGTGCTGTCAGTGGGAAGGGCCTGGGCTGGGACTTACAGGGATGCAGCCTTCGTGCTGGTTTTATCCTCAGCAGGTCACGCTAATAAATTCTGCTCAGTCTATTAAATAATTTCTCATTAGGAATAATTTATTGGTGGGCATTGGAGAACCTGCGAGGTGTGAAGGAAGAGAGGCAGGGACAGGGGGTTTGTGTGTGCAGGGACAGGGGGATTTGTGTCCCCTCTGCAGGGACAGGGGAATTTGTGTCCCCTCTGCAGGGACAGGGGGTCTGTGTGTGCTGGGACAGGGGGATTTGTGTCCCCTCTGCAGGGCCATGGCTCCCTCCCCCTTGGTGCTCCCTCCCCAGCACCACACGGATCCCTTTGCTAATGCAGAGCTGGAAGAGCAGCCAAGGATGTAATTCCTAATTATTGTAAGTGCCAAGAATCAAATTCAGTGCATTTTCAAGGCAGTTGTAATCTCTAATTGGAGTTTTTTGGGAAAACCACTTGGAATATTCAAAACTGCCTCTGTTTGATGACGGTGGCACATTGTCCTCTTCTCTTTCTTGCTCACATTTCTGCACAAAGATGTCCAAGGGTTTTGAGTACCCAGAATTACTTTTGGGTTTATTTCTTTTGTGTTGGGGGTGCTGGATCTGGACTCTGGTGATCCTTGTGGATCCTTTCCCACTCGGGATATTCTGTGGCTCTGTGCTGTGGGGATGCAGGGAGCAGCCTTTTCCCTGGAAAACAGCTCGCTGGGGCTGCAGGACTGAGCTCTGAGCAGCAGGTTGGATGAGAGTAAATCACTTAAGAGAGCCTTGCTAATATCCATAAATCATGTGGAGAGTCCCGGAATTTCACTGATCTCATCCATTGTAGCTTGTCACAGATGCTGTAATACATCCCTGAATAGCAGAAAATAACTCCAGGAACCAGAGGCAGGACACATCTGGCATGTCTAGACTCAAAAATAGGTTAGGCTGGGAGATGTCAGCTCTTCCCCAGAGTCACTCACCAGCAGTTAACAGATTTCTGAAAGGATTTGATTTCATTTGCACCAGGAGCAAGGTCATGTTTAAATTGCTCTTAACTAAGTGTGGCCTATTTTTGCTCTTCCAGAAGTGGCTGCTCTGAGCTGAGCTGTCACCAACAGGAGAGGG
Source organism: Leptocoma aspasia (assembly GCA_013399835.1). Lineage (NCBI taxonomy): Eukaryota > Metazoa > Chordata > Aves > Passeriformes > Nectariniidae > Leptocoma > Leptocoma aspasia. Next base: position 14,250 of record VXAX01007060.1, on the reverse strand, counting down.
CACGTGGGACATGTGGAGAGGGAGGCAAAGTTAAAGGAGGATTTTTTCCTTATCCCCAGGATTTGGTTGGGGTTTGTTTCAACCTCAGGTTCCTGTAACTCATTTTTCTGAAAGCTTCCAAATCCACTGTGTGGCCAAGGACCATCCCCTCATTAGGGAAGGATTCCAATATTGCTGGAAGCCCTGAGGAAGGAATCTCTGGAAGTGTTTAACGATCCCTGGTGAGGGGTGGCTGGGGCTGCANCTGAGCCCATCCCCTGTCCCTGAGGGAAGACCTTCACTTGTAATGAATTTTATAGAGAATATTTATGTTAAACAGGTGGAATTATAGCACCCAAGTCCATACTTTGGCCTGCAGTGCCTGAATTATGAACAGGTTCTTGCAGCCCTTCCTGAGCCCAGATGTTTGTCCCAAATTTGAGGGGTGCTGTCAGTGGGAAGGGCCTGGGCTGGGACTTACAGGGATGCAGCCTTCGTGCTGGTTTTATCCTCAGCAGGTCACGCTAATAAATTCTGCTCAGTCTATTAAATAATTTCTCATTAGGAATAATTTATTGGTGGGCATTGGAGAACCTGCGAGGTGTGAAGGAAGAGAGGCAGGGACAGGGGGTTTGTGTGTGCAGGGACAGGGGGATTTGTGTCCCCTCTGCAGGGACAGGGGAATTTGTGTCCCCTCTGCAGGGACAGGGGGTCTGTGTGTGCTGGGACAGGGGGATTTGTGTCCCCTCTGCAGGGCCATGGCTCCCTCCCCCTTGGTGCTCCCTCCCCAGCACCACACGGATCCCTTTGCTAATGCAGAGCTGGAAGAGCAGCCAAGGATGTAATTCCTAATTATTGCAAGTGCCAAGAATCAAATTCAGTGCATTTTCAAGGCAGTTGTAATCTCTAATTGGAGTTTTTTGGGAAAACCACTTGGAATATTCAAAACTGCCTCTGTTTGATGACGGTGGCACATTGTCCTCTTCTCTTTCTTGCTCACATTTCTGCACAAAGATGTCCAAGGGTTTTGAGTACCCAGAATTACTTTTGGGTTTATTTCTTTTGTGTTGGGGGTGCTGGATCTGGACTCTGGTGATCCTTGTGGATCCTTTCCCACTCGGGATATTCTGTGGCTCTGTGCTGTGGGGATGCAGGGAGCAGCCTTTTCCCTGGAAAACAGCTCGCTGGGGCTGCAGGACTGAGCTCTGAGCAGCAGGTTGGATGAGAGTAAATCACTTAAGAGAGCCTTGCTAATATCCATAAATCATGTGGAGAGTCCCGGAATTTCACTGATCTCATCCATTGTAGCTTGTCACAGATGCTGTAATACATCCCTGAATAGCAGAAAATAACTCCAGGAACCAGAGGCAGGACACATCTGGCATGTCTAGACTCAAAAATAGGTTAGGCTGGGAGATGTCAGCTCTTCCCCAGAGTCACTCACCAGCAGTTAACAGATTTCTGAAAGGATTTGATTTCATTTGCACCAGGAGCAAGGTCATGTTTAAATTGCTCTTAACTAAGTGTGGCCTATTTTTGCTCTTCCAGAAGTGGCTGCTCTGAGCTGAGCTGTCACCAACAGGAGAGGGCACGTGGGACATGTGGAGAGGGAGGCAAAGTTAAAGGAGGATTTTTTCCTTATCCCCAGGATTTGGTTGGGGTTTGTTTCAACCTCAGGTTCCTGTAACTCATTTTTCTGAAAGCTTCCAAATCCACTGTGTGGCCAAGGACCATCCCCTCATTAGGGAAGGATTCCAATATTGCTGGAAGCCCTGAGGAAGGAATCTCTGGAAGTGTTTAACGATCCCTGGTGAGGGGTGGCTGGGGCTGCAGCAGTTATTGGCTGGGCTGGAGCACTGAGGAGTGACTGAGAACTTGGCAGAGCCTTCTGCAGCCCTGCTGGGAGGAGTCACTGGGACACAACCGGTGACAGGGACACCGTGGTACTCACAGCTTCCTACTCTGAGCTGCCTGCATGCACTGGCTGGGGGACAGAGGGACATTCCACCCCAGCAGGGATTTTCTGTCCAGCCCTGTTCCACAGCCAGGGCTGATGCTTGGGATCTGCTGAGCGTGCAGGACACAGCTGCTGGGAGCACCAAGGGAAGTCTTTGCTCTGGGTTTTGTCACAAACATCAGCAAATCCAGTTGGATTCGATGGTCTTGGAGCCCTTTTCCGACATCAGCGACTCTGTGGGATGTACACCTGGAATGCTGCAGCCTCCCAGGGGCAGGCAGGGCACACCTGGGTGTCCTGGTGGGAGATGGATCCAGTGATCCCAGTGGTCCCCAGCCCTCACCTTACCCGACACTGCTTCTCCAGGGAAAACAGCAGAAACATCTCTGGGTGTCCAGGTTCACAACCTTCAAGCCTTCAGAATCCAATAACTATGGATTTCCCCCCTCCTCCCTGAAATGCCACTTTCCCAGATCCCGGGCAGTTGATTAAGTTTAACTGGATTTGATTCTTTTTGCTATCGATTTGATTCCTTCGGATCGATAGGCCAAGAAGGCAAATAAATATTTTTGCAACATGAATATGAACTTGTGAGGCAAAATGCCAGTGAAGTCATCCCTGGCTCCTTTTTTAGCTCCTTTATTCCCTGTTCCATGTTGTGACAGCGCCGTTCCTTCCCTGGGTTAAGAATAGCCCCAGGTCTCCCAGGAGCAGCCTCAGCCAAGCGCTGCCTGGGCCTCACGGGAAGAGCCAACTCTGCAGGAGTGTGGGAAGAGGAAAAGCACCTCAGCACCTCGGGTTTGTGCCTGAGCTGCCCAGGAGGGACTTTTGCCCACTGCCCTCTCTGCTGGAATAAAATTGTGGAATTCAGCTGCAGTGAGGGGATGAAGTGAGGCTAAACCCAAAGCTTTCTGTGCCTGGTGCAGAGATCCCTCGCACCAGTCTGGATGATTTTAATGCAGGAATGGACAAGTACTGTGCCCGGGGGAACTTTTCTGGTGGTCCCTTCTCCCTGCACACTCCTGGGAGCAGAGGGGCAGGTGGAGGGGTCCCTGACCCTCTGCTCAGGCACAGGGGCTGCCTGCAGGCTGGAGTTTGTTTTACCAAGGAAAAGTCATGGATTCACAGCACAATCCATAGCTGATGGCAGGGAAAGCAGTGGCACGGGTGGGGACATCTGTGCAACATCCCAGTCACAGAATCCCAGGTCACTGAGGTTGGAAAAGAGCTCCAGGATCACCGAGGCCCAGCTGTGCCTGATTCCCAGCTTGTCCCCAGCCCAGAGCACTGAGTGCCACCTCCAGGCCTTGCTTGGACACCTCCAGGGATGGGGACTCCACCCCCTCCTACCTTTCTGACACCTGAGCACCCTTTCCATGAAGCAATTCTCCCTGAGACATGTGCCAGAGCTGGAGATTGAGCCACACCTTGCCCCAGGCAGGAGTTGAGTCCCTGGTGAGTTGTCCCACCAACCAAACCATGCCAGTTCCCCACCTCCATGTTGGATCCTGGAGCTCATCCCTGGATTTGGGACCCAGGGAGCTGCTCCTGTCCCCACCACCCCACATAACCCCAGGCCAGACCAGAAAATTCCTCTTATTCTTTTATCTGCATCCAAACCTCCCCTGGGCAAGGATTTGCATTTCCTTGTCACAGCTCCTCCCGAGGGCTTTGCCACCATCAGCAGCATCTGCACCCCACACATTCCAGAGAGCTTGGAGAAGCAGCTCTTTCTTTCCAGGGAATTCAAGTCCTCCTCGACGCAGCCATTCTGTTGATGAGCTGCAATCATTTTGCAGGAGTGTGGTGCCAGCAAATGGCACCTCCAGAAAGGTTCAAATAACGGGATGGGTTTATTCCCAGCGCTCAGTTTTTGATGGAATTTGCAGAGGTGCTGCCCTGTGCTCCCACCAGCCCTGCACACTTCACCACGAAGCTCTCCAGTTGGGAATTAATTAACTCTGAGCACCCAGCCATGGGAAACAATGGGTAGCAGCAGCTCCAAACCTGGTTTTATGCCTTTGTGAGTATTTGTGAACCAAAGTGCAGAAAAGTCCCTCGTACCAATTTTCTGGCAGCTTTTAGAGCTTAGAATTATCTCATTAAGCACTGAAGGAGAGATGAACTCACAGTGAGAAACCTCAGCTCTAAACTTGCAAATAATTGCTGGGAGCAAGGTGAATATTCCTGATGTTTTCCAAGGGCTTAATGTGCCCACTTGGTTCCAAAGGCATTTTCCCCCTGAGCTGTTTTTATTGTAACTTGTCCTGGCTCAGGTTTTTGTTCCTTTCTTTTTTTTTTTTTCAGAATGTCAGTTTTTCTTTCAAGCCTTTACATTTTAATAATTGGGTTTGTGCCTTTGAATGTCTTTTGCTCCTGGCCACTGCTGCCAGTGCTCCTCCAGCTGCCTGGCTCCATGCTGGGATGCACCCAGCTGTTCCACACATCCTGGCATTCCCGTGTCCCTGTGCTGAGTGGCAGGAGGAATTGCAATCCTTCCCATTCCCCAAGTCAATCCAGCAGGAGCTGGAGCTCTTCCGTGAGGAGCTCGTTCTGCCGCCGCTGCTCCACGATCCCTCGTTAAATCCGGGAACACTTGACATAATTGGATCCCAGTCCAGAGCTTGGAGTGCCACGGCAGCACAAATAAACATCTTCACCACAGCTGTGGGGATAAAAATGTGCTCAGCTCCTGAGAAAAACACGAAGTCATGGAATCATTAGTTTGGAAAAGCCCTCGGAGGCCATCCAGCCATTCCCACGGCACTGCCAGGTCCTCCAGGTGGTCATCAAGGGTTGGAGTCGGCGGTGTTAAAGATCTTTTCCAACCCAAAAGATTCCATGGGTCTATGGAAGTAAAACATGCCCGGTGGGAAGAAAGCTGGGATGTGTTAATGAGCTCTGGAAGGCTCAGGTTTCAGAAATGCTGCTCCTCACATCAATCCTGACACAGCTGCCTGAAGGTTACTGGGAACAGGGGATCTGTGATTTTCCTGAAATCAGGTTTTGTGGTTCATTGTTCTTTCAGAGTGCATTAGTGCAATTACCATTTACCTAATGAACTCTTCCAATTAAATTAGCATAAGTGGGGCCAGTTTTGTGCCCTAGCATCCATCCTGCTGCAAGGAACATTTCTCTGGAATTCACCCATCCCTGCAGAGGTCTGGGCTGGCAAATCCTCCTGGGAATGCTCCCCAGAGCCAGAGCATGTTTCTGCATTGGCTTTTCCCTTCCTATCTCCAGGGGTTTGCTGGGACAGCAATCCAGGTTTGGGGGTGCTCCAGCCAACCTAGACAGGGGGTCCAGCCCAGCTAAGTCCAGCCCAGCTAAGTCCAGGCCTAAGCATTGTGTTGGTGTGGTCAGCGGCACTGCAAATATGGGTGAGAACAGGTTGGGAAAGAAATATCCATGTGGAGAGAGGCCTGGATCAGCCAAGAGCTCACAGACAGATGGGAAAGGGGTGGGATCTGATCCTGCTCAGAGTCAGTCTGGAATGCAAAACTCTTCCTTCTATCCCTGTCCTGCCCACAGGATTCATCCTCCATTTGGCCACTGGGAGAATTCACAGCAATTTAGGATTTAAGCCCTTCCCCAAAGGGGTGGAATGCCACAGAATCATTAAGGCTGGAAAATTTCTCCAATATAATCAAGTGCAACCTTCAACCAAACCCCCCATACCCACTAAAATATATCCCAAAGTGCCACATCCAGCTGGTTTTTGGACACTTCCAGGGATGGTGACTCCGGCACCTCCCTGAGCAGCCCTTCCAAGGCTGAATCACTCAGGGAAGAAGTTTATCCCAATATCCCACCAATATCTACTCGTAAAAATCTGGAGGTTCTGGCCAACATCCAGAGGGAGAAATTTACTGTGACAAACATCCTCTACATCTGGCGCAGGAGAGCTGGCAAGGATTTCCAGCTGGATTGGACAGAACAGATGGAAAAGCTGCTGGGTGAGGGGCTGCTCAGCAGCAGCAGGGGCAGCAGCAAGGTCGGGTTTTGGAGAATCCCAGAATCCCCAACTGGTTTGGGTTGGGAAGGACCTTAAAGCCCACCTCGTTCCATGGGCAGGGATATCTTCCATAGACCAGATCTTTTCCAGCAGGAACTTGGGATGCAAAGCTGCCTCCTTGGAGTCCTCCCAGGCACCAAAATGGATTTATCCATGTTTTCTCCCCCCAGGTGCTTTTCCCAGCAGTACCAGAGTTGGGGCAGTTTTGCTGGGGCAGATTCCCACCCACAGCAATCCCATTTTAATGGGAAAAGCTGTTCCACAGCCAAATCCTCAGGACAAAGCACCAGGATTCCTGATTATTCCTCCTAAATGAACCTGACTTTGCTAATTCCCAGATACAAGAACTGCAGAGGAACATATGTTCTGCCAAACAAGCTCTGTCCCTCAGGGCTCCTGTCAGCGCTGCGCCGCTCCACGTTCCACCACGGCACAGGAGCCCTTCTCCTTGGATAAATCCTGACTGGAATTTGCTCCAGCAGCCACAGTTGTGCTGAAGAAATCATTGGTTACACGGGATTGGGGAGGACCTGGCTGTGGAACCTGGAGGAGATGTGGGAGAGTCAGGCCATGATTTAATCCATGTGGGAATAGTGAGGATCCCTTGGGCCTGGTCTATTTGTCAGCTCCCTTCCCAGCTAAAGTGATGGCTGGAGTCTGGTTTAAAACTGGAATTGAGTTTAAAATTGGGATTTATTGGCTGTAGCTCCACATCTTCTGTCATTCCCGTGGGCCATCCTGAGCTGCTTGGCCTCCCCTCAGGTCTCTGCGTGAGGGGTTTGGTTTGTGTGAAGCAAAGCAGGAAAATGGGAGATTGCAGACTGGTGCCAGGCCTGTTCATCCAGCAGGAGGGCTGACACCCTCACACTGTTCCAGGAATTGCTGGGAATTCATCAGCCTCTTCCCTTGGGAGCCAGCACTTCAGAAGTGCCTTTCCTGAAGGAATGGGTGCCCAAGGGCTCGTTCTGGAATGGTTGCACTCGGTCCCTCCCCTGCAGTGCCACCCCTGTCTCCTTCCCAGCCTGGCAGTGCCAGGCTCCGGTGGGACCCATCCCCTCTCCTTGGTGACCACAGCAGCCTGGTTTTCCAGGGAAAAGAGCTCCTTCCTGCTGATCCACGTGGATTCCCCAGATTCCCCAGCATCCCGGGCTGCTGCAGCTCCCGCGTGGCTCGAGGAGAGGGTGGCAGGAGGGAAAGCAGCTGGGAATGTCCTTGGAGCTGCAGATCTTGGTCTGCCCAGTCCCAGCCCGGGAGCTGCTGCTGCTCCACTTCCTGGGATTGGGTTGTGTGGAAAAATTCATGGAAGCCAGAAGGGCTGGAGTGTTAAACATGCAGGGAGCGAGCTGCTGACACAGCTGCAGCCCACAGGCAGCAGCTCTGTTAGCCCGGAGCTGATGGGAGCTGCCATCCCTGTGCTTAACCACGCAGGAAGAACATTCCAGACTTTTTTCCCAGTGTTGAATCTGCCCTCTTTGCCTCCCTGGTTGGGCTGACGAGGTTTTATTTGTGTTTATGGGTATCAGAGGTGAGGGGAGGCTGCTCTGGGCACAGCAGCAGCTCCGAGGTCGTGCTGTGCGGGGAGAATCCCACCTCCAGTGCCTCCAGTTTCTGTGGAAACAGCATGTCTCCACAGCTCCCACTTCCACATGCTCCACAAGTTATTAATAACACTGGAATTGCTGCCCTGGGAGCTCTCACTCCAGGGATACCAGGCTGGAGTCCATGCCCAGGTGTGTGGCCTGCCCTGGATCCCAGCTGGAGCTGGGGTTGGATGAGGAGCAGCTCCCAGGCCTGCAGCCAGGCCATGGGACATTCCCTTGCTCTGATTCCTGGGGTTGGGAATTGCAGCCACGGATCAGTGTCTCGGGCTACCCAGCAGGTGTTTCATGGGAGTTTTGGTGATCTGGGGGCTCTCCTGGATTTCTGTCTCTGCCTGCAGAGCTGGGGCTGTCTGTGCCAACCTCAGATCCTGCTCTCCACCATCCCAAGCTGGAAAGAAAATCAATGAAAATTATTCATCCCTCCCAATATCCTTAATTTTGTGGCCTGGACACAGCCAGAAAAGTGGAATTTTCCTTCTGTGATCTGATTTTTTCCATGGTTAATTTTATTTCTGCTGGTTTGAATTGGTTAATGAGCAGCTTTGCTTTGCCCAGCACGTGTGGATGGAGAATGTTGGGAGGCATTTGCTGCTCCACTCACTCCACTTGTCCCATGTAAAGGAGAAAATCCATCCCTGGAGCAGGGAATTCCCGTGGGCTGGGCCGGCTGGGAAGGGAACACAGCGGTCACACTCCAGCTCCTGCTCTGGAGCATCCCCAGCTCTGCTCAGCCACTCGTTCCATGGAGATGTTTTATTGGAAAAGGAGGGAAAACCCTGAGCAGCTTCACTGCCCAAGCAGGTGATGGTGATGGAACGCTGGGAGCAGGAGCCTGGGGAGGGGAGGATGGAGCTGGATCTCAGCAGGAGCTGCCACTGCTCAGGAAATGGGGTACCCTGAGGTTAGGGGGAAAGGGAAGGGGAATTCTTCCCTGGAGCAACAATTCTTTTAATTTTCCTTTAGTATTTCTCGGGGTGCCTGTGTCCCACGAGCAGCTGGCTCACGTTCCTGGCTTTTTGTGGGTTTGCTCCTTTGTTCCTGATCTCAGGGATGCAAACACCCTGAGCTCACCCTGAACATTCCCTGTCCATCACGTGGCTTCAGGCTGGCCCTGCATCCAGGCTGTCTTGTCCATGGGATGCTCAGCTTCCAACAGGAATTTCAGATTTTTGGGATTCTGCTGGGTTCTCCCATGGGAGAGCACAGGGCAGCGGGATGAGGTGTTCATCCTTGAACTGGGAGAGATCCCAATATAATTTTTAGGAATACAGACCGTTCTAGGATGGGTCCATAAAGGTTTTTGCTGCAGCCTCGTCTGTTCCAATTGACTTCAAGTGAAACTCACATAATTTGCTTTCTGCTTAATGAAGTTATGAAGCCTTATTGCAAATTAGTTAAAAAACACATTTATTCTGCTTTGGGGTCTGCCAGGAAAAAGCAGCTGCAGTGGAAGGGGCAGCAGGACAGAGGGACCAAGCAGAATTTCCAGGGCATCCCAGGGAAAGCAGAAGAATTATTTTAAAAGTGAAAATAACTTAGAATGTCCATTGTCACAGCCTTGCAGCTTGGAAGATCTCTTTTAAAATGCAAGAGTTTTAAGGAATAATATTCCCTTCTTATTATTTTTCTTTTTTTTTTTAATTTTTTTAAGGAAAATATTGTTAGCTCAAAGTTTGTGTTTTCTGCTGTTCAAAAATGTGTTAAAAATAAGGAGTAAACCTGCCAGTGGCCTTTAGAAGGTGCTAAATTTGCTCAGGAGTGAAAGCCAGGAGTGTTTCCCACCTCCAGAGGCTTTTTGGGATACTTCCATGTCCCGATTAAGGGAGAGAGGCCAAAGTCTGTCTCTATAAATGTCATCCAAAGGCTGCCTAATGGAATTAGCAGGAATGAGGCAGTGGAACTCCACTGGAGTCAATTGAGTTGCTCCCACTTAATTGGTGAATTTGTCATCAAGTTCTTCATTTGCTCTCGGAGGGATGGAAAGATGCCATAAATTCTGGATGCTAAAACAGTCCCCACGTTGGGCTTGGTGAATAAAACCCAAACAAGGAACTGTGTGCGGCAGGAAAGAGCCAGGAGAGTTAATGAGCATTAATTGGTGACGAAGTTTGGTTCTGAGGGAGGCTGGGGGACCTGCAGGTGGCTCCGAGGAAACCAAGTGCCCCTCATTCCCTCTGCCTGGAGAGTTTCTTCCTTTATTTATTTGGATTTATGGTTTTACTCTTGGAAACACCAGTGATGGGAACAACCTGGGGCCTGTTTGATGCTGCGGATTTTTTTCCTTTTTGCAGATTCCAAAGACTGGAGGGATCAGGAATGTTGAGAATGTCGAGCTGAGGGGATCGAGGTGGTGTGGACACCTTGGAGAGACCTGATGGTTGTGTGAGGAGCTCCTTCTGTCCCCACATCCCCCCAGGGAAAAGGCTGGAGGCCTCAGGCTGGGCCAGGGCAGGCTCAGGATGGATACTGGGGAAATTCCTTCACAGAAAGGGTTGTCCAGCCCTGGCACAGCTGCTCAGGGGTGGAGTCCCTGGCCCTGGAGGGATTTCAGAGCTGTGTGGATGTGGCACTTGGGGACACGGTGAGGGGTGGCCTTGGCAGTGCTGGGGATGGTTGGACCCTCTCTTTGAGCTGTCTCCCTCAATCCCATCTGGTTCCTGCCAGCAGGGTTGGTGACCAAAGCTGCTAAAGGGCACTGACAATTTGGGTTTGCAGCATCTGCTGTTTCTCACTTGCTCCAATCTCTGCTTTTCCCAAATTGGCTGCAAAGATTTCCTGACATGTTTTCAGCCCCTGTGAATTGCTGCAGATCCCCTGAAGCCTGCTGAGGTTTCTGACCCTGTAGCAGCTAATAATTTGGCCCCTGGTTGTCAAAAAATACTCAAGGCTCATGTCCACGACAGGGAAAAGTTATTAGGAGGTGAAAATTGCTTCCTTGACTTTTCCTGCTTCTCATAGTGACGGTAAATAGCACAAGAGCCCTCTGGTAAAAGCACAGAAAAGCTCTGATAAAAGCACAGAAGGAAACAGCCAAAAATGCAGCTGCAAGGGGGAGGGCCCAGGGTGGGTCAGGATGTCACCTCCCTCTGCCAGGGACATGGCCCTGGGTGCCAGGGGGGCTGCAGGGCTGGGACCTGGCTGGAGGAAAGGATAAATGGAATTGCAGCTGCTCAGCCCCTGCCCACAGAGCTCCAAGGGGGAGCTTTTCTTTTGGCAGGTTGGCTCTCAGGATCTTCCCCCGGCCTGGGCTTATCCCGGGACACTGAGAGAAACCAGAACTGTGCTGGGACACGGGAATTCCCCTCTGCTGAAGCTGTTCTTTGCTTTCACCCCAAGGCATGGGTCAGTTCCTGTGCTCGGAGGGGGAAAAGCCTCGCTGGAGACCCCAGAGGGACCCCTCGGGTGGCAGTGACTGCTGAGGGCTCTCCAAGGCCCCACCACCCCAGTTTCCAGACACACAAAGTGAGTCCTGAGCTCCCCAAGGTGCTCTGGTGTCCTGTGGGATGCTGTGGTTCCAGGGACTGGAGGTAACTGGAGCTGGCATTGCCAGCTTCCATCTGGGAATTGGCTGGGTGGGCTCAGGCTGCTCAGGGGAGCTGTGGCTGCCCCTGCACCCCTGGGAGTGTCCAAGGATGGGGCTTGGAGAGGGGAAGGTGTCCCTGCCCACCCAAACCCTTCCAGGATCCTCTCCCTAAACCCTGTGATTCTCCTGGGAGCCAGGGAAACCCTCTGCAGGTGGGGCTGCTGCAGCCCAAAATCCAATTTTCCAGATTGCACTTCCAGGAATCCTGGGGACAAGCAGAGGTGTGTGGGGTGCCCTGACCCCATCCCACTGCCCCTGCAGGCTCTGGATCCACATCCAGGGATGGAAAGGAGCTCTCTGCTGCTCTTGGCAGCCCCTGGGGCTGAGGGCAGCTCCTGCTGAAGGACGGCAAAGGCTCCATCTGACAAGGAAATCAAACCCCTGGGAAGGAGCCAGGAGGAAAGGCAGGGAATATTTCCCAACCCATAATCTATGCAGGAAATTTGGCTTCTTTCCCCACTCCAGACTCGTCTGTGAAATGGAAAAGATGACTCGAGCTGGGCTCTTGTTTGGATCGGTTCAATTAAGCTGAGTGAGGCTTTGAAGCTCAGGTTTATTTGATGGAATTATTGTATGGAACTTACAAATGTGATACTTTAACCCCCAGAGAGCCTCTCCTGCTCGGGTGAGGGCTGGAGAAGCTGAACTGTGCCCTGTTCCCTGGGCTCTGATGGAATGAGTGTAATTCTTGCAGGCCTTGACCCAAATCTCTTTTTCATCTCCTGCTCCTGGATTAAGCCCCTGATCGAGGAGAGGCTTGAAGAAATTCTTGTCAGAGAGGCTTAAGTCACTCAAAAAGGGATGAGACAGAAAGAGCTGGGAGATTTTAGTAAACACTGAATGGTTTTTGCATCATTTCAGAGACATTTGAAGCATCTGGGGTTTCTCGAGAACCCCACAGGTAAAACAGAAATGGGGTCTGGGTGGGAGAGGAGCTTCAGGGGGTGTCCAGCCCCTCCTGGGCTCCAGCATCCTTTAATTAAAGAGAGAAAAAGCAATGAGAAGCTCCACAATCTGAAGGCAGCCTTGCACCTGTAGTAAAGTCTTACTAATTTTGGGTAGGCAATAAAAAAAGGGTCTGGGTCTGTTGGGACAGCTCAGCATCCTCAAAGCAGGGCACGGGACACCCTGAGGAACAGGGAGTTAGTTAAAGCAGGCCAGGAGTAATTAGAAATGGGAGACTGGAATAATTAGAGATGGGAGGCTTGAAACCACTCTAAAGAAATTATAATTATTCTTGATACATTTTAATAAATTACTTATTTTTTTAAAAAGAGGGAGGAAATTCACTTGGAGTAAGAAAAAAATTGCTTATTTAGGGAGAAGCCTCAATGCACAAGGGGAGGGAAGGAGCTGGGGCTGCTCTTGGTGATGGGGAAGGGACAATTATTGCTCCAACCAGAGTGGGAAACAGCCATTGGGAGGTGCCATGAGCGTCGGGATCCTCCATAGGACCCTCTTATCTCCAGGGAATTTCTGCCTTTGTTTGGTGTTTCAGGCACGTGGCAGATTGAAAAACTCCCCGCTGGCAACATCTGTGGGTGCCTGAGAAGGGATTCCTGGAAAAGGGAGGATTTCTTTGGGACATTCCCATTTTAATGGCGAGTTATCAGTTTTGGCCCATCCAGGAAGGGACGAGGAGCTGATGTTTGGGGCAGCGCTGGTGACGATGCACCCCGAAATCGGGAGTGCCACATTCCAGCTGGGAATGAGGCTCGGGACAGCCCGGGACTGGAACAGGAATAACTGCAAGGACAAAGTAGCTCCCTGCTGTTACTCTTCCAATCCGTGTTTTTGTCTGTAAATTCGTGAGCACTTTCCAACTGAAAAAAAAAAGGGGGGGAAAGATTCCTATCGAAGAGTGTTCCCTGGTAGTTTTTTAAATGGAAATGTTTGCAGAGGGGTCAATATTTCACAGAAATTAAAGGAAATCCATCTTGTTCCTGGAATGCTCCGTAGCATCCTGAGGAGGGAAGCAGGGGGAAATATTGCCTGGGAAGTGCTAATATATCAAGGTTTCCGCGCTCATTATCAGCAGAAGAGACATCATATACATAAAATGTAGGTCAGAGCATCGCATTTACCACCGGATTTATCCCTGGCGGGCGGCACCGCGCTCCTGCAGAACAACACATGCTCCGATAAGGAATTCCGACGGCAAAAAGCCTCCTTATCTGGCAGATAAGCAAACGTGCTCGCAGTGCCCAGGGATGGTTTTACAGCTTGTCAGCTCCTCCCCTGCCCCCGCGGCCTGGGGAGCGCGGAGTGTCCCGCTGGAAGGCTGGGGAGGAGGGAACCGTGGAGCATCTCCAGGGACATCCGGGCAGGAGGCCGGGAAAGGAGCCCCGAGTGTCCTCCCCGGGCAGGAATGTGGGATGGAGCAGCCAGGGAGTCATCCTGGAATCCCAGAGCTGGGAGGGACCTTAGAAANCCAGGATCTCCTCTGGGCTCTCTCCAGCAGCTCCAGGTCCTGCTGATGTTCCCCAGGGCTGGGGCAGCTCTGCAGGTGGGGCCTCACCTGAGCACAGGGGCACGGGGACAGAATTCCCCTCTCCAGCCTGTCCAGCTCCCTGGGTGCCTCCCTTCCCTCCCATCCCCTGGGAATCGTTAAGGGCACAAGGGATCCAAGCAAAGAGCCCCTTTGGAAAGGCAGGCTCAGCACCAGCCCGCTCCAGCTCAGGGATGCAAAAGGAGCCCAAAATACCAATTATTGAGGGGAGAGCAGCTTGGAGCTGGATTAAAACCAGCACACAGAGTGTGTGTGCAGCGAATTCCCACACAAACTCACAAAATTCCCCATCCCTGCATGGATCACATGGGTGTTTTTAGGCACTAGCCCGCACAGGAAATATTCCTGCAGAAACTCTCTGGACTCTTCATAAAATTTGAAATATCCATTCAGTTTTACACCAGCAAAACCCCAGCCTCATGTTTGCACCACTCGTTGCTGTATAAATATAGAAGCTGCTCTCCTCCAAATTTTTTCCAGCTTAATTTGAGTTTTCTTGGATCGAGTAAGGAACTAGGTTCATTCCCTGTCATGGAGAATGTAGTTCATGGAATGAGTTCAAGGGGGGCTTTCCAGATGGAAAGGGGAAAAAAATATATAAATATG
>VXAX01007058.1:73046-107212 GCA_013399835.1 Leptocoma aspasia | reverse complement strand
AGAGGATTCCTGACAGGCAGGAGGGGCTCTCTCCATGGCCCCTTCAGTCACTGCTGCTTTTCTTTTCCTGAGCCTGCCAGCAAAACTGCCAATTAGTAGCAATTGTGATGGTGATTTCTGAAGTGCAGTTTAAAGGATTTCTAACCAGGTTGGAGCTGTTGTCAGTTGACTGACTGGAATAATAATAATAAAAAAAAAAAAAAAAAGTTCAGTGCTTCACCAGAAGCTTGTTAGACTTTCCTGTGTGATCTGCTGGAACTGCAACAGCTTTTGCATTCAAAAGAGGGATTTTCCTAAAAGCATCAGTGAGCACTTGGCTGTTTTATCTGCGCTAAAAAACCTTAATTTTAAATTCTGTTAAAAACAAAAATAAATGAGGATCTGGAAATAGGAGGGGAAAAAAAGAAATAAGTAACCTGCAGGGCATGCATAACTGTTTCAGTACACCAGGATCCCTTAAGTGTAGACTTACCAAGTGGAAAAAATATTATGCATTTTTTTATGTACAGAGTTACTGAGCTAGAACCATAAGCACTAAATGGGTTAAAACACAAGGGGCCTGATATGCTGCAGCTTTGTGTTGACATTTTATCATAAACATTCCAAACTGACACATACTGACAAGCCATCCAAAGAAATAAACATTTTTTATTTTTATATAATAAGGGAAGGCTTGAGCTATACGTGAACAGCACGAAGCCGTTTTCTTAAAAACCAATCTTTGTTTAAAATATTTTCTTTCTGGGATCATACATATTTAGCTTAAATTTTTTGTCTCTTGCTCGTTTGATGTTGCAGCACTGTGAGACCCGTTCTCAGAATGAATGCACTCACACGAGAAGCCTCTTTGCAGAACAAATAGCATTCTTACATCTCAGGGCCATATCTATTGCTTGCATCACATATCACCATTCCCAAGATGGTTTGTTTTTTTTTTTTAAATTGGAGATAAAATAACCCCACATCCAAGGCCCAGTGAGTTGCAGGAGCACAGGGGGGACTCGCTCTGTGGGACATGGATGGCAGCCCCGTGTCCTCCTTCCTGCTCCTCTCTGGAGAACTTCCAGCTACCCCTGAAGCTCTCACTGGTTTTGTCTCACTCCCAAGGACTCTTCCTGAGCTGGGGGAGCAGGGGGATGTGGCTGAGGGAGCACAAAGCAAACAAACCCCATGGGACACACTGTGGGGGCTCCTGCATGGGGAGAAGGCTTTGGCAGGAGCTCCTGGGCTTCAAGCCCAGCCTTTCCACCCTTTTATGAACACGGCAGCAAAGTCTGATCAGAGGGAGCAGAAGGGTTTGGAGTCACTGTCCTTGGAGCAGGGGCTGTGATCCTACAGCATGAGCAGGAGGGGAGGAGAAACGGGGCTTTGGGTTCATTAAATGAGGGCTGGGTCACTCCTCTGGGGCTTGGAATCAGTTAAACTGAGGCTTTAAAATACTAAAGCAATTTGTTTGGGTGTTTTCAGAAGCTTCCAAAGTGTGAGTGTTCCACGCTCACTTTGTGGTGCCCTGAGAATGTTTGTCCAAGGAGGATTGGGGGCCACCACTGAGAGATAACTCATGCTTCTAAAACTGCTTTTGTGACTTTAAATACCTGTTGCCTGTGGTTATTCTCAGCTCTTCTGAAGAGAGAACTGAGATAACTCAGTCTGGGAAACTTAGAGCAAAGAATTCAAACAATTACTGCCTTATCCCTTGCACCTGGTGTTGTGCAGGATGTTTACAAGGAGGAGTTGTTCCCTGTTTTATCAAGGAGTCTCCTGAAGACCAGTCAGGTCTTGGGTGCACGAACTTCTCTATGAGAGTGTGATATTCTGTTAATAAAAATAGTCTTATGCCTCCTGAATCATGGAGTCTGGACCACCTCTCTTGCTGTTCCTAAACTCAACTCCAACATTTGGCTATTGCACAGCTTTGGCTCACATCCCAAACCCCACTTCTTTTTGCTGCCTCTGTCTGTTTTACAGCGAGGTTTAAGCAGATGTAAATCATTCAGAGTTTTACAGAGATTTAGGTTACGACACTCCCATTTCCATAAATAGCAGTAAAAACTGCCAATATTGCAATGCAGTTTTTGTACATACTGGATTATATTCTGCTTATATAAGTGACAAGTGCCCCAGAGACTGAAGGTGTTTCGAAATCTGCAGTAGCTCTCCTTTGGAGAGAAAGAATTTCTAATTCTAAGAATTTCACTTTCTAATGCTAATAAGAAACTGAGAGACTGTGGGTTTAAAATGCCTTTAAAATAATCACTGACCAGAAATACATGAGAGTTTCCCCCTCATCTTTCTCTAGTGCATATTGTAGAAGAGAAATCAAAATTACTTGTGTTAATTTTTAATCTGAAAAAGAAGGGATTTAATTTTCAAAAACTAAAATTTTGTCAGTTAAAAAATATGTTGGGATAAAAGTTATATTTAGTTGGCAGAGGGAATTTTCAGTTTGTAGGAATAGTACAACTGGCCTCTCCACTCTTGGAAGAAATGGTGCCAGTGCAATTAATAGACCAACTAGTAGCTCACTGAAATTTTCTTCTTCATTGTTATAACAACAAATAGTTTTGCTGGTTGCAAAACTGGATCCAGAATAAGACCAAAGAATGCCTATGGTTATTTTCCAAGTATCCACATTTTTCAAATGCAGTTTTGTGCAAAAACCTGCACACACATATATATATGTGTGTGTATTTATATATAATAGCTGTATTTTCTTTCATAAAACAATAGCAACCCACAAATGCTTTTTTTATGTAAAATCATTGATATAAGGACCTAATGTGTTTTTTTTCTGTCTAAAGCTTGCCTGAATATATAAATATTTTAAAGTAAATGTCTTATGTGACTATTCTTCTATATATCAAGAAAAATCCCTGTGATTAAAGTGTGTCATGTATTTTAGGCACAAACAGTTTGCCAAATTCAGAGTTATGAGCTCAGAACTCTTCTGTGTAAACAAAATCAGCCTCTGTTTCTAGCAACCATATCACATAATATGTTTTTATGTCAGGCTCTGTCTTAAAAATTATTCTTATGATTGCTTGGAGCTATCAAATTCCTTTAATGGTTCTTAAGTTTTCTAATTTCTCTGCCAATTTGTTTTGTACCAACATTATTCTTTAAATTTGCTAATTTTTATTCTTCTGATCAATTAAAACAAAAAAATTCAATGTACTTTGGAATTCAATTTGTTAGGCAAAAGGAGCAAGCATCCTTTAGTCTGCTTGTGGCAGAGTTCACCATTCACCAGCCAGCTTTAGTAATTTTCTACACCCATGTGTATCTAACTTCATTTTTTTTATTGCTGTTTACAAGAATTGTATAAACCCTCTAGATAAGACCCTCATGTATTGAATTAGAGCATGAATCCCTCCTGATATCTATAGAAAAATACCAAAAATGCCTATATAGAACAGGAAAGTGCATTTATCTTTTTCATCATCATGCTAAGTGGGAATGTTTAGAGAGAGGAGCAGCTGGGGTAGTTCTGCAGAGACCCATTGCCTCCCAGTCAGAAACCCCTCTGTAATTCTGTACATTTATATACTGTAAGAAGGAGGGGATACTTTAAAAAAGAGGTGGGAAAATGGAGGCATTAAAAAGAAGTATGTGGGAGTAAATGGAAGTTGCTAGAGTGGAAGAATTTTGGGAAGCAGTGATCCTGTTAATTAGTATTCCAAAGATATTTCCATCCTTTTCCCATGAGCTGCCCCCTGGGCTACCATTTCCTGTTATTAGTACCCTTAAATTTTAATAGTGTTAAATTTCATTTTGCCATCCTTGTCAAGGTCATCTCGTTCTTCATGTTTGATGTTCCAGTGCCCTTGGAGCTGATGGCTCTCAATTTCCTCCCACCAGAAGACCCCACCAGCACCTGCTTTTTTATGGAAGCCATTAACCCTGGAAAAGGAGCCTCCTGCCCCCCTGTTCATTTTTTTTCCCTTTGCAATGTTTGGTTTGTAATATTTAAGCAACTTTTTATCTCTTTTTACAGTTCTTTTGCTACCACTTCCTGCAGATTAACTCCTAGTTTCCTATACATGTCAAACACTTTGTATTAGGGTTCACATTTCCTTTATCTACAAAATCACTTACCATTCCGATATCCAGAACTGTGGGTAAACTTAGTCTGTGTCATCTCCTTTACCATCTCTCTCCATGTCTCCACAAGGAAAGTGATGACTTTTAGGTTTCTCCTCTCTGTGTGGAAGAGAAAATCATCACAGAAGAGTTGAACAATAAAAGATAGTTTATTTCTGCATGTTCAAAGCTTATTTTAGACAGGCAGTAATACAAGCATTGCTTTTTTTTTTTTTTTGGTGAATTATAATAACCATGTTTTTATGCTCTATACCAAGTGCTGCCTTTCTGACTTGTTTCTCTGAATAATTCAAACTATATCTGAATTTCTTTCCTTGGGAAAAGAAAATAAGCCTCTGACATGAACATGCAAATACAATAAAATAGATATTGCAGCATGCCTAGGAGTGTGGGGTGGGAACATTTTGATTTCCTGATTCACGAGAACAGCCCAAGTGTCTAAAGTGGAATTCCCTGCATGGAGTAGGGAAATAATCCCCACTTCATTGTTGTTAATTTTGGAACAATGACAGAATAAATTCAAGTCTTACATATAGATATTTAATGCTAAAAATTATCTCTCCTACCTTGAGCTTTGGGTCTGTGTGTAAACAAATCTTACAGAATATTGGAATGACAGATAAAATGTGATCTGGATACTTGGGGCTTTTTTTCAATATGAAGATCTGCCATATTGATTGACATCATCGTTACAAAAATTAACATAATTATAGGACTAAGGTACTGTAAGATAACGGGTTGTCACATGCAATGGGTTAAACTCAAACTGTGTAGTGTTATTTTGTGAAATCTTTCTTAACATTCAGCATGTTTATTTTATTGATACTGTTCTCTTATAAACAACTTATAATCACTGCTTATAATCACTGCTCTCACCATCCTCTGCTACAAACTCCTGGAGACACTGCCTGTGTTGTATATTGAATTAGCAGTTTTATATAATAAAGTAGTAGCTAATTTTTGTTTTGAGCAAACTCTCCATACACCTATTAATATTTAATGTGTGAAAATTGCATTTGGATGTTAACATTCTGTTCAGATAAACGGGGGCTGTTCGTGCCTTGCGAAGGGTCTTGCTGCTCCACTTGGGTTGTGAACAAACAAGACAGCCACGAGTCCTTGGGCAGGAGAGAGTTTATCTTTGAAAACAGGAGAAATAGAATTTTTTGTTAATTTAAAATCTTCAAAATCTTAATAAAGCATAACATATAGGAAGTTCTGAAATCCATAAGCTGCTATTAATGTTTCACTTCCAAATTCCATTTCCATTAAAAGCTGATTTTCTTTTTTTCATTTTTTGCTTTAAACCACTCAAATAATGTTGTGCCATAGGGAAACAGCACTATTTGCATTAATTTGCATTTAGGATTCTGGAGTAATCTGGCTTCCACACAGAGCAATGGACATCTAAACTTTCTCTTTGTTCACTGTTATTCCTCCAATTACTTTCCAGGGACTGAGGTAAAGAAACTGAGATCGTCTTGCAGAAATTTCCTTTACGGGTTTTATAAAGCTCTCCTCTCTTTGCCTCACAAAACTGAAAATTAATTGTTATTCAATTAAAGGTGATTGTCTTTAATTAATTGGATTTATTGTTTGAAGTTCTAAAGGCAAAACATGAAAAAATCTTTCACCTGAACTTCTAGGGCAGTCAACATCCCTTTTCAAAGCAGAGTAGAAGATATAATGAATGTGAATTACTGATTGATTTGAGAAAATGTGGTGATTATTCCCTTTGCTGTAGAGTAACTGAACAGGGCTATAAATATGTAAATTGTAAAATCTTTTCTATTGTCTATGAAGAAGTTTGATTTTATTCTTCCCTGACATGTCTACAGTACCCCAGTCTGTTTTTGTATCTAAGCTGTCAAAGATTTCCATAGATTTGAAAATCTGTCCCCTGTTCCCCATATGAAATGTCACTGTCAGTTTACTCCATGAAAAATGAAGTTTATTTGATGTGGTTGTCATGATCCTTGTATAAGCAATGCACCTATCACTTTTGTCTGCAAAGCAAAAACTGACATGATATGTAGTCAGATTTTTTTCTGCAGTGACTTTTGCAGAGCAAAACTATAGTAATGTGTGTCTTCTTTATTCAGATAATTTACAGAATACAGAAATATGTCACAGTCGAAAGGAGGAGAGGGTAAAATAGCAGGATTTACTCTGTGTGGGTTGTTGTGGCTTGAAAGCAGCTGTATTCAATGCATTTTGCACTTACCTATTGCAAACTTAATTGACAAATAATTATGAAGACTGATTGCAAACTTTCACCCCTAAGCATCTATGTAGATTTCATTTATTTTATTTTTTATTTCATTAAGACAAAAGGCCTGGCCATTTAATGAACGATTTCTAATGAGAACCCTCGTGATCCGAGTTAGTACTTTTAAGTTCCTTGTTTTTTACTTTTGGCAATTCCTCTGCATATAATAGGTACATTCAGATTGTAATTTATCTTTTTTCCCCACTCTTGGGTTTTTTTTGGCCCTTTCTTTTGTATTTTAGGATTGTCATCTCTATATTTTCCCAATGGGTAGCCCTTTCTCTGATAATCCACATACACAGACATTCTCTTATGTTCCTACAGAAAGAGAATAATTTTATTATGGATGTTTGGCAACTACATTTGGAAATTATTCAGTTCTTGTACATCTGCAGGGCTCCATTTAGAGCACAAATTTGTGCAGGTCTGAGGCACTGTTTCAAAAGTAAATCTCCATGCTACAGAATGATAATTTTCCCATTTAAAATCTAGAATGGCCATTATTTGTTGGCTGAATGGCTCCTGTCTAGCAAGGCTGTGCTGCAGTGATATTGCTGCCTGTGGATGTTTGTTTTGTCCCATATATTGAAGAATAGCACTGAATTCATGGAACTGAATTCATGGAACACCTTAATTCAGGTGTTTTAGCATGAGTGAGCTTCACTGAAATATGTCTCTGGTACAGCTGTTAACACTGTCCTTAATTACAGCATGGCCCAACTCACCTGTCACCAGCCAGAAGAAAAACAGGTATTTAATGAGCCATACATTAGCCAAGAACTAAATCCCACATTAACAGTGGTTCAGGAATAAACTTCCTAGTGGATGTTTACGAGTTATCTCAAATAAAGTGAGATTTGGTGTTTTAATTAAATACCTTTCCTAGTTTAAGAAGTCCAGTTTAAAATAGAAATGTAAGTTTTGGCCTATGTTGACCTGCTACATTCTGATAAATCAAGGCATGATTTAAGTGAATATTTTAGTCTGTCAAACTTGCCTGAGCAGGTATAATAAATGGAAAAAAAATAATTTGAAAGTCTAGCTGGATTATATATTATTAATAATAGCCTCCAAGATGTATCAAGCACTGTGCAAAAATGGAGCATTGGTTGTAATGCCAAAGGGCTTACACAAAAAAAAACCAAAACACCAGAACAGGTAGATAGTCAAGCATGTGACTAGAAACTGAGGCTAAGGAGCCTTCAACTCTGTTGGAGGAACCTGTGCTGCTGTAATTAAGAGGGTATCAGAAAATCTACGGAGGTTTATTTTATAATCTGTGAAGGTTTGGACCTTTTTTTATCCCTGTCTTACACAGAGTCAGCAAAACGTGCCCTTATTTAGACTGGGGGAGGTTTGAGGGAGGAATAAGAGATGCCTGAAGTTATTCCCCAAGTGCCACCATTTTGCATCTATTCAAAAATTTGCTATTATTGTTAATGAAGGTCAGCATGCCTTTGACAAGTAGATAATGGTGGAAACTGGCTAGAAACTGTTTTTTCTTTCAATCATATAACTTCCTCCTATTAAAAAAATCAAAACCAACCAAACAAGCAAAAAACCCCCCAAACCCTGCCAGTTGCCTGTATTTCCTTTCACCTTTTCTAAGTTTATTTTATAGTGCAACTCTCATGAAAACACTTCGGGCCTAATTTGTTCATCCATATATTTGCACTTATATGTTCCCCATTAATGTTGCATTTGAGTATTTCAGAATCCCTCTGAACAATCCTAAGGTGGAAATTTCTGACAGGGGAGGACTGAAAGGAACAAGTAATAAGGTCATAGAGAAGGCATAAATAATTTGGAGGGGATGCCAGGTGTAATTCCCATTTGTAGGACCTGGTGGTCTGCTCTCTCACCTCCTGCCTGCCACATTTTCACTTTATCTCTCTTTAATCCCCAAACTGCAAAGTGCTGACTCTCACCTGACTTTTAACCTATTACACATCCCAAGAAAACAATCCCCAGTTTATTTTTCAGCATCCTAGTCCAGTCTTTATTTTTGTTCATGGAAATCTCCTAATGGAAGGGGAAGTTTTGATTTTTGAGAGTGATGTGCTATGGGATCATGGAAGATGTGGGGAGAGTATTTTCTAAACTCTTCAAGGAGAAAGAGCAGAGAAATGGAAAACTGGCCAGTTCAAAATCAGCACAGAGAGCTTGTTTTTCTCCTGGGGCTAATGATTAATCTGCATCACTCATTGCCATATGGTATCCTGATCTGAACATTAATAAGAATAAAATAACACTCTACTTGAAATGATTAGTATTTAAATTATGTCAGGGTATTGAAAGGATTACAGATCTTATGCTTCCTTGCATGAACAGTCTTTTGGCGCTCGTAGTAAAAAGTACACTTTTCACAGGGCAGATTTGTCTCCTGAATGAAGAGTTTTGGGTTCTTTGCTTCAAACGTCACTGCTCAAGACAGGATTTGGGATTAGATGATGACTGCTTTGATCTGTGCTGGCCATTCCTCTTGACACTCCTAGACAAGGAGTTCTAGGACTAACATGTGTCGTCTTGAAGATTTTTGATCATCTGGCTGCCTTGGGAGATGGAGGGCTGCTCCAGGATCTGACAGAGTGCTGTGATGTGTTGAGATTTTCCATCAAGCTTTAGGCAGCAGCGAACGTTTAGTGACAAATTGTCACCCACTCAGGAGCAGTGACAGTGAAGGGAATGCTAAGGAGCCTTCAACTCTGTTGGAGGAACCTGTGCTGCTGTAATTAAGAGGGTATCAGAAAATCTAAAGAGGTTTATTTTACAATCTGTGAAAGTTTGGACCCTTTTTATCCCCCTCTTGCATAGAGTCAGCAAAACGTGCCCTTATTTAGACTGGGGGAGGTTTGAGGGAGGAATAAGAGATGCCTGAAGTTATTCCCCAAGTGCCACCATTTTGCATCTATTCAAAAAATTATTGTTGTTAATGAAGGTCAGCACGCCCTTGACAAGTAGATCATGGTGGAAACTGGGCTATTAATTTTGGTGAAAATACTGTCTTGAATTAGTAGATACTTGAAGAATTGCACAATAGATTAGTAGTGAAACAATAGAGTCATGTCATCTGATCTAGAAGTGAGAGACTTTATTCTAATTAACTGGAGGAAATACTGACAGTGCATGCTTGTACACTCTCTTTTTCACTCCTTTTTGACTCAAAACACTCCATAATCCCTTCTTTTAGGACACCTTCACAGCACATATGGTGTGTGAAGTCTCCAGTCCTGGGAGCCCTGTGATTCAATATGGGAGTTAATAGTTCCTAACTGTGGCCATCCTGGCTCAGGGTTCTGAAGTGGGAGCTTAAACACCTCGTCCTGTATAAATTTAGTTTATTTAATGCTGACTTGAAAAAATTAACCCGAAAAGTCAGCTCTTAGAGGAGTATGTGGTTGCTTGAATTCATTAGAAGCACTTTGTATTTTTGGGCAGAGTTAAGTTTGGATCAGAGTTGTTATGGATCAGGGCATGGCAGAGAAGAACAGCTTACCTTGAAACCAGAGGGCTGCAGGGAGATCTGCAGATATTTGGACACATTCTCCATCAACAGATGCTGAACCAGAAACTCATTTTTAAAACTGCCATTAATGTTAGAACACCCTGGCTGTGTCAGCATCTATAATCCTACTAAAAGTATCTCTTCCAATTATTGGTGACAAGAGAAGATTTTTATGGGGGGAGGGGGAGAATGATGAAGTCAGTGTTTCACATTTTAAAAATTGAGTAGAAAAAGGTTATTCTTGGTTCACTTGGCTGCATATAAGATTCCACTGAGCTCTGGTCTTGTGTGTGCATCAGTGGCTATCCCTACACTGAGGGGCTTTGTGGGGTTTTTTTTTAAATTATTTAAAAGTTATTATTTAGAAGGTGTTTCTTTGTTTTAATCCAGTTGTGGGTGTGATCTTGTGCCTGTTTAATACAGAATATAGCCACATGCCTGGGACCCCCCATTTGTAGGGTAGTGCAGCCCACAAGGCCCCCACAGTTGTCCCCTAAATGCTCCCCTAAATGTCCCCAGTCTCCAACCCCAGGAGTGCAGCATCCCTCATCCTTCCTGCTTTGCCTCCCATAATGACCTGTTCAGCTCTCATTAGAGAACCTTAATGAAGTCTTAATGAAGACTTGGGAACTGTTTTTGTTGTTGTTTTAACCAGGGTTTTTAAGGGCTCTAAGCAGGAGAGACAAAGCTGCTCCATCCCTGAGAGAAGCCTTGGGGATACTTTGAGGCCAGCTGCCACAAGGAGACACAACTCCCCCAGTGCAACGCCAAAACTTTCATTTTCCGTGGGTATTTGGTAGCTGTTTCTCAGACACTGAGAGAGAAGTGTAAATGTATTTTTCCAGCAGGACAGTGGGGTGTGTGAAACATGCAGATGGTGTTTGAGGGAGGTTCTGAAATCCCGTTTGGGAGGAGTGATGCCTGCTGCATCCTCTCCATGCTTGCTCAGGGAGTAATCCCAGATTTCATCTAGTGGGACAACTTTTGTCTCCAGTCCAAGAGAGATTTTGTGAGTTTACACGTGTGGACAGGAAACTCAGAGCAAGATCCAAGGGTGAACCCTGCTGACAGGATTAGCTACTCTTCTCTGGTTCAACCTAATACAAATTGCAATGTGACTTAATTGATCCAGGAAGTTTAGTGCTTTTCTCTTTGTTTGTTTAATTCAACAAAGCACTTCCACTGACTTTCAGTGGATTTTTAGATTGAACTCCCAGGCTAACAGTGAAATAATTGTGACTACTAGGGGAGCTAAGGTTAAAATGCTTTTAATTTTATATTACTTCCCAAACACTCAGGGGCTCGGATTCAATACAAATAGCAGTGCTTTTGAATTTTGTTGTTGATCTCTGTCCTGTATTAAATTATGCATTAATTCAATAAGGGCTCTATTGAAAGGTGATCCCCACCTGTGTATGTTTAACAGTGAAGCTTTATTCCCATGTTGTTTAAGTGGTGTATAAATACATGATTTAAACCTCCCCTTTGATTGAGGATGGTTATAAAGGACACAGAATTAGAATGCACAACTTTCACCTTTTCTTTCCCAGTGTCTGAATGGGTGCTGAGCAGTGCCTGGCTCTGCCTGGCCCAGCAGCCACCCCAAACCATTCTTCTGGAGTGGCAGAGCAGAGACAGGAGGGGAGGGGGAGGTGAGACACCAGCGTTATCTCTGGAGTACAATCAGACTGGGGTTTTATTTTGTGTTCCCATTAGCAAATCACAGCTTGATTGTTTAAATGCACCTGGGCTCGAGGAGACTCGAAGCTAGGGAGCGTTTTAAGAAGTACATTATTCTACAAGAAAAATCCTTTCTTTTGTTTAAAAGAAGAAGAAAAAAGAAAAGAAAAAAAGAACTTTTAAGTATTGCAAAGAAGTGTTCTTGTTACTTCTTTCAAATGTGCATGGATCTCTTCAAAAGTGCTTTGTCATTAAAGGCTTGAATGTAATAATAGATTTCAAAATTATTCAGTAACGTGAGATTCAAATGTACAGGCTGTTTGAGTATTTCAGAGGGAAAAGCAAGCATCAGTGAAAGAGTCTATTTTTTTTTTTTTTTTTTTGCTTAAAAAGTTTCTTAAATAAAGCTGTAAAAAAATTCTCTATAATATTTACAGCAAGCAGCTATTAAAAAAATCTTAATTTCAGTATCTCAGAAGGAGTTCACGTATAACCTTAAAAGAAGTTAATTAACTTTTGTTTTATTTGCATCTAAGATACACCAATATTTGATGTATTCAGTTCCACTATGTGTTACTTATTGGGTCCTTATGAAGATAAATATCTTAAGCATGATAAAAACCTAAGTATTTGCATTAACTCATGATGCAGATTTAGTCATTCAGTATCTGCAGAATCTCCAGTTAACTACAGTTTTGGTATGAAAAGGACGGAGCTACTCGGTGTTCCACAATTAATTTCTACTATTACACTATTTATTTTACAAATGAATAAATTAAAAATACTGCATGGCTCATAATTGCGTTGTTCTCACAGATTTCTTTGGCACTTGAGGCAGGCATCCCAAAAGGAGAATTTTCACCAAAGGGAAAACCCTGTGGGTGTTGGAGACCGTGCATTTGAATCACTGAGTGGGGAGAATTCCACAAGAACAGGGAAGGAACAGGAGCAGGGTGTTTCCAGCTCTCCACTGCTGGTTCACAGAGTTCCTGAGCTCCCAGTTAGGGCAGCTGGGCCAGTAAAAACTCCAGCTTGGCCACTGCCAGGGCCCTTTAGCATGGGGATGTGTCAGTTTGGCATTGGGATATAGCAGTGCTATAAATACATTAGACAGTGTGGCACAATCCTAAAGTCTTGAACTGATAGGACAGAGTGTGCAGAAATGGAGTGCTCACCTTGTACTAATCTTCTCCAA
This sequence comes from Leptocoma aspasia, assembly GCA_013399835.1. Lineage (NCBI taxonomy): Eukaryota > Metazoa > Chordata > Aves > Passeriformes > Nectariniidae > Leptocoma > Leptocoma aspasia. Next base: position 94,462 of record VXAX01007058.1, on the reverse strand, counting down.
AAGTTTCAGAACTTCTGGGTCTTCTGTTGACCATTTCTGCCTTATTTACACTGATAAACTTTCTGTAAATGCTTGGTTGTGGCTGCAGGGTAACTCGTTCATGGGCAAATTTAGGTGCAGTAGCAAGCTGACCTTGGTCTGGATTAATTAACCGTTTTTCAGTGGAGATGTGTAGGCAGGTTGACACTTTTCCAAGTGAAAAAAAAAAATAGTTTTTACACTTTAAGCTTTTGTTTGCATCAGATCTCTGGCAAATCTCTGCACACTCCTCTGAGGATGCATGAGAGGGGAGGTGGGCCACCTTATGCAGAATATTTTGCATCAGCCTACTTTTTATTCACTTCCTTGGCAACCTCCTGAGGAAACAAGACATATCAAAATTAAAACAGCAGCAAGGAAAAATCAGTTGCTGAGGTGAAGTTGAGAAAAGCAAAAGTGACAGCAGTTATATGAAGAAGCGCTGGCTCTTGAAGTTAAGCTGCTCTGTCACATACCATCAATTGGACTATTATCTGGCACAGGAGGACTGTAATAAATTGTCAGATTTTCTTCTTAGCTGAAATGATGGGATGGAAATTGTGCTGTGTATTTTTGGACAGGCATTGGGAGGGGGGGAAATCCAGATTTCCTCACATGCCAGACCTGCCATGATGCACAAACCCAATTTCCTGAATGTTGCCCTTAGAAATCTTGTATGGTAAAAGGTAAAATAGTTAAAAAGCTAAAAAATAGTTAAAAAAGAAATCCTAGCTCCTCTCTGGGGAAATAGGGTCAGGGAGGAGAAAAGTCACTAATGAGAGATAAACTATTTATAAATACATAGATACTTAAAATATTTTAAATGTTGTTTCAGATTTTTTTCCTCCTTGTCAGACAAAGTAATGACAAATGCAGGCTTTTGTGTAACACTGTCTGGTTCTGTAGTATTTTTATTTGAAGTAAACTTTTACAGAATTGTGGTATCAGAATGTTGGTTATTTAATAGCTGAATCTGATATCATTGCCACTGTGTGGGGCAGGATATGGAGAAGAATTTATTACTTATGGAAATAGTTGTGAGGTTTATACAGTATGATTTAGACTCTCTTGATTGAGAAGCAGCTGATATTATGTAGGGAAATGGTAGGACCAGTAGACAAAAATCCTCTTTCAAAATGTTTTATGTTCTCAGGAGAGGAACTTCTTCAGTAGAATTATTGTATGATTAATAGTTTATCTGTGTAAAATAAATACTGTATACATATATACATTTATACACATATAAATATATAGTATTTATATGTGTAATAACAGGCAATTGATACCCACTTTAAAAGCCTTAGCTGGATAACACCGATGTAGTCAAACTTGAATTCTTTTCTATGGCCAGCATGCTAACTCATGCTAAGACCTCAAGGACCTTGAAGGTATTACATTTTTCTAAAATATTTATAATATTGTAAAGAATAAGTTCTTATTTGACCAGCACCCTGCAAAGCCATCAACAGCATCACCTCAGTGATGGGCTGAAATTCTAAGTGAGTAACTTCAGAAGCCATTGGGGCTGCCAGCTTTGTTCCTCTACCTCCTTATGGCCATTAGCTGGGCATTCACCTTTCCCCCTGTTTTCCAGGCAGTAGCAGCTGTAGTTTAGTTGTGTAAAAACTCATTTTGGAGCCTTTCCAAACAACTCCAGATAATGAATCAAATGTGAAATTCCAAACCAAACAATTCCAGACAATGAATCAAATGTGAAAACGCATCTACTGCCTTCAGCTTTCCCTTTGTGGATCTTGGCAAGCTACTCAACATGGAAGGTTCAAGCTATGAATTGCAGCAAAGACTCAGATCTCAGTGTATTTTATTAAATGTTCTGTGTGCATAATATTTACATTATTAGCTAGGGCTGTAAAATGTGCATGTTTTACTTAGATCTTCCTTCTTGGCAAAAGAAGAATATCAGAAGGTGTAAAAAGGGTGCATTGGAATTTTTTTTTTTTATTGGTTCAAAGGTCTTGGCAGTAGGTTCTGAAATAAATTTCTTTCCATGAGAAAATGGAAATTTCACCTATTGAAGTCGATAAAAATTTGTACAAACCAAGTAAGAAAGAGTGAAAGAACAAGACAGAGTACCAGAGACCAGTGGGAAACACATCCTGGGCTGGATTAATCAGAAATATGAAAACTGTAAAAGAATCAGCAACTCTGTCAGAGCACTGGGAAGCAGAAAGCAGAGTTGAGAATCATGTGGTGGTGAAAAATTGATTATTTTCTTGCATTATTCCACTGCCATTAGAATCTGAGCCAAAAATGGAGGTGCCAGAGTATGTCAGAGGAGTGCAAAAAGTCTTCAAGCCCAGACTTTATAGATCTCTGAATTCTGAAGGAACACACCAAGCTGTAAAAAAAAGATGTTTGCATCTAAACAAATGGTGGAAGGAAGAAGGCAGCAGCTGCAGCATCAAGTTTTTACAAAATTCTAGAAATGATCATTTCAAAATGACAAAACATGTTGTCAAACTGTTTCAAAATATCTAAAACCTTCTAAAATGCTTTTAGAAAATAATTTTTAAAAAAACTAAATTATGCCCTCATGGCCTCTGTAATAGGATATTTCCCCATCCTGCTTCTTTAGATTTCTTGTTTGTTGATTGAATAACAGATACACTACACCTTGTTCGAATAATTCCTTGGAATATTAAAAGATTAAAGTCTCTGACAGATTAATAGAAAAGGAGTTGTCCTGAATTGTCAGGTAAATTATTGCTTTGGATTAGAAACTTGATAAGAAACTAAAGCCAGGGTAAGAAGAAGTAAACAATTTAGAACAGTGTTGCCTCAAGGTTCCACTCTGGTACAATAATAACAAAGAAAAAAATGGCTTAAAGTTACAAACTGATTGATGGCACATGAGAAAATACATTAGCAAATGCCAGAGAGGTGCAAGGATTTACAAGGATTTGATCTCAGCTGAGAAACTTTGGTTTCACCTTTGTGTACTAACAGATATTCCAATTGTTTATACATTGTGCAGCCTAAGGATTGGAGCAACCTGTGTTTGAAATACTCCTTAAGATTGTAAACACATGTTGTTACATTTTGTGTTTTCTTTTGCCATGGGAAAACAAGGTTTTAGAGGATTATGAGCACAGTTTTGTTGAGTGCAAAATTTCTTAGTGTCACACCAAACCTCATTATTTACCTGAAACCAAATATTACTGTAATTTCAGAAAAACTCGGATTATTCTATGAGCTGTTGCTATTACAACTGATTTTTTTGGGTGCTTTTGGTGTGGGTACATATCTTCATTCTGTGGCTAAAGCAGTGGGCAACAAATCTTTACAAGCCTTTACAGAGCTCCCCGAGCATGAACCAGATTTCACGAACCATCTGCTGTGTGAAGGACACCTTAGAGGAGTCCCCCATTCCCCCAAAGCACCAGCACATCCATGCAAATCCAAAAAATCCAAAAAATCCCTGCTCTCCTGCCTGCACTTGTGGGAGTGATGGAGTGCAGTGTCTGCACAGCTCATTGAGTCCTCTCTGAGCTGTGCAGCCTCCTTCACAGCAGCACCAGGTCTGGAGAGAACACCCAAAATTCACTGCCCACTGAGGTGTTCAGCACTTTCATTTCCAGCAGAGGAAGTCAGCTCCTTAATGGGGGTAATTACTCTGAGAATGAATTTTATCCAAAGTCCCGCTAAGGGTGTAACAAAATTTTATAAAGCAGCTGAAACTTCTGGAGAAGGGTAAACTCGTGACATTCAATGCTGAATTAATAGCAGCTCCTCAAAGAATTAATCCCTTATTTGTCACACTTGAAGTTACTGTACTGAAAGTCTATTTGAAGAATGAGACACAAAACAAAGTAAAAAAATTGAAAATGCATGAGTAATGAGTTCGGGGGGGGTTGTATTGGTTTTTTCCTTGTTTGTGTTACTGATTGAACCAAGCAATTTAGCCTACTTAAATCAAGTATGAAGACTTTTCACCCAAACTGATTATGGTGACTTTTGTACACCAGAAGAAATGTTTCAGGAAGCAGAACCTTGTGGTGCATCAGCTTCTGGAGATTGGGACCTGGCTGTGGGTTTTCACTTGTCTTATCCTAGCAAGATTGTCACTCTCACTTTTCAGCCTTCTGATGTTTTCATTCTTGTGATGGAGTTTCTCACGCTGTTTTTTGTAAACATGCACATGCTTTTCTAACTGTCTTTTTGTTTTTCATTCTTTCTCCTGGGAGGAGAAAGGTTTGATGGACTTTGTCATTGACCAGTGTCGTTGGAGAGGTGGTAGCTTCACCTTCCAATCGATGGTCGTTTCCAGAACCCTATATAATGGGAAAACCAAAATAAAGTTTCTCTCTTCTTTGCCTTCTCTCGGGTGTGGCTGCGTTTGTCTCTGCGTTTCGTGTTGCTCGATAGAGTGACACAAGATGATCTTGACTTCAAAGGCCTAGCACGTGGAAAGATTTCTTGACAATCAATGTTTATTACTGTTAGTGTAGCTCAAATTCCCCCCAGTATTAAATATCAATAGAAAAGTAGTAATCAGCAAAATCCAAAAAATATTAAACTGTTCATCATAATCAGTAAAACACAGAAGCTGCCTGGAGGCACTTCAGACCTGCAGAAGCAGAACAGCAGAGAGCCTTCAAAACATCACTGCTACAACCCCGAGCAGAGGCCAAGCAGCCCTTCAGCAGATTTTAGCACTCATTTACATATATTGCTGATACTCTGCTTTGATGTTCATGTGCATGTTCCGTACAGTTAGAGCATTTAAAGCACCCCATTCCAAAAGCTGCCCTGACAGCCCAGACACCTCCACTCCTTAGGACAGGAATCCAATCCTGAGCTTTGTGCTGGGGAGCCTGTGCCATTAAAATTTGTGCTTGGAATGGCACCATGATTCAGGGAAGTTTTTGCAGATATATCAGTTTGATTGCTTTACTCAGAACTTTTATTTTGGAGGAAAACAGCTCCTTGTTTAAAAGAAACAAGGAAGGTGCCTCTTGTGTAAAACTGTCTCTTTACTCTCTTCTAGGACTTTTATCTTTTTTGTTGAGTAGTGAAGTTAGTTTAAAAGAAATTAAATTCCGTATCTGGAATGCCTGGGTTTACTACAGATTGAATTGGGAAGTTTCACTGTTTGAAGAAGTTTTCTCTTTTATTCACCTCTTGCAGCTCAGAGCTCTCTCCATCATGTCATAAAAGAAAACAAGTAGGTAACAGAATGAAGTAAAAGAGGCAGATTTTTATAAGTGTTAGCTGGGGGGCTTTCTTGTCCTTCAACATTGATTTGTACTAAATGCCATAGGCGTAATTCTATTCATTCTTGGGAAGTGATTCACTGAACTGCAGTATAAAACTTGGCTTATCACCTTAAAGACAATCTGAGTCATTCTGGAAATCTCATAAGGCAGTCTCATAGGAAATGTTCCTTTCATTTGCTTACTCTGGTTGAGTTCCTCTTATCGTGCTATCCAAAGGCACTGCTTGGTTTTATTCATTCCTGCCCCTGCTCTACTCCTAAATAAGCCTCAAAGAGACTGCAGTGCCTCAAGTCTAACATTTTAAACTATATTTTTAAATGGTAACAAGGAATGGGGGGTTGAAAAGTTTGTGATCTAGTCCAAATTTTAAATCAATGCCTATTTGTTCCAAATCAATGTTTTGTTAACTGCAGATTAAAAGGAAAAAGTCATTTTTCCTTCCAAGATAAAGTAATCCAGGAGTCGTTTCAAGATTCATTAAATCAGCTGTGTCAGTTAAACTTTACAGCAGGCTGTTACTTCCTCAAATAGAGAGCATGGAATTGAAAATAAATAAGAATAGTATATAATAAATAGTACTGGAAGTGAATTCAGCACAATTCCTATTCACAGTATGAGTTGGCAGTGACAATATCCTGAGCTTCCACCAGTTGTCCTGCTTGAATATGGTCTTAGTTTATAAAGATTTGAAGTCTAAAGCCAGGAAAACACCACAAAAATTAGGGAAATAGCAGATTGATCTCTCCTTGGCTGTGTAAACATAATTCTGTATATTGAATTGAGGGGTTGATAATCCCTTACAATCATGTTTCTTCCAATTAAGTTGCAGGGCTTTAAATACTTTCAATCACAGGAGGCTGAAGAAGCAATGTCAGGGAGGAGAGGAGGGTGGTAATCCTAAATGAAAATAATTTCATTAGGAGAGAAGGCAAGCAGCAAATAGAAGTTCTGAAGAGGAGAAGTTCAGAAAATAAAAGATTCTGCAAAATGCTCTGACCCCCTAGGGAAGCCAAGAAATAAAACTGGGATTTTCAGCTTGATTAAAGTTTGATTTATGAGCTGCTTTTTGTTAACAGCACTGGAACAGAAGGAGGAGAAAAAGGATTTAACTTGTAAGGGAGAAAATTCTTTTGGAAATTGCCTTCAAGTTCATGGAATTTAAAAAATAGTGACAAATGGAATTGCTTTGTAAGTCCCCCCCTTCTGGCTCTTCTTTGCTCTCCACTCCCCTCCAATCCACAGTTGGTAATAAATTGTAAGTCATAGTGATCGAAAAACATTGCAGGTGCCTAATTTGATGTTTTATTTGAGTTCAAGAGTAATTTTGAACTTTTAATACACTTCAAGAGCTTAATTTTGGGGCATATTTCCTGTATTTATGTAGTGTGCAGAATTACCTAGGTACCAAAAATGCATCAGAAGATCTAGGAGGAGTTCAAAGCCTAGTTCCTGTAAATGTGGTGTCTTGCACAGAGGCTATTACATGCAGGAGAGCAGGAGGTGGGAGAAAAATTCACAAAGCACTGCCCAAAAAGGTGCAGTCTTTAACAAATGGAGCTCAGATGAGGAAAATGTAGAATAATAAGGAGTTTCTTATGTTTTTCTCCTACTGGGAAGGAACATGGGTAAGCTGGGGTTGGTAGGGAGTGGTGGGTGGTCCAGATTTCTGCTCAGTGCATGAAAATCTTTGTCCATCTTTATTTCATGAGGCTCTTCCACAAGTTGATGTCAGAACCCAAAGCACAGAAGAGGGGAAAACAAACTCCTAATTTCTCCTGCTGTCCATTTCTCTCCAAAATACTAACTAAGGGTGTTGTGTGAACATATGATAAGTTTCTCTGCGTGCAGGCCTGCAGAAAAATTCTCCCCATGGGAAAGCATTTTTTTACTGTCTTTTTACTCTGTACAAGTTTCTATAAACAAATCTCTGAGCTGTGTTTCAAGGACAGAGGTTTCTCTGCCTGTCTCCTGATATAGGAGACGGGGTTTTCTTCCTTTCAGCCTATGAGGTGAAAAGTTGTTATCTCTGATTGTGTAAGCTGTTCTGGCATTCCTTGGAGGGAGCTTGAGGCAGCAGCTTTGGATGCTCTGGACTAGGCAGATAACAGCCCAAATCATTTGAATTATGGAGTCATGTTAATAAATCATATTTAGCCTTCTGATATTATTGTCAAGAGCCCTTTGTCATTGCACGGACCACGGCGATAGAAGGGATTCCTGGACCCACCAGCTTCAGGCAGGTGCATTTCCCACAGGTCTGGTTCTCCAACCCGGAGCAGTGCTGCCATCTCCCCTCAGACCCAATGTGCCAAAAGTCACCAATTCTTCACAGCACTGAGGGTTAACAAAAATCCTGTCGTGCCCTATGAGCGATAATGGGCTCCCATTGGCTTACAAATTGAAAGTTACTATTGTAGAATACCTTTTGAAGGTAAATGTAGGAGTAAAATTGCTTTTCAGTCTGAATTGCCTTAGACACTGAAAATTCTGAATTGTCATCATAAAAAAATTCAGGCTGCTTGTGCTTTAACCACCCTTCACCTTTCATTTGTAGATGAAGTACCAAATCTGTGTAAAGTAATTGCACACAGAGATTTCTTTTTTTTTTTTTCTTCAGTAAAAAGACATTATAACTTATTGTCCATCAAAAGTTTTAAATGTAACCGTGATAGGATAGTTTGGACCACTTTGTAAATACATTCAATATTTTATTAATTTCAGCTGAACTCGAATTCTAAATAGACTCCAAAATGTCATGCTAATAATGAAGCTGTCACTGTGTTAGTTGATACTGTAATTTCATTTATAAACACTCTTACTGTGCATTTGTCTGAAAAACATAGTAGTATGCAGGGGCTGTTGAAAATATTTTACCCATAACCAAGGCTTTGTAATTCCTAAAAATTTACCTATATAAGTCAAACTGTACCTACTTTACTTATACATACTATATATATTGCTGAGTGAAACACTGGAGAAGGTATAAATAATGAATTTTGAAATAACTTTTTTTTTCCTAAAAATATAAGTCACTAAATAAGGTATATAATTTTACAGAATTCATGAATTTAAAATTATCTTGTCTGTATATCAGCAGATATTAACATCCTAAAAAAAAGGGATCTGGACAGGCATGGCATTATGCATCTGTTGACCCAGCAAAATCTCTATTTCACTGTTTCAGCAGAAGTCAGAATGAAATATAAGGGTTCCCCAACTGTTAGCCACAGCAAAGCTTTCAATCTGGCAGGCTGAAGTTTGTCTCTGGTAGCTGCTGCTGCTGGGCAATAATTGATCAACGCTGTCAGTAAATCCCAGCTGGCTGTGCTGGGGGTGCTCCTGTCTGAATCCTCCTGCACAGGTACCTGGTGCCACCCCACCCCAGGGGGCAGCTCAGGTGTCTCTGGGCCTCCTGCACACAGAGCAGGTGATGCCCCTTTGGGCTACCTAAAACCAGAGGCCAGACAGAGTTAAGGGAATAAAAAGCAGTTCTGTTTATTGCAGGGCCTTCGGGTGCATTTGGGGCAGACAAAGCCCCCCAGGGGCTGCACCCAAAAATGCACCATGGGTCACAGGTTTCACACTTTTATAAGTTTGGTCCATTTGCATATTGGGGGTGAATCTCCCAATTCCAGCTGCAGGTAATGAACTCATTTACCACAAGTTTGCTCCCCCAGCTCACTTTTGTTTCCATCTCTCAGGCCTGAGGCAGTGAGGGGTCCTTGATTCCAGGCCTGGAGAGGAATTGTTGTGTCTGCCCAAAATGGGAGAGCAGCAGCTCCCACTGGGTGTGGAGTTCGGAGTTATACACTAAAGAACTGCAGGATTACAGATAGATGAAAAATATAAAAGCTCAGATCCTAAAGCATCAGGGTTATGGCTGCCAACGCCCCTGGCAGTGCAAACAGAGCAGATCTGGGGGTGTCCCTGTCCCCTTTCCTTTCTCAGGCACCTCCCTCTCCCCAGCAGAGGGGCACAGAGCCAAGGGACCCAAGGGCACAGTGGCAGGGAGGCTGGCACAGGAGGATGGGAGGGAAGAGGGTGCTTGCAGTGCTCCATCCCACTGAGACTGGAGCACAGAAGGTGGCTCCCCTCACCCAGAGCCTCTCCAGATGCATCCTTGAACAGGTTATAGCTCTGTAAAGAAAGAGCAAATTATAAAGAGAGAAGATATTTGAGACATTTGAGATATGAAACATCGAAGATACCACAGATATGGTGGGTAGCAAATAGTCTGGCGTGGAATCAGTATTAAATGTCTGCTAAAGATGCAGCATCTTGGCCAAAAAATCTCAGCAAGGGCTCCCATCACAAGTCTAAAACCTAACTGGGTGTTTGCTTCATGAGCGTGCAGCCATCACGATAAAATCAGACACAATAAAAACAAGGCTTGCACACCAGATGTGTGTCCTTTAACAAGGACAGAGCTCCTTCTCTCCCAGCAGCACCCAGATGTAAAACCAGCGTGGATGCAGCCACAGGAGGTACTGGAGCATTTCAATGTACAAATACCAGTCTGCAAAGTCAGAGACTGGAAAGTAGAGTTTGGTGTCTTCTCTGCATGGAAGGGTTATCTTTATTACAGTGTGGGTGGCAGGGGGCTGCTGCATGTAGAGATTTGTCCCTACAGTCGTTGTGCCTTTTAGACAATCTTCCTGTCACTTGGCTGTTTCTAGGCTGTCTCTGTGCCACTTAAAGAAGCTGGACTGTCACAACACTCCTGGCTGCCACTGTCGAGCTCGTGGAGAAGTGGCTTAAGTACTGCTGATGAGTGTTATCTGTAATTTACCAAGAAAAGCAGAAACTTTCAGGGTTAAAATTCTGCCCTCTCATGTATTTTCTGGGTGCTATTTTATTTTTAATGTACTCTTACGAGGTGGCTTTGAAGTCATTTCACATAACAGAGCCTCCAGCCGTACATCTTACAAAAAGCACGTAGGCCTCATTTAATCATGCTTTTTGTTCCTCTGACTCGAGTGTGATCCCTGTTCCACTCTCACTGATGGAGCTGGCACTTTATCTTCATCCAAATTTATTCTTGATCTAATTCAGCAGAACAGATTTCCAAAGTGGAATAACAGCCACTTAAATATTGTTTAAGCCTACCACATACAGAGGCAACAATTTCAATTTCTTCAGAATTATCTTACATCTTCAACAACCACGATTATTCTTCCTCTTCCTTTTTAAGACCCCATCTAAGTCACAGCATATCAGCTATAGGCCAGAGGTATTTTTATGTGATCATTGCTACACCTTTTCTGTTAGAGTGACTTTTTTATCAGCAGGTTGAGGGATGGGTTTTGTTTTTTTCAAGTAGAAAGTAGGATGGTTCTGCTTGGACCATGAGCTACTGAGTGGGGAACTTCACAACAACAATGAAATTCAGCCTTTTGGATCCTGTGGTTCCCAGACCAGAGAATTCTCAGATCGTGTGTATTCCTGCACGTATTTTCATCAGAATGAAATGCAGAGTTCAGCAGAAATGCATTTATTGCTCTCTTTCATAGAAATACTACTCAGCCTGCAGAAGGAAAATGCTTTGAAATTTATTACTGTCTTGAAGTTTTGGGTCAGGTGGGAATTGTTACCTTTTCCCATCCACCTCTGTATGAATAGAACTGTAGGTCAGCTAAAGTGCAATTGGATTTAAAAGCTGGGATGTCTTTTTCTCATTGGCCAGTACATGAAGTAGCAAAAAGGTCCCCATTACACAGATTCATCTCTGTGAAATAACTTTGCAAGAAACTTTTTTTTGTTCAAGTGTGCCTTTCCTTTCTTCACTAAGCAGCTTCCTAGAAAGTAAAAGAAACACTTTATTAAGGCAAAGTGTGTCCTGGTCAATCAGAAATTATTCTTTGCCATCTAGGTGGCATTTCTTTTGCTAGGAAGGGCACTTTTTTTAAACTTTTGAAAAAAAAAAAGAAAAAAAAAAGGCAAAAATCTCCCCACCAGATTTTAGCTGTGCAATAATACCTAGTTCAATGATCCTAACATTTTTGTTCCCAAGCTTACAACATAATAAGTATAATAGATATCTTCATTTTATAAGGATATTCTGCATGAGGTGCCTGTCAAAGCAAAGTCACATACAAACCTGGAGTACTCTGGCCTTCAATTTTTGATTTAATACAAAGAAGAGAATCACAAATGGTCACAGAGTTCATAAATTAGAAGCAGTGGTGCTGTCACAATTGTGCCATGACTATGACATGTCATTTCCTCACTGTGATTAACTGGGCTTTACCAGAAACCCATTTTTCAGTAGAACCAAATGGGAAAATTAAGTTTCCTTTATATTTCACTTAGTTCATTGTGACCGTAGACTTCAGCCCGTCTGATCCAAATTGGTTAAATGTTAAAGCAATTTGGCCTCTTTTCAGCTCCAATTCCTGCTTTCAGCACCTGAAGATTGTGAACTTTGTCTCTCTAAAGGGTGAACTTGGTTTTATTTTCTGTTATGTAAGCTAATTTGTGAGGGGTTCTCATCATGGCATGTCTGCAAGGAGATGGCAAAGAGTGTCTTCAAGTTCAGGCCAAACACGGGGGTTTGCTGCTCGTGGTGCAGGATTAATTAGCACTAACTTAGATCTTTTCCAAATGTCCACAATCTACAGCTCAGAAAACCAAAAGTCTCACCTACAAGTGATCTGAGACCTTAGACAAATTCCACCAGAAGTGTATTTAGACCAGATATTGGGATTCCTCTGTTGAATCTCTGGCTGGTCCATTGATTCATTATTTTTTACTTAGCCTTCAATCCTTTCTCCATTAGTGGCTGTCATATTGCTTTCATTTTTACGGGGGCATGACACCTAATTATTACATTTGGCAAACTCTGACATAGTCAAAGGCTTTTTAATAAATAATAAGGTGTTATTGAGTGAAAGCATTTCCCATTTTGGGCAGACACAACAATTCCTCTCCAGGCCAATCAAGGACCCCTCACTGTGTCAGGTCCCAGAGATGGAAACAAAAGTGAGCTGGGGGAGCAAACTTGTGGTAAATGAGTTCATTACCTGAAGCTGTAATTGGGAGATTCACCCCCAGTATGCAAATGGACCAAACTTATAAAAGTGTGAAACCTGTGACCCACTGTCCATTTCTGGGTGCAGCCCCTGGGGGGCTTTGTCTGCCCCAAATGCACCCGAAGGCCCTGCAATAAACAGAACTGCTTTTTATTCCCTTAACTCCCTCTGGCCTCTGGTTTTAGGTAGCCCAAAGGGGCATCCCAGGAGCTGTCCCAGGTGGGTCCCTGGAGCTCCTGGGGAGGGATGCTCTCTGTTTGTGTGCTCAGAGCTCCCTGTGCTGCTCTCTGCCCCTCTCTGAGCAGCAGCTGGAGGGGCCAGGGCATGGCAGCTCTGCCTGGCCCCAGCTCAGGGCTCATCTCACACCTGCAATCATTTGGGATCCACCATGTGCTTATATATTACTGCTGATTATATTTTAATGGATGGCAGTTGTCGTGCACAGGATAGCAAAAACATTAATTAAATTCTTGATAATTTTCATGACTCTGGCCCTGCAATGACAAAATGCTGCTACCTTAGTTATTTCTTCTTAATTGCCCCTGGCTTGCAGGTGAATGCACAGTGGATTTACTGTCATGTGCATTTGCAAGCAGAGACTGGGCTTTATATCAGCTGAGTGGAACAAGTAAACTCTAACATGTGGAAAAAAATTAAAATTTCAAACAGCAAAAGATAAGTTTAAAGGACTCCTCTGGTTTTTGAAAGCACCAATCACAGTGGTGTTTAAATACACAGCAGATCTGTGCTTTTGGAGAGTTCAGATGCAATTTCACCAGCCCTTTGAGAATTAATTTTGTGCCTTTCCACCTACTCCATATGTAATCTATAGATTCCCATTTCTAATCAAATGTTTTATGCCAGTAGCTTGCACTGAAAACAAAAAAAAACCTGCAATACTGAGGAGAAAAAGAAGAAAAAGCTACTCCTGCTCGCTGTGTTGAAATCTGGAGAATTAAGGAGGAGCTTTAATCAAATGGATGTACCCTTTGGTGTACATAACAGCCTGGCACTGGCCATGAGCTCTCTTCTGAGCTTTGTAAATGAAAGTCAGAGTTCAGTGGAGGATTGTAAACTGCTTCAGCTGGGGCTTTATAAAGGGAATATATGGCCAAAGGATTCTCCTGCAGGGCTTCAGCTGCTCAGGAAATGGGCAGCCCTATGGAATACAGATAGAAGCATAGAAATGTTCAGAAACTCCCAAGTTTTGTTAAAATGGAAAAGAAAAATATTTCAAGGGTAAGCTGAACTGTGTTGTTTTTTTTTTTTTTTTCCTGGATATTTCTGGAAAAATGGCATATAATGACAAAATAAGCTCTATAATGATGACCATTAGAAAATTGTGGATCAAATGGTTAAGCTGTTTTGCCATTGTTTACAAATCTCTGGCCTTCTTTTTTATTATCTGAATAATACCTCTGCAATCCTGTAACCCAGAAATAAATCCCAGCCCATGGTAAGAAAGCTGAGGAAATCTCATTGTTCTGAACATTTTAAAATTAGTTTGGATGGAGGGGAAAAAAGCAAATTCAGGCAAAGCAAGAATAGTTCTCAGCAGAACTTGTTCTGTGTTTTCTCTCACCTGACTTAAAGCAGAAGTACATTTTAAAAATAAGCTTATATTAATTGCAGAATCTTCTAAAGTGTGGGGGTTTTTTGGGACTCGGTTTTAAAAGGATGTGAGATGAGTCTGAAAAGTTAGTATGAAGAGATATTTCATCCCTCCTACCTCAGGCCTAGGGCTGTGGGCTGTCAGGGGTTGGAATATTCCTGCTCTCCTCGTCCCTTGGCCTTGTGGTTGCTTTGTTTTCAAGCAATTATTTAGTTTTAAGTACCTGTTCTACTGAAATCTACCTCTGTTTTAAATCTGCTTTTCTTTTAGCATTCTCAGTCCAATTTATTTTATATCAAGTTACCTGAAAGCCTCACTTGTGCCCATAAATGAAATAAATTAAAAGAGAATCCATGTTTTAAGTCTGCTTCCTGGCAGTTACTCACTACATTGAAGGCAATGTAATTAATTACTCAGTTTCTTAAGAGACTTGTAATGCTGGATATCTTGATACAGCTGAACTGGAAAAGCAATGTTTGAATTTCTGCCGTTATTGCTGGAATTCTCTCTATAAAAAATCCATATTACAATTATTTATGCAGTTTAGCCATGGCTAAGGGGTGACTGCAGATCTGTGGATTTACAGATAGCAATCCTTTCATCAGCCAGTTGTGTGTTTCACGAGCACAGGATTTGGAGGTTGTGATAGTTGCCATGGCACCCACATGTGTACCAGGAAGATTGTTGGGGAAAGGTGATTTATGTTCACAACAAACTGAATTTTAAAAAAAGTGATCAAAGGCGAGTGGTACATTTTAAACTGCGTTCCTTAGAAATGAAATTTTTTTTTTTTCTTTTTGGTGTGAGGCCAGAGTTGTGATTCTCCATGCCAAAAAAATGCTGATATGGAGATGTAATGACTGGGGCAGGGCCTGGGGTGGTGCTTTAACACCCCTGCTCTGTTCCCTGCTCCAGAACCCTCTCACAGCCACTCCAGGTAAAACTTAAAATGCAGATTGCTAATAGCTCTCCTCAGAAATACCCCAAAATGCCCATTTTATTGGTGTGGCCACGGGCCCAGCAGTCACAAAGCACACTTTGGATTTCCATCTCTGTGTGGCTGCACGTGAGGGCTGTGGGAAGGAGTCAGTGCTGGTTTCCTGGAGCAGGATGGGCAGAGCCAGCACCTCATCCTGAGCTTTGCCCTCCCTGGGCTGAGGGGAGGCAGCTGGGGGTGCTCCCAGCCCTGGCATTCCCTGCTGGAATGTCCCTGGGCTGTGCCAGCCCGGGCTGTGCCACCAGGAGAGATGAAATCCAAACCCAGGGCAGAGCCAGAGCGAGCAGGGAGCTCCTCCCTGCTTTAAACACAAACTTTCCCCCTTGAAGTTTGCTTCGCTCTTCCTTCCAATTAAGGGAGGTGACCGCTTAATTCCAGCTAATTAGCGAGTTTTTAGATCTATTCTCCACTGTACATGCCAGATCAGCACCTTACCTTTGCCGTGAACTCTCTTGGATTAATCGTTCCTACTGCACAGTTTAATTACCTCGTTCACCTCTTATTTACTTTTGATTTCTAATTGACTTTATGAGTGCCTTTATTTGTATTGTGTGACTCTTTAAGGAGAAACTGGTAATATTGTGATTTTTTTTCAGTAAAAATTACAAAATACCTACAGGAAACTTGTGTGGGTAAATCTGTTTTCTAAGAGATTATAATGTGGAGGACTTAAAAAAATTTTATATGTAGGCCAAAGGCTTTTGTACTCACAATTTTCTAATTTTTCTGAGTTGTTGATTCTCAGTTCTAGTTAGTAGTTTTCCCCTTTTGTTTTCATGCTATTTGATCAGGATCTGTTCTCTGATCATCTGGAAAGACTTTCATTTTGAAAAGAGGCTTCTACTTGTGAGGACTGAGATAAAAAGCCTCAAAACATGAATCCTGAAGATACAAAAATCATGAAGGCAGAGGTGAATGCAGCTCTATAAAATGTTCTCTAAGAGTTACATCATGCTTGATCTTTGGATTCCTGAAAGTCCTCTGGTTGCTGAGGTTTAAGTCATGACCATTCTCATGTTCCTTTTGATACCCTTGGTGCCAAAGCAGAGTAAATGTGGTGTAAAAATGCACTTTGCACAAAAAAAGAGAAAGAGGGGCAGATGTGAGCTTCTTCTGCCAGATGAGAAATGAGGGAATATCTGAAGTTTTTCCTCTTCTTCTCCTCCCTGTGCCTTGGTGCCCATCAGGGAGCCAAGGTTTGTGTTGAACTTAAATTTAAACTGGCTGGAGTGAGTTCTGTGTGGTTCCCTGTACCTGCCAGCCAGGCCAGGAAACCTGACCCTCTGCAGGAACACTTAAAGTAATCCTCTGTACAGTAACATCAAAGAGTGGTTTAATTATTCTCCCTGTGATTTGGTTGTCTTTTACATAGGGTTTTGTTTTCCATCTGGATTCCTACATGGTTTTCAGTGGAATGGTGAAATATTGAAGCCTCTGGCAGTAGCTGAAATATTCCCTGTACACTTTGCAAAGCAGTTTGTTGTCCCTGTGGCATTGTAATGATGCAAAGTTTATTTTGTCTCTAATAAATATATTATTAATCCATCAATAATAAAATATTACTGTATATCCTTTTCTAATTTTAACTTACTGTCATTAGTTGTGAAGTGGAAAGGTTGTTTTTTTTATTTTCCTTTTATTCAATTTCTTCTCTGCCTACAACCATTTTCTCATTCAGTTTAACACTCAATTTATGCAGTGTCCATCTCCTACCCTGAACAGCAAGAGTCTTCTACTTAATAAGAAATACTTATTGGCACATAGCTTTGATTCATAAAGAGAATGTTTCCTTGAGAGAGTAATGGGTTTGGGATTTTTTTTTCTGCTTACCAAAGGAGCTTATCAAATTCTTTTACAGAATCCTTAATATTGTTGTTTTTCTTCCTTGAATGTGAGTAAGTGCTACAGTCTGGAGGAAAACTGACTCCTAACTTACCTCCCTTTCTTGAAATCAAAAAATGGCTTTCACAAATTGTGAGTTATAAGACTGTTTTCAGAAAAAAAAAAAAAAAAAAAAGAAAGAAAATCTATATTGTTGAGTCCTGTAAACAGCTGATCCCTGTGACTGCAGAGTGTGTTGGTTCAAAGGCAGCCGGGTCCCCTTGGCCCTTTAGAGAACAAGTCAGCCTGGAACAACATCTAATAATGCAGGAGAGTTATAGGTCACATTTGTTGGGCTTGCAGTGAGAAAATATTTTAAAGGCTGATGTGCTGCTGGTCTGTCAATATTAGGAGTGAAGTGGGAATCAGGTAGACAAATCTAGTGGGTATTTGTCTAATTAGCAGTGACCTGTATTAAAGCAGAGCTGCCTGAATTAAATTAGTTATTGCTCATCTGGTACTAACTTTCTTTATATCTGAGGATCTGGTAAATCTCATCTAGAATGCTAATTCTAGCCTTCTGTCTTTTCCTCTGAGGTATCTTTTCATTTAATAATGAGTTCCTTCATTGTTTTTAAATTTAGAACAGAGCCCCCTTTTTTTTGGGGGGAGGGGGTATCTTTTAATTTCTGCACTGAAATATGTAAATAGTTCTTTGGAGGGAAAGCAGTAGCAGAGGTGGGTGCTTCAGGTGGTATCAGATCTCTTGCCTTCAAACATGAGAATAAAATATTGAGCAGCAAGGTAGCATCTGAAAACTTCTCTGTCCCAGAAGATTTTAAAAATTAATCTCCAGCATTTAGCATCCTCATGTTTTAAACCTAAAGCTTTTTTTTGGGGAGTTCCATGCTGCCACTGGCCATCCTCCTGCTCTCTCTCAGGGTTAATAACTTCCCTTTGTTTTGATAAATCTGAGTTTGCCTTGAGCTGCTGATCACCCAAAGTTTGAGCAGCTTTAGGCTCAGCTTTGAAGAAAGTTGAGGAAGCGCAGAGTGAGTGCTGCTGGTGTGAACTCTGCCAAGATGCCTTGATAAACTGGCAAGGAAATTAATATACAAGGGTAGAAGGGATTACAGACAGAGATAGAAGGATTAAACTGTGCACTAGCAGCAAGACTTGCTGTAAAACTGTTGCTTCAGGCTTTTGTTTATTATTTGGAGAAATTCTATTTAAATGCAGATTAGATTTTCTACCTACAAGTACAACTCAGTCTTTGTTTAGAAACTCCACAAAGAAGAACGAACACAGGGCTCTAGTTTTCATTTCTTGGTGAACTTTGGCAGTCACGTTGCTTATCCTGTTATCTGGATTAGATATGCAAGCTCTGGATACAGGAGTTTTAGCAGTTTGTTTAGAGACCCGGGTTTAATTAATCTCTGTAAGATTACCAAATTGCCCTGGGATGAAGAACTGTGCCTGAGAAGTTGTAATTGGCTCCTGACTAAACAGAAGGGCCCAGCTCTGCCCTGGGTGTTTGGGAGGGGGACAGGAGGGCAGAGGCAGGAGGGGAAAAAAAAAAAGCAAAGAAGAAACAATCAGTGAATTAGCCAAGCAGATTTTGTGACCTGAAATCTTTTCATTCCGTATACAGCTTGAATTTTTCGTATTCTGTAATCAATCACCTTGTGAAATGACATTTTGTCTTCCTTAGAAGTAAAAATGAAATTAAAATATTGCTTTAGCAGTGCTGATGGCTTTATGAAAAGTAGTCTGAAAAGTCTTACCTTTAAATAGACTCCTAAATACTCAAAAATTATTCTTTTGCATTTTGCAAAAGAATTTTTTTTTTCATAAAAAATAGCAGTAAATTGTAGCTAAGGAAATATCCCAATCACTATCCCTTGGGTTTATTTTTATTCCTTTATCCATTCTTCTTCCATCATGCCAGCACCTCTCCAGCAATCCTTACTGGTCTTAAAATTATGATAAATTGATAATTAACATAAATAAGGCAACTTTTTGTTAATAATTTCATTTTTCTGTACCAAAAAAACCCCACATGCCGTAATAGAAACACTGATTTCAAGGGATATTTTCATTTCCCCTATTTCTCCCTCCCCAGCATAATTTGTGACTTATCCACCAAGTTTCAGGACAGAAAATCCACACAAAGATTGGCAGGAACTGTCACTGGGATTCATGTACAGAAGCAGAACTGGAAAATGTTTCAGGATTTGAGATTTTGACCCAATTTTAGAAAAGCATGGGTAGTTTGAACTGTTATAAACATATATATATATAGATATAAAGATGACTCTTGTTTTTTGTCTAATACCTCAGACGGCAGCCAGATTTGGCTGACTGGAAATCAAGAGTAGGACTCTGAGCAGATTTATTTCACCAGCCATAGAACACGTCCAGTAATTTTATATTGATCATTTAGCATGGAAATAACAAGCCAATGTAATTTAGCATTTAACGTGGTGTTCTGGTCATGGTGAACCATTTGGCAAGGTAATATTTTAGTATTAGCAGGTTCATAAAAAAGCTTGTCTTTTGAGAATATAATAAGCATTTCTCTAAGTATTACCCAGCTTTTTTATGAAGTGGAGAAAATATGAAGATCAAGTTTTTGCTTAAAGGAGGTTGTTGAAACTTTTTGCCTCATGCCATTTTAGGTGCTCTGTGGCTTTTTTGCTCCTTTCTTTATTTCTTTATGATGGACAAGCTAAAACAGTAACTAAAATGGAAAAAAAAATTCTACAGAAGATAAAGAACCCTGGGCTAATAATTTACAAGAAGTAGCATATTCTTGAGAGCTCACACACTCCATTCAAAGTATCACAGCTATTTAAAAACCTGAATTTATACTTTTCTGTGCTGCCCCTTCAGAGAGCCAATTGTTTTCCTCCATCCATTATTGATCCATATTGATCCATCCATATTGATCCATCCATATATGATAAGCTGTGCATAAAATAAGTCAGAAAAAAATGTATTTATGGTGAACAATGCATGTCTGGTGAGTGACAGAATTTGCCATATATGTCACAGGAGAAAATGCTGAATCCCAGAGTTAGCAGTTTAGGAATGTCACACTCTGGTGTCATACAGTGCCAGTGGATAGACTGAAAGATAATTATTGGAACAGCTTCTTTTCCTTTAATGCACCATTTCACAGTCACTTGTGCTCTTAAGCTGTATCAGATATTTATGTTTTTCTCAAGAGTTTCTTGTAACACCCTGTTAATTGACTGGAATACAGCAATTACCAGCTTTGATTTGAATATGTACTTGAATCTGTGTGCTCTGGCCCATCTTTTTTTAATGTTTATTTTTAATATTTATTTTCAATTTTTTGGCACTTTTTAGTTACCATTTCAGGCAGGTTGGCAGGACCAGCAAAAGTTATGAGCTCTAACTTTAGTTGTGCTTTAGTTGTGAACATTTTGTAACAGCTTTTTAGGGGTTTTTTGTGCTGGAGAGAGAAGCCTGCATTCAGGATGCTTACTGTGAGCCTGTGGAACTTCTGAAGTAACTGCATCTAAAACTCTTTGGACAAATGGCCTTTCTAGTGGGTACTTAGAGCACAAATTAGAAAATGCAGTTTGCTGAGCTGCCCTCTGGGGTGGCCAGCACCTTGTTACTTGTGAAGATGGAACCTTGTAATGAAAAGCCTGGCATTAAAAACTGATGGACCAGAACTCCTTTGGAGTGCACCTTGCTTTCCCCACTTCCCTTCTCTCTTTCATGAAAGGATAGATATTAATATCTGCTTTTTCCCCCCTCTTTTCTCTGGAACATGAGAACATGACCATTCACTTCAGAGCTCTTATCCCTCAAGCTGTCACAAGTACAGGGCCAAGTGCAAAGCTCTTTTGTTGGGAGCTGGACACTCCTTCTCCTCCTGCTTTGGAGCTGTCCTCAAGCCCATTTACACACTCTGCTACATAATTATATTGATCTAATCTCTACTCTCATGAAATGCCAAGCTCTAACCCCTTTTTATGTGCTTCTTAGTTCCTCTGAAGGGTCTTTCTTGTGAAAGCTCATCCAGGGAGATTTGAGTAGAGGCTGCAGCTTCAGTGCTCACAGCCAAGCTGCAGTCCCTGCCCTGAGCTCCCTGCTGCTGTGGAGCCGAGGCAATGCTGAGCTCTTTGCCATCTCCATGTGAAAAACACGCTTCACCTTCCTGGGAAAATGTAAAAGTTTCATAAAGGACAATAGGAGACAACAGAGCAACGATTTACCCAGGTGCATCCTGGCACTCAGCCAAGAGCACACCTGCTTGTTTGGAAACACCCTTTATTTACCATTTCTATTGCATCAGCTGTTGCATATTTAAACTTCTCTCCAAACTAGTTTAGGTGTTCTAAGAACTGTTCAGCATGGCTCCTCCTCGGGTCTGCCTTTTAGAGCATGAGCATTTCTTGGTTGTGGTTTTATCATCACCTCCAGTTTTTGGGCTCTCTTCAGACAGTGAGTGCTGAGAGTTGGCACATCAGTGGCAGCTCCTCACCCTTGGATATTATCCCAACCAAGCAGGCATTTTAACACAAGCATATCTATATCAGCCACTTCTACGTTTTAGTTAACAGAAATAAAAACTATATCTCTATAGCAAAATTACTTTAACACCACACCTACAGAATCTATTTTAATATTTGTGAAAAGCCAATACTATAATATATATCTATAACATC
>VXAX01007058.1:0-72589 GCA_013399835.1 Leptocoma aspasia | reverse complement strand
AATATAATATAATATAATATAATATAATATAATATATCCAGTGTTCAAGAGTGTAAAAATCTGTTTTAAGCTATCTCAAGTTGGGCACCCAGAAATAATGGAATAATGGAGGCTGCATAATTTTGTTCAATTTTTTAATTCCTCAGTTTCCCCTCATTCCTCAGATGCAAATGGCTCAATAAAGCAAATAATGCAGGTGGGGTATTATTCATGTTTGTGAAGCTTTTTGGTTGTGGTGTGAAAGCAAGAGTACATGAGGAAATGAATAAATCTGCATTCAACACAAGGCTTTGGAAATATTAATTAAAAAGGTGTATGGCCACATGCTGATTAGAGTAGATAAAGAGAAATATTGAACTAACTCTCTGAATTGGGCCCAAGGGTCCTATGAGAAAAATAGTATATGATAATTTAATTAAAATTTGCATCAAAACACATTTACACAAGGGAGCTGAATTAATATTGCAGAGTTTGCACTTTCTAACTCTCCAGTGCTTCCCTGGGAAATGCTGGATCCCTTTCAGTACCGAGGTTCTGCAGTGGGACATCAGGTCCTGATCAACTCTTGGTATACTCACCTCACTGGAGGCCTTAGGCTCAAGGCATTCATAGAAGGAATGAGTGTTTGGATCAGGAAAAACCCCAAATACTGATAGCAGCACATTCGGAAGCACAATTCAGTTGGGTTCTGGAATGTGATAGAGGAAAGGGAGCTGGGATGTTCTGAAGGAGTCAGCCACATCAGCCTACATATTTACAAACCCTTGAGCACTGAGATTTATTATTATATCACTATATAAGATCCTCTGTAAAGTATCTAGGCAGAGCTGAGTGAGTTTTTTATTTCCTGGACAGGTCTGGACTACTCACTGTTTTTTTTTCCCCTCGTTTTCCCTGAGGAAATTTGGTTACTCAAGTCCTGAAGCTACATATTTACTCAGTGTAAGAAGAGCAGGGGCAGAGGACGGGCTCTGCTGTGTGCAGAATTAGGAGACAAGTCCATGAAGGGATGGATAAATGGAGTCACAGTGTGAGAGAGAAGGGGCCAAGTCCAGTCCACAGCTGTCTCTGCTGTGGAGGAGGGGGAATTCTTCCTGTGCTGGAGCTGGGGACAAAACAATAACTGGCTGAAATAATAATAGTTAGAATATTGACTATGATGCCATGATCAATTGTTCATTTCAAGTGTTTCTGGGCTTTACAATAAATCTCCAAACCCCTGTTACAATCACAGTGGTGCCACATTCATGACAGCATCTCAGTGCTTTCCAATTCCACTGGATAATGGACTTATAACTACAAAATGTATTTGATTTTTTTCTATTGGAACAGCACCTGAAACACGTTATAAATGCTGTTATATCCAGTTGCTTCTGTAATTCAGATAATACACAGATACATAGCAAGTGTGGTGTAACAGAGCAGTAGATCATCCCAAACCTGCTGCAGTCACGGGGATAATGACAACAAATAGCAAATGAAATAAATTGGTGTTGCATGTGCAGCACTGCAGCGAGGCCCTGTGCTGCAGGGCTGTGCTGAGGAGCAGCCTGTGGCCCCAGGGCCATCTCTGCAGAGCTCTGAATGGCCCTGGCCCTCCCTGTGCCCCTCTGTCCCCAGCTCTGGGTGGGCAAGCAAGGGCCAGCAGAGCCCTGGTGATGATTTCTGCCCCAGGGCAGCACAGAGGGTAAGAGAAAGAACCTGTGAGTGTGAAAATAAGAAAAATACTCAGCGTCAGGGGCCTCCCTGACTGGGGAGTTGGAGTCAGGGGTTTATTACTTGTTTGTTTTCCCCCCAAGAGTTTCATGTCCTTTTCTGCAGAAGTTCTGCAGTCATTCCAGTTTCATCTTCCAGCATTCCAACAGCTCCAAGGGTGGGAGGCTTTTTCCCAGCCATGATAAATTATTCTCTGTCAGAATCCAAATCTGCCTTTTCAAGTCTGATCATTTGTGATGAATTTATTCTGTTAACATGGGCTTGAATAGGAGCAATAGAGGATAATAAATTAACTTTGAGCATATTAATGACATCTCTAGACTATGGGTGAATTAAGGAATAAATAGATGAAATAGGTTCAATAACAGGCTGGTGAACACTTAGTCTGCAATTGACTGGTAGCTTTTCATTTATGTCCTTTTATATCCTATGGTTAATTAAAAACTAGAAAGATTTAAAGCAGCCCTTTGGAACACAGGCTGAGTTTGAACTCCTCCTGCCATCCCCAGGAGCTGTAGGAAAGGTGGTTGTGAAATGCACTTTGCTGAAGCTCAAGGAACATCAGCTTCAGAAATTCAGGTTTGGACCCTCTCAGAAAAAATCTGTGCCAAAAGTGGTGACAGCTTTCTACATGGCATCTGCCAGAGCAGCACTTAATCCAGACTTAAAATATCCTTTCTGTAGAACTTAAGAAAAAATAAACAGAAATGTTGGGATTTTGTGGGTTTGCTCTTGCGAACTAGAGATTAGGTTAGCTCAAGAACTTTCCCTCCTAGCAAGAACTGCTGGCATTTATTTGGTTACCTTCAATGTGTGTCTGCCCTGACCAGGATTTCACAATGGGTTTGAAACTTAGACTTTCAAAAGAGCTGGGTGCTGAGCTTTAGTGCCTTTGTAAGAACTGATTTTTCTTAATTCTGATCCTAAGGGAGCCTCTGTCCCATGCAGCAGAGAAATGGCTGATCGAGGCTTATATACTAAAGGTGGTGATAAGTTCCCTGACAAGTCTGACTGCTAGTTTTTAACCTTGTTAAATAATATATGTCAGGCTTTTATTAGCCTAGGCATATTCATGGCAAAGCTTATCAAACAGGAGTGAACATTACATTTTTTGCAAAGACATCTATGGTTCAATGTATAAAAATATGACTGTGAGGAAGGCTGAGTCAAAACGTGACACCTACTCTCTGAAATTTGAAGGTCAATAAATTTATATCTCTCCTCAGAATCCTTACATAGACACACATAGACAGTGTGTGGTTATAAGAAGGTGTTTATATAATTGAGTTTATAAAAGCATATTTTAAAGATCAACCAATGTGTTTATTTCCATTGTAAAATATCTCCATCTTTGAAGTAATGAAGTTTAATTTCATGAACAATTGGACAGCTCATGAAGTTTAACTTAATACCCCCACAGTTTTGTATTTTTTATGCTCCAAGTAATTAATAATAATAATAACAACAACAACAACCACTATCCTGTTTCCAAGCATCATAGTCCTCATGTTTGCAGCCGCAGAAGTTTTCCTGACAGCTGCTGTAAGGGGGTGACAAGGTGCTGTCAGCAGCTGCTCACTCTTGGCTGATCTCACTGACACTAAAATCTTCCAGAATAATCACAGCTATCACTGTTTCCTAACAATGTCTTTTGAAAATTATCCATGCTAGGAGAAAATGTTCTGTAAAGAATTGTGTCAAGTTTTGATCTGGCCTAAATTATTCCCATCATTTGTCAATTGTCCGGGGGCTGATAGGGTTTTAAAAAAATAACCCTACATGTTTAGTAATGCTTCTGGCTAAAATCCCAAGTATTTTTATATTTTAATTGAAAATTACTTTGGAGAATATATATATATATGTATGTATGTATATGCCAAAAACTTAATAGTTGGAGGAAGCTCATCTGATTGAGATGAGGAGCTTCCAATCAAAGAGCAAAACTCCGGTGTCCAAAATTCCAGCAAGGGAATGTGAGAGCTGGTCACTGTGACAGCACTGCCTCATCAGGATGCTGCCCAAATTCAAATTCCTGAAGGTGCCAGCAATGCCTGCAAAGGCCCAGTTAGGGACTTGGAGCCATCTCAGTCAGTGATTTTGGGCTCTCAGGTAAATGATGGAAGCTGTAGTTTTCAGGAATCCTTTTTCTTGTTCAAATTCCTGCTTGAGGCTCTGAGCTAAAGTGCAAAGATTGCTCCAAATCGCTTGGAGCCACACTCCAGTGCCTGACTGGAGCACAATGAAGTTTGGATTATGCTGTTTTAAATTATCACTCATTTGAAGTCATTTTCTTTATAAAACAAGATTAAAATGACTGTAATTCAAAACATTTTACCTCAAATTGATGTGAAAATTGTAGTGTTCATATTATTTCCATTTTTCAATTTGACAAAACATTTCACTCCACATACAAGCTTTTCTGTGTTGTCACTATCTTAAGAATGAAAATATGAATTTTCCTCTGTGCACTTGACTCTTTCCTGATGTGTCTTATTCCTTAACACTACTTATTTAAGTTTTAGATTGTTGTAGTACCTGGGGCAAATATAAACAGATTTAGGAGGTTTGCTTACCTCTTTCTAACCCACACAATAACAGTTTATATCTTCATATTGTTAAGTTTGTTCTCTGGTCTTCATACATGCCTGATGGTTAGATCACTGCTGATGAATAAGCAAAGCAAGGAAGAAATTGGAGTTCTAGCTTAATGGAGCTGAAATTCAGATTATTTACCTAAAACTTGCTTTCATTTGCTTTCATATTCATACCATAGGAGAAATTTCTCTGCATGAATTTTCCTCAAAGTTTCATGTCTCTGAATAGAGTCATGTAGGGAAAAAATAGTCTTTTCCTCAGAAGTTTATTTCATAGACAGGGAGTATTCTCAGTAATACTTCTTAAAAATCCAGTAAATTCTGAGTAACTTACTTGCGTTCCCCATGAAAAATGGTATTTGTGTCATCTAAGACAGAGTTCTTCCTGCAGAGTTCTTGAAGAAGCAAAGAACAGAACAACACTGGAAAATTAAGTGACTTGCAGAAGTCCTTGTCTGAACTATTGCCAGCGAGATTTACAACTGCAAAGTTCCTGGCCTAAAAACACAATTGCATTTATTTTTAAGTCACACTGTGTTCCACCATAAGTGCAACGGAACGCCAAACCTTATCACTTAAAGTGATAGCAAGGCTCATGTCAGCTCTCAGACCCTCAAACTCTGCAAAGGGCTGTTTCTCTGTGCTCAGTCTGCAGAGGATAATTCATTCCTTACTGGGGGGTATGATTTCAGGAGCTGAAAGCTTTAACTAGTCCATATGTATAGGGTAGATTTAAAGTGATTATGGAAATGTCACCCCAGGACAATGCATTATTAGTAGGCCCTCGTGTGTTGTATGCTGTCCCCTTATGTTTGCTGATAATTAAAAAGCAGATTGGGATGTCATGGTGAGAACGAGTGCAAAATGTCCCTTTTATCATTTGCAATAAATGTGAAATAGTGGTCTTGCTGTATCCTTCAGTGATTGTTCTATTTGTGTTGGTGACAAATGACATCTTTCTCCTTGTAATGTGCCTGCAGGGTTAAATGACTTTATTATTATTAATGAGTCATTGCTCCAGCTGCCCAGAAATACAGGGAGTAGGCAACATAAGAGATTTAGACCTAAGTAATTACAAATGTAATTATTACCTTTCAAATTTCATTTTTACAGCAATCACAAGGTTGTTAATCAAACATGGCCCTCTCCATGTGTTCACACTTTTTGGAGCCTTTGTCAAAGGGATGAGCAGCTCCGTGGGTCCGCTGAGGGTAGTCGGTGGCAGATTGACAAAGTGGTCCTGACAGAAAACTGCTGTGAAAAATGGGATGGGAGCTGCTGTGCAGCCATCAAGGAGGCTGTGGCTGAGAGGGTTCTCCAAGAGGAAAACCCCCCTGAGCTGCAGCCAGATGGAGCAGAGTGTCCTCCCGGGGAGGGGACGGAATCCCGGTGTCCTGTGGAGAGCTGGAACATCGGAGTTTTACTCCTCCAGCCTGTCCTTCCTCAAGGTTGTGGGTTGTCGTGGAGGGATCTAAAAAACACAACAGAGCCAGCATGTTGCTTTAGGGGAATTAAAAACCGTGGCCTCTTACCCTGAAATATTTATCCTAATCACTCATAATTATGGATTTTTAAGTTTTGAGGTGGAGCATAAGGTTTATTCTCCTGCAGTAGTGGCAAGGGCGTTGCAGGGAATTCAGAAAGGGGGAATAGCTGGGATTATTGTTAGGCCATGTTGCAGATGCCATGAAATATAAGCAGTGCTGTTTCCCAGAATCCTAACCTGAATTGATATTTATTGTGAAATGTAAAATCAGAGGGACAGCTTTGGAGAAATGAGAACATTTCCATTCAATAATGCCATTTCTTCATAATATGAAGGATCCGAATATTTTAAAGAAATAAGTGAAAATGAATAGAACAGCGAAAATGGGAACTACCAGTTACCACACTTTATACCCCCAAATGCAATGTGAATCAACACTGTCACAGAGCATTTGAATGTTGAAACTACATTTTTGATGGGAAAATTGTTTTGTCAAAAAACCCTCAGCAAGCTTTATTTATATATTCAACTGGAATGAATTAATATTTTTGATGATCCAATAAAATGTAATAGTTATCAGCAGTCAAAAAAGCATAGTGTGTTACATAGATATCAGCATAGGTATTCATTGTAAAAATGTTTAGAAGTATTCAAAAATAAATAGGGCATTCATAGTATTTTTTTTTAATATTCTAATAAATAAATATAGTTTATTTGTTTGTTTGTTTTTCCCTTGAAATGCAACTGGAGTCACCACAAAAGGTACAGAATATTTTTAGACTGTTGTAGGTTTGTTTTGGTTGCTGCTCTAGTGGTCTTTGACTTTAAATTTCTGTTTGTGTATATCTGATGAAAACACAATTCAGAACAATTTTTATTGGCTGTCTTTTAAGTTACCACAGGAGATAGATCTTTACTAGCTCACTGAGCATTTGGGGGTTTTATGACTCCCTTTTGAAAATTAATGTTTCATTTAAGTGCCTGAACTGTGACCAATTGCCCACAGTTGTTCAATTACTTCATTTAAAAGATTTTTTTTTAGCATTCTATTTTCCATCAAACTTTTGTTTATTTTTTACTGTAAAGTCAATGAAAAGGAAGACATGGCATGGAGATACAGCAAGAGACTGAGGTGCACAGAGGGTGCAAACACAGACATTTGAGGGGTTTTTCCCACACCAACCCTGGAAGGAGCTGCTGTGTGTGAACAGTGGAGCACAGACAAATGACTCTTCAACTAATTAAAGTTGAAAAGTTATTCATTACAGCACTGGGCACATGCAGAATCCTTTTCCAAAGGCATGTGCAAGGAGTCACAGACTCCAGCTCTCTATTTATCTAAAGAGGTTTTGCATATTCAAACAATATCCAAGATGCCTAATACATAATAATTATCTGCACCACTTCGTATTATAATTAGCTGATTATCTGTTATGGCTACACAATTGTCTTCTTTAATTGGGTTGGTGGGCTTTGAAATGAGTCAGTGGGCTGATGAGGGGAGGAAGTAAGATGTAAACTCTCCACCCATGTCCAGCTGGCAGGACTTTTTGATCTGCTGGTCACAGTCCAAGCCTCCCCTCATAGTTTCATTGTTCTTAGGAGCTATTTGTATTTATGGTTCGTGCTCTTTTACAATATTTCATATATCCCCTGTCATTCCCAGCTTTGGTTCAGTGTCCCCACCTGGTCCTTGCTAGCTACATTCTGACTCAACCCCTTAATTCATTTAATTCTTCACTATCCTGGTCACGTTCCTAGCTCGACCCCTTGACTCAAGAGAACTGAGCAGGAACTCCTTCTGCTCATCCTCATCCTCCTCACTCAGCCCCTGGGCTCTGCTGAGGGGCTCCCCCAGTCTGCTCCTTGGCACACAGGGGCTGGAATCTGGGGTTAGAGAGGGAGAAAGGAAAATTGATATGTTCATGTAGGTCCATTATCAAGAGTTAGTGCTGCTGACCCCATCCTAGCCAGAAATTCCCTTCCCTTCCTCTCTTTCTGACACTCATCCTATCCCCAAGCCCAGATCTTTGTTCTGATCTATCAGAATTTTTGATTGATATATCTGATTTTTCAATTACACAGCCTAAGCTTAGGAAATACATTTTCTTCTGTTTCCACACCAAAGTGAGTTTATGTAGATTGTGTAGTGATTCTGGGTTCTCTTTATGAATCTTCACTCTTTTGGGGTATTTAGTGATTTTTAGCAAAATCAATAAGCTGTCTTTCTTTCATAGACACACATAATTTCATTTGAAACTTAAATGTGAAAAACTAGGTATAGTGTTATATTCTGTGTAAACAGTTCCTCTGAAAAGTGACAGCTGAAGCCCTTTTTATTCAGCATATTTTTGTAGGATGTTGTGTGTATTACAGGAATTTTACATAAGTAGCAGAGCTTAATATGTATCACTTAAAATGCATAATCTTTGCAGGTATGGGGGAAAAAATGCTAATTTCACTCTTTACTATATTTCCAGGTTGAAGGTTGTTGCTGGAGGATAAACCATTTCTCACTATGTAGTTTCACCTTGTTTAATTGATTTGAATTTGAATTTATATTCCATGTTAAATAATGAACCATGTATTAATAATTAAGAAGGTTCAGTACAAATGGGAAGCAGTTAATTAAATATTAAATAAAGCACATTGTATTAGCCAGTATTGTAATCAATATATTAGATTTTAGGTTATCCATTTTAGATGGTCATTATATTTTACTAGTTATAGTTAAAATTCTCATTGAAAACTCAATATACACTTCATAGGCCAAGTAACACGCAGCCTTTGCAAATGACCATTTTTTTCCCATAAATATCAGCAAAACATGGACATAAAAGATTAATTCAATTGGACTGTTAGAGCAATAAGATTCACTGCCATGTACTGTCCTGCAACTCTGTTACACCCATGATCATTAGGCTGAAAAAAGGAGTTTGCAGGAGGTCTGGGGACTTGGTTTTGTTGGGGGTTTTTTTGGGTTTTTTTTGTTTTTGTTTTTGTTTTTTTTTCTTTTTGTGTGAAAACTCTTTCTGTGGAAAACAGTAATTATTGAAGCTGAACTTTTTACAGGAGCGTTGCCTTTAGACCATATCTTGGGTATGATTAATACAAGATTGAGGTTTGAGTCAGAATAACAATGAGGGAACCAAATGAAAGATTAATGTGCTTTATTTGCAGGGCTATTGTTTGTGAGGGAAAGAGTCACTTCACAAGGCTAGTTAATGAGACAGGAATTACCAGAGGCTGACCCTCTTGCCCTGACACTTCCTCCATTTCCTCCCTCACCAACTTTCCTTGGCCATCTTTAATAAAATTTGCTTGACTTGTTGAATTCAGGTGCAAAATCCTCATACTTCATCCTATCATTTGGATTTTATTAAGTATTTTGTCGGATTAAATTCAAATTAAAACAACGGCAGTTAGGTTATAGACTGTGCTCACTGCAATGGAAGCAGAGCTGATTCTTGCAAGCTACCTAGCCCAGTCTGGCAAGCCCAGGCAGCAGAGGAAGATGGGATTTCCCTCATGCCTGTTGATTCTTCAGTCAGAACATCTGGAGGATCAATCTTCCTCTGATTTCTCACAAGCAAAGCTCTGATCACACAGCTGAAAATTAGAGAATGGCGTGTCCTACTTGTTCTTTGAATAAAAAGGTTCCAAGGCTAAAATTTAAGTAACTCTTTTAGTTTTTTAATTTATTGAGACGTATATGGAAATGAAATATTCATAGGGAACTCCTCCCAAAGGCGTTTTATTATTAAACCAAAAAGCTAGAGTATATTATAGCAGCACTCATTTAGAGTTTCTACATTCAAGCTTCTTCCTCCTGACCTTATTAAAGTAACCCAGTTTACACTAACTGCTATTCCCCCCTCCCTTTTTTATTGTTAATGTCATTTCTGTTCTCCTCATATGGTGGAGACCTCTAAATGATGTTACTCAAGTGGCCACTTTTGGCCACCAGGGTAATTCGGGACGATAATTTCCCCACATTACGCTTGAATTCCTGCTTAGATTTAGTACCACATTTAGTAAATACACACGGGCAACACGTGCTGGGGGGCCTGACCCATTGCTTAGGAGCTCTTGGCTGAGATGAGGGGTTGGGGTTGTCATCTCCATCACTCTGGTGGGCTCCTGCTGAGCAGAGAGAGCTGGAGGTGCCCTGGGAGCTGCTTAATGCGAAACGCTTCGGTAAAGGAGAGGCACTTCTGGATGCTGACAGAACAGTGTTGGCACTGCAAGCCATGTATTCATATATGTGCTGTGTTGTGAAAATATGAAAAATAGCTCAGCAATGGCATAATTATGGGCAATTTGCTTAATTGCTTGCTAATTGTTGCTTGCTTTATTATGAAACAAGAGTGCTCTAAATGTAACACTGGATGGTTTGCATCCAAAATGTGTCAAATTCAAAACTGGCTTTTCATTAAGATTTCAGCTACATGGCTTTAAAATTCAAGCACTCTGTATTCTGTGGTCTAAGGGTTTTTTTACCTTTTTTTTTTTTTTTAATTGGTTTGGAAATTTTCTTTGCACAGTTTCCGTGCCCCTAAACCTGCATTGGTATACTGCAGTCTGGTGGTTTCCGAACTTCTAATTAATCTGGGTATTTTGCTAATGAATGCATTTACAAATGTCTTTTGATCATTGCTACACATGTGGATAAAGGTGGAGACCTTTCAAGGCTTCTCCAGGAGCTCATGTTCTTGCTTGTCCATCCCTTAGAGAAGCACACCTTCCTTTCAACACATGCATTTGGATTTTTTGCTTTTAAGGGATAAGTACAATTCTGAAAGTTTGGCCTTTTGGAAAAGCTACTCTCTTCTTTGTCAACCAATATATCCAGATATGAGCAGAAGGTTGGACCAAAAGTCCTTTCCAGCCTAATCTCTGTGGTTCTGTGGTGCAAGTGATGACTTTCATGGCAGAGTGAGGAAAGAACCAGCGCTCTTGATGTTCTTTTAGTAGTACATGTCTCTTTTAAGGCTGGAGGGAAAGGGTAGAAAAATAAGTGTGTTGTCTATGTATGTGCTTCAATGATCTTACAGGTCTTTTCCAAGCAAAATAATTCCATAATTCTAACTTTTCAACATTCTGAGACTGCTGGTAACGTACTCGTCCCAACAGCCTGTCTTGCTTTCCAAATTTTCCATGAGAAAGAGTCTCAAAACCAGAACATGATATTAAGCTGGAAATGCAAAAGAATTGTGCCACATTTTGTACACTGAGAAGGAGAGTAGCACTGTCAAACTCTTCAGTTTTCATCTCCAAAAAGCAAAGAGGAGAATCAACATTTTTATTTACTGCATATAAAGTCCCACTCAGACTTTACAGCCATAGGAAGTCTCTGGTCAAAACAAACAAGAAAAGAAAAGGTATTTTTTGTAGCTGTTTTGATTGAAGGATAGCTATCTGAAAAGGCTGGAACTCCACATTTTCTTGAGTGAAGGTAAATATTCTTGAAAACTGTTTTGAACTATAAATGATGAGATTGTAGAACAATGAA
This sequence comes from Leptocoma aspasia, assembly GCA_013399835.1. Lineage (NCBI taxonomy): Eukaryota > Metazoa > Chordata > Aves > Passeriformes > Nectariniidae > Leptocoma > Leptocoma aspasia. The sequence goes on along the minus strand of VXAX01007058.1, from coordinate 61,281 downwards.
GAAAGTATTTTAACTGTTGTGCTTTTAGTTATATTTGACAGTTCTGATCTAAACATTTCTTAAGAGCTGACAGAGACTTTCTTTAAAAATGTTCTTAGTTCTGCAGACAATTAAAAAAAAATTCATTCCTAAAACAACCTGGAGTTCAAATCAAAGTGGTAAACTCACATGTGCATGAGCGTGATCTATTATATGGGTTAAAAATTCTCTTTTGTATTATTTGTATGTCATGTTTGAAGAGTCTCCATGCAGTGTGGTAAAAAATATTTAAAATTGAGGGTTTATAACTGAGTGAAGTAAGAAATTAGTTAGACTGCTAAGAGCCCAATGGAATGTACTCATTATTCATAATATGTGGGGAATATGCAAACTCCTATTTCCACTTATAAACCTGTCATGTCTTATGTGAGAAGATGGTACCAGACACTGAATTTCACTTGCAAGAACCATCATTTCTTCTGAAAATATTCAGAGACAGCCAGAACTTTCTCTTCCTTGATGGATAGAGGCAGGTGTCAGACGTGTTTCCTTCCCCTGATTACTTAGTGCAGAATAATCACCTGCACTACTACTTTGGAATCAGACAGAAAGGCTCAGAAAATTTGATTGTCACCCACATTCAGAATGAATGAAAAGAAACAAAATAGAAGGAAGCCTAAAGAAGGTGCCGTGGTCAATTTGCAGAGCCTCTGATAAATGACCACTTGAACACTGAATTCACATCTCTCACAGGTGTGGCTGGAATGAAAGGGAAGGAAAATAGAGAATGGGTTTGACAAAAAGGAGATCTATATCATGCAAGAGCAGGCAAAAAAAGGGATAATGCTCAGTGAATATTCATGCAGAAATTTTCCTACAGTTTGTTCTATTTGGGTTCTTCTCCAAGAGTTGTTGCTTTGTGGCTGGGGAAAGTTGCTTGCTTGTTTGTTTGACTTAGAAAAGGTTTTTTTTCAAAGTTAAGGATAACTATATATATTTTTTACATGGTACATACTATAAAAATATATATATTATATATTTTATATTTTTATATATTTTATATATTTTTATATTTTTATATTTATATATACTATATATTTTATGTGGTATTAACCATAAGCACTGATGAAAATCGTACTCTGACAAAAATATTGAAACAAGATTGAAAGAATGATTATGACTTCTGCAAAAGATGTTTCTTCTAAACAATCCTGCATTGGCAGATTTTGTATTAAAAAACCCAACTTTAAAGAAAATAATTTGTATTCATATCTTAGGATCGTGTCCAGGATAGTTAGAAAGCATGAAGCTTTGGGGTTTTCGCTCTTTCAATGGTTTTTTTTGGTTGGTTTGTTTTAGGTGTTTTTTTGTTTGTTTGTTTGTTTGGGTTTTTTTGGTGGTGGTGGTTTTTTAAATAAAACCAAAACTCAGATTAAAATATCTCTTTATTGGCAGAATAAGCAAGAGTGTAACTTTAACAATGCTCTTATTCTTAACATGGTAAAGTGTTCCAAGTCTCCAGGTAGTCTGGCAACACGTGGCACTAAATTACTGTCCTGATCTTTGAAACGATGTGGAGACTGTTTTATACGTGACCTTTTTTCTTCCACAGTTGCCTTGGCCAATGTTAAATGTTAAACTTTTATTGTCAAATGCTTCCTTTTGCTGCTTTAGCTCTGTGTACTCTCTCACTGTAGTTTGAGAAAAATGGTACAGCAGGTGTTGTAACTGCTTGCTGTGAAGAGCTCAAAAGAAATAAGTATTATTTCCAAATAAATAATTGTGTGTTTGACATTTTGACTGAACTAATAGCATTTTAAGGGTCTTTTTAATTAATGCAAAAAGGATCAGTTTCTCTACAAAATGGGGATACCTCCACACTCTGTCAAGGCTGTACCTGATTTCAGTGAATTGCCTTCATCAGAATAGAAGCAAACCTGGATAATTAAAGAGCTTAAAATACTTGTATATACTTAATTTTATGTCTTTTATAGCAGATAGTAGGACACAGAAAGATTAGACTAATCTACCACTAGAAACTTTTCTTTTTTGCAGTAACTATTGCCTCCACTGAATTATTTCCATATTTATGTCTCCTACTGCCCATCAAAACTGGATTAGTATTTCAACAGCAAGGTGCCAAAGCTTTGTCAGGATTAAACTGAAAAATACTTAGGCAAAATGACTGAGGACATGTTGAAATGCCAGCAATACACCAAAATAACATTTATAAACAATCACTCCTCTAACTGACACATACAGCATCCTGAAGGAGAAATAATGAAGAATAGAGCATTCGTGATACAACAAGCAACCAGCTGTCTTCTTAAACATGGTAGATTTAAAAAAATACATATATCCTGTTTTGGACAGCAGCATTATATATTTCAATGCCTGAAGGAAAAACTTAATTCCTTTTTATTGAGATGTAACATGGAAATAAGTGTTTGTGCTCTGCAGCTTTACACAGATTTCAACATCCAAAATATTTGTTAAAACAGAAATGCAGCATCTGTTTAAACATAAAGCTCAGAGGGTGGGAGGCTCCTGCTCTGCACTCTCATTGCTATAAGTAATTTTAGTGGCGTTCCTTCTCCAGTGCTCATGAGCCAGAATCTGATTTTAAATGCTATTTTAATTAAGACAGGTATTAAAAATATGTATGTATCATTAATTGGGAAGTTTTACGAAGAAAACACAAGGAAATATCCAATCTGCACTTCTAATGTGTTTAACCATATACACAGGAAAAGAATATAAAATTAAACTTGCAATATTAACATTATTTTGAGGAATCATGTGTAGAAATTTAATTCCATTAATTTTTAATTTACCTACCATGGTAAACCCACAATTTAAATTAAACAAGTCAAGAATATTTATGTATTACAAATGAAGGTATTTTGGATTTAGTAGTTCCCTTTGCCTTTGAACAAATTAAAATTTCTATAATCCTTTTTCAAGGGCACAAACCTTGCATCTACTGAAGAAATATGCTTTGATTACTAGCAAACTATAGAGGTTACATCTTCTTTTGCTAGTACTCTTTGATTTTTCAAGGTGTCCAGTATTGAATGCATGGAGAAATCAATTCTCTTTAAAATAGCTGTTACACTCTTTTATCCTTATAACTCTTAAGTGTGTCTTTGAGGCCAATGGACCATGTTTGGCTAGTGCCCAAGTTAGGGGGTTTTGCCATAAGAAAAGGAAAACAATAACAAATCCAATTTTAAGAAGATATTAAAAAACCCAAAATTCTTTTCTTTCAAGTAGTTCTGTGCAAATATCTAGAGTAATGGCATTAATTTTTTATAAAGTTTTTAGCTTTATTACAGAAATGACAATTGCAAGGAGTGAAAATATTATTTTTGGTAAGTGATTGGTCCAGAGGACTTGGTCAAGTTGTGCAAGAGGAGGTTTAGATTGGACATTAGGAAAAAAATTCTTCACTGAAGGGAATTCAGTTCTCTTCACTTCCAGCATTGGAAGAGGCTGCTTAGGGAGGTGGTGGATTCACCATACTGGGAGTGTTGGACAGTTGTGTGGATGTGGCACTTGGGGTTTTTTTTCAGCGGTGAATGGGGTGGTGCTGGGGTAATGGTTTAACTCACTGGTCTTAGAAGGGTTTTCCAACCTGAGCAGTTGTATGATTCTAGAAAATTGAGTGTATAAGGGCTTAGTATAAAGCTTTAATGATGGTGTGAGCTGTGACAACACTGTGGGCCCCGACATCTGAACCTTCACTGAAGCTCTACACCTGGAGGCCTTTTCCTCCCAGACTGCGGCCATCATTGTGGGATGGGGATTGCTTTGCTGACCTTGATTCCCTCCGTGTGTCTGTCCTCACCCCCCTGACAGTGTCTTGTGTTTTTCCACCCTCCCAGCTATCGAAGTGAACCTGCAGAAAGCTCTGGCCGAAGCCTCTGAGAACTGCACGCAGGAGTGCCTCATCCTGGGCCACTCCGACAACTGCTGGATGCCGCCGGCCCTGACGCAGTTCCAGCAGCCCAACACCTCCTTGCCATCCTTTGGCTTCCAGCAAGGCTGGGGCCGAGGAGCCAGACCCGAGGGACGTCACACTCTCGGGAGGCCCCTGCCAAAGGACGACAGTGACAAAGGCCAGGCAGGGCCCAGGCCCCAGTTCTACAACACCTGCGAAAGACATTGCGCCGGCGAGGATCCCGTCAAGGTCATCCCCCTGGCAAACTTCGCCGCGTCCCACCAGGCGCCGGGGGCTGGGAGCAGCAGCACGTTTATACACGAGCACCAGCTGTGAATGCATCTCTGACCAGCCCCGAATTTCAGGCTTTAAGTGTGACTGTGTATAGTCACGGCCTAGCGGCGCTCCTCGGGCGCGTGCAAGCCCGTTAGGCTTGTGAATATTTGTGTATATAGAATCCTAAATCTGAAACAGAAAATCGAAATCCTTTGGAGCTGGTTGAAAGGTGTTTACCGTAGTTCTTGGTAAAATGCAGAAAATGGGGAAGAGAACCCACAACCCACAAACAATCAGAATAAAAAGAAAATCCCGTTCATTTTCTTACATGGGCCATGTAGTGCAAATATCTGCCAGCGGTTCTTCCTCCCTTTGAAGGCAATTCCTTAGTACAGTTTGGGGAATATTGCAGTCTAAAAATAGAGTACTCAAATTTTTCTTTGTTGTTACAATTTACAGCATATTCATAGATTTCATCTTCCATTTGCTTAGCATTAGAGATCAAGTGAGCGATTTCTCATTTGATTACTTGGCATAATAGAATTAATAAGATCCTAAAATCTAATTCTTCAGAAGGTTGGTATATCTTCCCACCAAAATTTATCTTTCATATAATTAAGGAGGAGAATGTACGTGACAGCTGATTTTTATTTTAATTTTTATTGGCTCAATGTACAGGTATTTATTCTCTGAAAGAATGCAATAGATGAAATAGAAAGCTCTCAACTAGGCTTTTCTTTGTGAAATAAACAATGTGACAATGAGAGGATATCCAAGATCAAAAATGGAAACAAACAACAAACAACTTTGTTTTTTAATTTCCAAGATTTTTCCTTTCTATAATAATTCAAGGAACGATATTATACTTATTATGTTTTTTAAGCCATAAGTCTATTTCTCTCTTTTTTTTTTTTTCTTTTTTTTCGTGTTGCAGAGCTTGCTTTGGCTACTGTTCCTGTTAGTTGAAAATTACATGGGCACTGCTGAAAACAGTAGGAAGTGGGGTAGTTTTTTTGGCTGATGTGATGTCGTGGCTGCAAGCTACCGGTGTTTTAAAGAATATTTAATAGTGATGTGTACGGCTTTCTTTACAGCTATATTCACCTGTTGTAAGTATCCAGTAAAAGTTTAACTATAATATTAGTTACTTCATCACAAACCTGTTAGATTAAGAAGTACTTGTCATTGTGGATTAGTTGTTAGAGAATGACTGATAGTGCTCAGCAACGAAAGAGGGATCGAGGCAATGGAAGTTGGATTAATATAAAGAAACCCTAATCATATTATTTGAAAAAGTCTCAAGGTGATTCTCTTTAAAGAGGAAGGATTTTTTTCAATGTTCTGTATACTGGAGAATATATTCTCTTGGTAAATTCCAGAAGGATGAAAAGGAGATTCCTCTCTTAGATGAAAAAAACATGTTTTCTCTAGTATTTCCTTCTAGTACTTTGTTGGTCTTTAGCCATTTCATCATTTGCAGTATGTACATACCAAGAATTTTTTCCTTTAAGGAAATGCATAACTTTTTTGTTTTATTGCTACATTAAGTGAGACAATCGAAGCTGTATGGAGGGGAAAAACAGTGTGTGAATATTTCCTGTGGGTAGAACTCTATGTAGGCTTCATAATGTAACTTAAATCTGTAATTTATAAACAAAACTGTGTGTAAAAATGCTGTAATATTAGCTGCTTGTAAAATTTACAGAAGTTCAAGTTGTTGAGGGTTTCCAATGAATGCTAAAAGAGCTTCTCTTATGTGCCCAGCAGGTATAAGTAGCTTTATATATTGCTGTCCCCACTGTAAATCTATTCAAACCACATTTAGATTTTATGTGCAAAATAAAAAAAAAAAAAAAAAAAGCTTCACTTTTAACCTACTGATAGGGTTTAATTAATGGACATCAGGTTATCTAATGATGTACTTCTTTTGCTTTCTTTTTTTTTTTTAAGTAGTTTTCAATAACGTTTGGAAAAGATGTGGACGCTGGCTTCCAGTTGCATGTAAATCCTGGGAAAAAATCACAATCCTTTGGGTACTGACACATCTCATTTCTGGGACAATTAAAAAATTGACAAATTAATTCATACCTAATGTATACAAAGCCATTTGTTGTTTGCTTTGGAGACATCAGGGGGAAAGAATTTGGCAGTTCTTTTCAGGGATATGCAAAAAATGAGCTTATCTGTAGTTTACACAGATTTACCAAACATAATAATTGTGCAAATTTAGAATAATGCTGACAGTAATTCCTCCTATTGTAAGCAGAGGTCTTTAGTTTTTATTGCAGATGCTGCTATACCAAATGTTTATGGAATTGGCAGTGCCATTGGAAAACTCTCCTTTTTTTTTTTTGTGTCTTTTTTTTTTGTTTGTTTGTTTTGCCTGCAACAGTTCTTTTGGGGATGAAAATTGTAACTGAAATTTTCTGGCAAAGAATTCATTTCTACAATTTTAGGATTTTTATAGGAAAAGGTGACAGACCCAGAATTAGTGTTTGTTTTTTTTTTTTAATTGGTAGGGGAAAAAACCCCCAACAAACTTCACTTAATTTAAATATTTAGGGGTTACTTTAACTTTTTTCCCTGAGGTAGAGAAGCCTTTAACCATCCCCCTTCCCTTGAAAACAAACAAACAGAAACCCAACAAAACACCCAAACCAAACAACAATAAAAAATTACTTAAACAAAAAGCATTATAAAAATGAGTCTGATTACAACAAGTGTTAAACATTATCGCCATGAAAATGTGTTTGATATTCTAAAATTCAGTCAACAAGATACAGAACAATTAATTGTAAATACATATTGCATCAGGAGATAAATTGCTCCTTCATTTTTATATATTATATCTCTAATATATAAAAATACACGTTTTGAGGCAATATTTTTCTGAGTAGCATGTCAGTATCCAGAGGAATAATGTTACTAGAGACTCGTTACACATCTTGCCACATATATAAATAATTTATCTAGTACATAGACTGTATATTTTTTGTGTATTTTTTTTTCTTTTTTAGTCATTTAACTTATTTTATCTTACTTGTGTGAATTTGTGGAGAAAACAATTCTATATACAATATACAGTAAAATGCTAGTTACATGATTAGATTTGTTCCATACGGTGTAACAATAAAGGAAAACCTTTGCCTTCAAAGTGATGTGTCACACACTCGAGTCTAGATTATTCCCCCTCCAAACTCATGCTTGTTGCACTCCTGACTATTGCAAAAAGAATTATTTCCATATTGCAAAGCAGTGCTAAATAAAAATGCTAAAATAAATCAGTGCTAAGATAAAACAACCAACCAACCAACCAAAAAAACTGTTAAAAGAAAGAACCGAGTCAAACTCTTTGAAGTAAAAGATGCTGTTTCTTTGTTTTCCTGAGCTGTGCTGGATCCTGAAGTGTAACTTAATTTTAAAGAATAATTAAGCACATCTGCCTGGCCAGCCAGAGACCACAGAGCACCTGCTCTCCCGGGCCAGAGCTGGCCTGATGCAGGTCATTTAGCTAATTAGCATGGCGACGAGCCCGTGCTAATAGGGCCTGAAAGGCAGCAGCAGTTCTGTGGTGCTGGGCCCAGAACTGGAGCAGAGCAGACCTCTGCCATCCCTGTCCTCTGCCATCCCTGTCCTCTGCCATCCCTGTCCCCTGCCATCCCTGTCCCCTTGGCACCCCTGGCATCCCTGTCCCCCTGGCATCCCTGTNCATCCCTGTCCCCTTGGCACCCCTTGGCACCCCTATCCTCTTGGTAACCCTGGCATCCCTGACCCCTGGTATCCCTGTCCCCTTGGTATCCCTGTCCCCTTGGCACCCCTTGGCACCCCTATCCTCTTTATCCTCTGTAACCCTGGCATCCCTGACTCCTTGGTATCCCTGTCCCCTTCGTATCCCTGTCCCCTTGGCACCCCTTGGTATCCCCTGTCCCCCTGGCACCCCTGTCCCCTTGGTATCCCTGTCCCCTTGNCCTCTGCCATCCCTGTCCCCTTGGCACCCCTGGCACTCCTGTCCCCCTGGCATCCCTGTCCCCTTGGCACCCCTTGGCACCCCTATCCTCTTGGTAACCCTGGCATCCCTGACCCCTGGTATCCCTGTCCCCTTGGTATCCCTGTCCCCTTGGCACCCCTGGCACCCCTGACCCCTTGGCACCCCTGTCCCCGCTGTGCCTGGGTCTGGAGGGGAATTTCCCTGGAGAAGGGGAGCTTGGCTCTGCTGTCCCTGAGCAGAGCCATGGGGAGCTGCAGCAGCCCAAAGCCCCCAGCACTGCCCTGCCTCCAGCACAGCCCAGCCAAAGGCACAGCCTAAATATTTCCCCTGCTGATGGCTGACCAGCTCAAGGCTGTTCCAGTCAAGCTGAGGCTCTAAAGGTGGGAAATTTACGCTTGGCTTTGGTTGATTTCTCACCTTGTCCTTTTGCAGGTTGAATAGCGACCCTTAATCAATGATCAGCAATTAAATGATCACGCTGCAGTTTGCTGCCCCGATTTAGCTGGGTAAATAAACGGGAAGGAATTGGTTTGTGCAGACACAAAGTAAAGTTGAAGGCAAAGATTTTATTTGGTATACATAGGAAAATTGTGTATAACTTATGTTATCTCTAGTGAAGAAAGAGATTGACGATTTCTTGTAAATATTTGAGTTTGTATTTCTGGGAAATCTCCCTGCTCTGTGGCATACTGCAGGATCTGAGAGTGAGCAGTGTATGTCTGTGTATTGAAACAGCCCTAACCACACTCTACAAACAAGGCAGCTGGACACCGTATACTACAGTCCAGCAGCACTTCAAGTCCAGTAAATTTGCAGTAGTTCTATTTCAGGTTTCTGTACAGCATGTTGTCTTGTTAATTACAATGCTTATTAATAAACTAGATCCACGAAAGTAGTTTCCTCCTTTGCGCTGTTTTCTTTGGGTATCTGAAACATAATTTGTTTACAAGTATTCCCCCAGCTATGCTTTGCTCCCATTTTCCGTTTTCCAAATTTCCTTTTACTGGGAAGCCCCAAACTGTCAGAAAGTCAAGAAAATTTCACTTTATTTGCAGTTGCTTCATGCACCTGAGTAACAGGCTTCTGGTAAACAGTAAAAATCACACACAATGTGTACAGCAATTGAGCTTTATATGATCAGAAATATCTTCTATTTCTGTACCATTTCTCTTTGTACCAAGCTCCCTCCTTGTACTATGCCTCTGATACATTTACTTATAGAAAATCATTATGGGCTGGAGGCAGGAGTGTTTATGGTGTTTGCTTTGTTAGAAAAGAAGCTATTTCTAATTGAGAGAACATGGTTAATGAGTTGTTGTTGAGCTAAAGGGATTATCTTCTCACCATGAATGTGATATAAAGAAATAATCATCAAACGAGGAACTAATGAAACAACATTTTATGCATTTTTCTATCTTATTTTAGGCCATATTTAAAGATCAGCTCTTGTCGGCCTGACACTAAGGCAGTAATATCTTATTCTTTGATGCAGTTATGGCTTTTATGTCTTCAGGTCCCTTTCAAGCAGGAAAATATTATTTATTTTGGCATCAGAAGTGTGCACGAGTATATTCCCTTCCAGCCAATAACTGCTGACACATCAGTTGCTAGGCTAGATAAAGTATTCAACCTCCAAATTAAGAAAATGGATGAAAATTTATGGAGCTGAAGGGTTTCCCTGGTTTGGATGGGGTTGGTAATATTTTGCAGGGCCACCTCTGGAGGCAAGGAAAGTGTGGAATTTCACAGAGATCTGCCAAAACAAGAACAGAGCAAGGCAGAAATGTGTAGCACCTGCAGAAGTGCAGAATTTTGCCAGCGGTGTCACTGCAGGGGAATTGCAGAATTGTGCTCCCATCGTTCTGCTTTCCTCCCTGCAGGCACAGGGAGCACCTGGAGCCCTGCTCTGGCAAGGTGGAAACTCCTGAATCCCAGAGACTTGCTGGCCAGCCCTACAAAGTGCAAATATTTTCACCAAAGTGTTCAAAAAACATCTCTTGCCCTTAGGATGGGCTCCAACTCCTGCAAGGTAACTTGGGCTGAGGTCAGGGTTTGCTAGAGCACGCACATGGATTTGTTTAAAATAGAACATTTGGTTCCCAGCAGCAGACACTTTTGGAGATGTGCTGCCCGTGTGATATTTTAGCATTTTTGCCTTTTCCCCAGGTTTTTCCAGGTGTGGCCTTGAGTCTGCTCCACCTCAGAAGTGCCACGGGTCAAGCAGAAGAGGAAATGAGCAAGAAGGAGCTTCCTGCAGCAAGCAGAAAACAGCTCTCCTCCCCTGAATGGCCATGAAAGGCATTTTTTAAAAGGTACTTGTGGGCTCTACTTCCAAATACGTATTTCTCCAAGATGTATCCTTTGTGTCCTGGTCCTTGCATTCTTATTCCAGTATGAAAACATGGCATGTCTGCTAACTACAGTGAGACTAATAATGTGTTTCCAGTTTTATTTTTATTATTTTTGTGATTTAGATGTCTGTTGATGCTAATTCAGTGCTGAAAGCTAAAGTTCTAACAGTAAACATTGTTTAGCATGTTTAGCATTGTTTAGCATGTCACAGCTAGGTATTCCTGTTCAATTCAAAGCAGAAATTAAAATCTGTGGGTCCATGCATTCTGCTCTTCACTATGGAGCTGGTGCTGCCTCTTCTCACTGTTTTTTTCTCCAGCAGGATTAAGTCTGTGTTTATAAAAAGGAAAGTTTCTGTGCACATCCATCCAAGAGACAGATGAATGAGGTGCCTGGGAGCTCTGTGCTAGATTTTAACCCATAGCTGTAAGCCACCAGCTGTGAGGTGTTCTAGAGCAGATGAGGAGGATGTGCAAAGAAAAAAGAACATTTTATAAGGCACTGAAATGAAGTTATTCATTGCCACTGCAGCTGTTATGCATGTAGTAAAAGAGTTAATTAACATAATGAGATTAAACTAAGAGAAATTGCTTTTAACCTGTGCTTAGCTTGAGTTGCTGTTTCGTTACCAGAGATATAAAAGGCTGTACCCAAAAGCTTGTCTAAACTTTCCAAATTTCAGCTGCTCTATAAAGGATGTGCAGTTTTTCTTCTCTGCTGTGTAGATCAAAGTTCTGTGTATAGAGGGAAGTTAAAATCAGTCTGAAAAATGAAGTGATTATAAGAGGGGTGAGCAGGTGGGGGGAAAGGTGAATACTTTGAATACCTTTGGAGAAAAAAGACACAGGCAAGCAGGAAAAATGAGCAACTTTTCCAGCTAACAGGTACACTGAGATACACTGGGCTGTCTGCAGTGCAATGCTAATTTTATTCATTAGCATTTTATAGATATGTAAAATTTTCGGTTTGCATAGAAATATCTGTTAAAATCAATATAATCAAGATCTGTAATGACAAAGGAGAGCTACTTGGAATACTTTGAGGTCTATTTAAAAAGGCTCTTTCCCCAGGAAATCTTACAGGCTCATTTCTAGAAAATATAAAGGGACTCTTGCTGTTTCTGTGCAAAAGCAAATTCTTTGAAGTAATTTGAACTGGAGACACCAGAATGGAGCAGAATGGTTTAAAATCTGAAATCTGATGAAAAAAAAAGAAAGGCACATAATCAATCTACATATAAGTATAGACACTCCAAACGTAATTATCATTGTTTTCAGAGTTCATCTGTGAATGAAAGATAAATGCCAGCACTGGGTATCACACTGGTTACTACACATAATCTAAAAATATTCATCATCCTATGGGGGAGTGCACAAAGTCAGAGCTTCCTGTCTTGGCAGATCCAAGCTGCTGTTTGTTTGTTTTAATTGCAGCAGAGACATTTAGCACCATGCCTGCCTGGTAATGTAGGAAATGCAATGCAAGGCCTTGACACCTGAAAAGTAAAAACTGTCTGAGCTGACTCATAAAAATGATGCTGGGGAAACTGGCAAAGAAAACAAGGCTCTGAAATTCTAAACGAGCGTTTTAAATGCAGAAAAAAAGAATCTAAAGGGTCACATTTGCAGCTTATGTGCTGCAGATAATGTGCTGCACAGCTCCTTCCCTATAAAGCAAAATTGTCACCGTGAGGCAGAGGAAAATTGAGCCTTTTTGTTAGCTGGAGTCACTCTCCTGCAATGACTGCACACAATCAATCTACTTGGGTTTTTAAATGCTTTTTATCAGATTTCAGCCTATTGACTCAAAAATGTGTTTCTTGTCAGTGTAAAACTACTGAATATTAAAGGAAAGATAAAATTTTCCAACCTCAAAGCTGTCACTTCAGTCTACAAAAGGCAGTTATTGAAGCCTATTACTGTTTTGGCAGTGCTTGTCTGAAATTCCTTCAAAATATGCCACTAAAATTCAAAGAAAGGACTACAAAAACACTAATATTGAAGATTTATGCTGTAAAATTTGAGTAAATTTGCATATAAATGATTCATTGAATATAAGAGATGTAATGAAAATTCAGGAATCTTAATGTTTATTCTATGTAGAACATCTGATGTGAGTACCTGAATCTAATTACAATGAAAGGAAATCTACCCAGCAGGCTGAACACAAACAAAAAGATAAATAAATACACGCTTGCCTATCACATATTGGGAGAAAAAAAATCTGTGTACTTCTAATTAGACACAATAGTCAAAGATAGCTACATCACATAATTTTGGGAGCTTTTTTGTCAAAGTTCGTTGTCTAAAGAATCTCTAAACTAAGGGGAAAAGGAACCTGCAGGGGTAACTACTTCACGTGGAAAATTTCAGGACCTCCACGTGTTCACCTGAGGATGGAGAGAAGCTGGAAAATAAGATGTCTGCCTTTTAGATGGCTAAAACCAAATGAGTCCAAAGCCAGTATTTACATAGATGTTTCATTCTGAGCAGGAAAAGGAGTGTGATGAGGGAATACCAACCTTGAGAAGCCCAACCCCTGCTCTCCAGCAGGCACGAGCCACCCTCCCAGGGTGGTTTTCCTGCCAGGATGCACCTGGGGGTGTTTTGTGCAGGTGCCAGGTTCCTGGCAGAGGGGTGACATCCCACGTGTGCAAAAGAACAAAGGGTAGGATTTGAGCTAAAGCAAAACTGGCAAATAGTTTTGGTTTTCTGTGACAAGTTTTGCTTAACTAGCACAAGAAGCAGCCCAGCAGAGAAGTGTGCTGCCATGGTGTGAGGCAGGATCTGTTTAAGAAGCTGAGTTGCTGGGTTGCCACTTCCTTTCCTTCCCTTTCCCTTCTTTTCCCTTTCCCATCCTTCCCTTCCCCGTCCCTTGCTCGCTGCTGTGCTGGCACATCACTCTCTGTTCTGTTGGAAAGCCAACAGTGCTTAGGTGTGTGCACCTGTACCACAGAGGAACCAAACAAAAACATTAAATAATCTTTCCCTTTGTGCAGGGGAAACATCAACGGGGAGAAAGAAATCTGCAAGAAGTGTTGCTATAATACAGAGAAAATGTTAAATAGCCTTGTCTCTTCATCGCAAAAAAGAAAGCTCTTCCAAAGTGGGAAAATGTGTTTTTATGAGTTTATCTGTTTGCTAACTGCTTAACTTTGAACTACCTGTGGCTGGAAGAAGGGAAGAAAAGTGTTATCTCAATGCAATTGCTTTCCCACAGCATCATTTGTCACCCAGACAGAGGTGACAGGCAGAGGAAGAGCCCTGCAGTGAGGAGCCCGTGTTGGACTGACCCAGGTGGTATCACCACGTCTGCTTTGCTTGGGAATCTCTTGGAACAGCACCATCCACACTGCGCAGCAGCACAGCTCTGCCAGGGCCACTTTTAACAGGAAAAGTACAAAAATCTACTTCTCCATTAAATGGTTTTGATATTTAGCAGCTCCTTCTGGGCACATCTCAAACTCCTTCTCACTGGAGTTTCCCCAAGTTTACTTGAACAAAGTCTGCACCATTAAGTTTCAACAATTTTTTTACTAATCATTAATTCATTATTTTCTGGACTGTGTCAACACTGCATGTTCTCCACATGGCCAGGAATGAGCTGCCAAAAGCTTGTAGCTCAATAGCAGCTGCCTTATCCAACGTATCTGTCTCAGATGCTGCAGCACGTGGCACTAAAATTAGGATTTGCTGCCAGATTTGGCAAATTTCTGCTTCCCAGAAAGGCTCTCAACTCATGAGATTGCCAGGAACACCTATTGGATAAGGTCATATTTGGCTGCAGTTGGCAAAAACTTAATTAAAGTAACACCAGCTGTAGTAATACCAGGGGTAGGGAGTTTGTGGCAGATGCAATGAGGATTTTAGTCTGAAAAACATCTTTAGTAGCCAATTCTTCAAGAATAAGAGACCTGAGATACAAGTTCAAGATGGGAAATACCTACAGGCAGTAAAATTGTGGGTGTTGGTATGAAGGAAATAATGTCTGAGTTACCTTTATCTGGTTCTCAGCTCAGCTGGGCATAAATATGCACAGCAAAGTAAATGTGCACTCTGTATTTTTTTATATCTCTAAATCATTTTTCCTCAACTTTATTCTTTGTATCATAAACCTCTTTAACTACCCCAAAATTTTCTTACTGTGAGTTATTTGCCTTCTGTAGGAATTTTCCCTGAAATTTTAGTTGCTCAGCCATAGTTAACGTCACAGACCAGGTGTGGCATGAAAATATCATAAAACCAGATATAAATTCAAAGAACTTCTTGTGATTTCAGTGCAGAAAGTTCATATCCAGAGTAGGAAAATTATTCTTTTATGCAGCTACATTACACTTCTTACCTGGAAGTGCAAGTACTTGATAAAGTTCCATATTCATATTGTATTTCATGCAGATTTTATAACTTGATTTGGCCTTTTCTTAAGTGGAGTCTGTGGCAGCTTAAATAACTAAAGGTTCACAGATTATTCTGCACAGGAATTTTTGCTCAGTTTATGAACGCTAATTTAAACAGGCTGAATTTGTGACTTGACTTTCAGTTACCATAAAGGGTTTAAAATTAAGTGATCAATTGAATGCTGACCCTCTAGAGAGGCTTTGGCTGTTCAGCGTAAGTCTAAGAAATTTTACATAAGTAGATTTTTATTATATTGCTTAATAAAAGAGCTGAATCAATCAAGGTTATTGTAACCTTGTTTATTTAAAAATAATAATAAAAAAGTAAACTGTGTGTTTATTGCAGAAAATTGCATTTTAGTCCTGAAATGTGTTAATTTATATTAATATTATTACTATGGAAAATCGTAAGTATGAAATCACACTGACAAAGGTGATTTGTACAAACCAGGGTTACACCCCACACTTCTGTCCTTAAGCAACAGAGGTAAAAAAAAAGGTGGAGAATATCATAAATTCTTGGTAATATCTTTGAATACTGTGGCAGTTTGTTCCTTCCTGGCCTTGCCACGCAACTACCACAATTTCAGCAACAAATAAAACGATTTTAGCAAAAATGGTAACAGATGTAGCTCTCAATTTCTATTTAAGGGAGCTTGCATTCGAGAGCAATTTAAACGTGATGCTACAAAAATTAGGATAGCAAAAGTAATTGAGCCTTTCTAATTTTAATATAATTATCAACAAGTGAAATTAAGAGAAACCAGTTAAGCTGAGTGCTCAAGGAAATGCAGTAAATAGGGAAACAATCAACAAAGCACATCCTGGTTTCTACAGCTACCATGAAGTCTTAGGAGTTCAATTCTGTAATGGGATGAAATTAGCATTACAATTTATATTAACATGATAACTTTTATAATCAAGTTACACTGTCCAGCTGTCCCTGCCAGAGCTTTCCTCTCCTTTGAATGCAGACTTTCAAGTCCTCAGACTTTGCAGATGTGATTTATTTTTCATTTGCCATAACTAACATTGCTACTTGTCCCAGTAATTCCATTTGGCCTTTTCCCACTGCAGTTTTCCTACAGTATTTGATAATCCTTGTAGTACTGCATGAGAACAGTTGAAGATTTCCTCCAAAGAGATAATGATCCCTGAGAAGGCAGGGAATAGGAGTGCCTCAGTGTCATTTATTGCCCAGAAAGCTGAGCTGTAATTCTGTCATTGCATCATCTGTTCAGCCCGGGTTATTCACTCTTCTGCATTATCGAGATTGTGTTTTTCCTCCCTGAGAAATAGCAGCTGTAACAATTTCCAAAATGACAGCTTAAGTGACTCCATGGTTCTCTAATATCTATTCAGAACTCTTGTCTCCTTGCAAATTTTCATTGCTTTCTTTAAAAGCAGCTTGTGAGAAAGGTAATACATTATTAATGCTACATGTCATAAAATAGAATAAATACTTACCTTTTGAAGAAGCTGATCCACTAATCAAGAGTAAATGAATGCACCTGAATTATTCAAAGACCCTCAAATAGCGCAACTTGTACTCAAATTGAATATTGTGAATAGAATATTCGCAACACAACAAAAATAATTTCCAGTCATATTAACTCCTCCATTTTCATTACAGGAAATGGGATTTTTATTCTTCTTTTTAATCACTTTAAATATTTTGCCCACCTTGCAAAGACAAAAATGTCTAGGGCAGGTTTTGGCACTTTGTTACCTTTAAGCAGCCTCCTAAAGTAATGTTCCTGTTGATGAGAACAGTTGTTGGGGCAGGTGTTCCACGTTTCAGAGGAAGCAGGCTGGGCTCTATTTCTGAGCAGCAGAATTATGTCTCACTTACTGGGAGCTGCAGGTTGGCACTCGTTGAACAGCTGTGCAGAGAGCAGGGGAAATGCCACCACTAGTTGGGAGAAAGGGAGCACTGCTGAGCTGGCAGCATTTCCTGCCACTGAGTGACAGCATCAAGGGCAAGGCAGGAGTGAGATCTCAGGCAATTAATTAAAAACAGCTCCTGCAGCCAGAATTTCCTTCCTCCCTATTACAATCCATTCATGTCAATGAAGTTTCTGGCTCTGCTTCAGGAATTTTTCACTACAGCACCCTGTTTTCCACAGTGTGGTGTTTATACCATATCCCTCAGATATTTCATGTATTCCCCAGCAGTATTCTTTGGGGAAAAAAAAAAAAAAAAACTAAAAGTAGCTGTACCACATTTCTCAATGCATCTGCAAAACCTTACAAACAGAAGGCTCCCAAGCTCGGGGTCATGTTCAGGTTGCCATTTCCTTTAGATGTTTTTCTTGAATGGATTCTCCTAGATTCAAATAGACCAGCCCAGGGAAATTAGGAATGACAGATTGGTAAAAGCAAGGATATTCTTCACAAGGAAGTAAAGCAAAGAATAGAGTTTGTGATTCTATTCCTCACTGGTTCAGTGATCCAGTCTTCAATTTTTGGGGTAATCAAGTCTCCCTTCTCAGTTCAGTTTGCCCATTCAGTAAATTCCTGACTTCCCCGTATTTCACTACAAACAAAATTTTCTCAGGGAGGAGACAGGTCAGAGGGGAGAAAGATATCTTCAAGAAGACACACAAATAATATCTCAAAATCTAAAATATAACAGTATGCTGCCCCAGACACACAGTGCCTGTCCCCATTCATTGGGGCTGGAATAGTTTGGAGCAGCCTTTATGTGAGCCTGAAACCAATGCTGATATTTTCCATATTCTAATGTCCATGTAACCTCTGTGCTACTCAATAAATCACACAGCTATGTTTAATTTCAGCAACATCAACAACGTGGAAGTATTACACTTCTGAACAGGATTTGAAACTGCAGATGCCATTTGGGAATTTGAGATTTGGCAGGCGTTCTGTGACCCGTGATCCTATTACCAGAGATTCCAAATTAATGCTCAAATCAAGCAGCAAGTTTGAGACCTCAAACCTGGTCCAATTCCTGTTGAAATCAATGGGTTTTTTCCATGGAATTCACTGGCCATCTGTTGAAACCAAATGTGTTTTGTATTTTGTGACAAAAAGAGTAAAAAGCAAGAGAATATTTTCATCTGAGAGAGTATTTTCCTTAGAGAAAAGCCACAATCTGGAGCTGCGGGATTCACAAACCCCTTTTGTTCTGTCCTGAAGGAACAAAATGTCTCCAAATACCAATATTCCCATAATATTCCCATTAACTGTTTGTGCCAGGTCTCTGGAATAAATATATTTTTCTGGTTGTGGTTCAAAAAACATTGCAAAAATCTGCAATAATCTTGAAGAAAAGCAAATTCTGCCTGGAGAGATGCCAATTTCCTTCAGAATTTAGCATTAATCTAGAACATTAAGTACACACTGAGCTCTATCAGATTTATCGAAATGTAAGAGAGTCACTTAAGTGTTGTTATATTTTTCTACTCAGCTTTGATCATGTTTACATGCCTTCACAGATTCCTTTACAAATTGTTTTAAGCTGAGTACTACATAAGTGAGACACTATCTGTATATTTATATACGTAGAGACAAGCTCTTTTCCAGTATAGAGCGAGCAGGTCAAAGCAGAGGCAGAGAGAAAGTATTTGTCACATCTTCTACTCAATCTCATTTGTTTTTCCATCTACATGTATTCATCATAAATCTACTAAAACATGCTGGAATGCACTGGAAGGGCAGCCTCAATAATGGCAGGAGATTTATGTCAGCAGGACTGGATTTTAACAGCAGTATCACTTTCCATTTCAAGGCTGTGATAAAACCTATGCTGCTGTTTGAGAGCTGTCTGACAAAACAGTTCCTTGTTTCAAACATGGCAGGGAGATGAATGATTGGGTTGGCAGGATGCTGCAGATAAAAGGTTAGGAACATTCTTTATCCAGATTATTTTCTGAGTACAACTTGGAGTGAAATATAGATTATGCAGTTTAAATCTGGAATCCTTATTCATGTTCCTTATGTTTTGCTGGGTGCTGGAATTTGCAGGACCTGAGCTATCAGAACCAATATCCAGTGAAGCTGACCAAAAGATTTTCATCAGCCTTCAGTGGACCTTGAATCATGTATTAAATGCATAAGGTTTCTCTTACAGCATTGAAAATATATTTTATATCTTTAATAGATCTCTCACTACCATCAAAAAGAAAATGTATTTACTATTAGTTAGTAAAATGAATGATTGCTTTGAAGATTAACCACCTTTCTTCCTGTCCTCAGTAGTTTGAGTATGCCTTGTCCTGTTGTTAGTACCCTTCACATCACCTTTTTCCTGTCAGAATATTCACGGTGAATATTAAACCAAGCAATTTCTTTATTTGTAGTGTATCTTTTCATACAAGAACACCTCTGGATAAAATTACAATTTTTCTACAGTGCTCTGTTCTCTTGGTGTGCTTTGATTTTGAGATCAGTGTCTGGCAAGCATGGATCTAATCTCTGGTACAGGCTGAATTTGGCAGCTGCACACAAGCAGCTCTGCCTGGCAGAGAACCCCTTTTCAGGATGAGTTTGGTCTATCCTGCAGATTGTGTAATTTGGGAGTGATTCAAAGCCTAATAAAAATAATTTGTAAAAAAATGGTTTAAGTATGATATAGAGAACAAAAAGCATTGACAATGCTGGGGGGAAAATATCACACTTCCCTGTCTTATCAGTCAGTCATAAAATCTAATTGGCCCGGCTGTACAACATGGCAGGAATCATTAGGGTGACATTATCCTGTCCTCTCTCATTTCTTTCCTGCTGTATCTCCCAGGTCTGGGGTGGCAGCTATGTTTAATTCTGGGAGCTCTCATACCAGGTCCCACACGGACGGACTCTGTCCTCCATCCTGCTCAACATCTGTCACACCAGCAGCAGATGCTCCACACTCAAAAGCCACCTGACAACACAGCTCATTTTCCAGGAGCAAACAGCGTCACCCATTCCCCTGAGTGACCAGAGGAGGAACAGCTGGCACTTTCAGAAGAGCTGAAAAACTGGGATCTTTCCTCATGAGCAGACTTAACTGCAGCACAGGTTTCTCCAGCCAAGCTTAAATCAATTCAGGACCTGCATCCACCCTGCAGCCACAGGTTCTTTGGGTCCTGTCACTCTGTGATGGCAAAGTGGCAATAAACTCAAAAGTGGAGTGATTAGAAGTATATTGGGAAATGATGAGTGGTGTCTGACAGGTGAAGAGGAATTAATTGCCCATCAAGGAGCTAGAACAAAACTAGCAAAGAGTTCAGAGCATGGCAGAAAAGGTGGCTCTCGAGGAGGCTGCAGTTCATGTCTGCCATTCCTGCTACAGCTGCTGTCACTGCTTGGAGCTTAATGGGCTCAAGGGGAGACACAGCAAATCCTCAGAGAAACCCCTGTGGTTTTTACTAAGTATAGCAGCAATGTCAGCTCAGCAAATGAGGGAGCTACAAACGGTTGGATCCTGAGAGAGATGCAGGAGGAGGTGCTGTACCCACTTTAGCATTTTCTGAGTGCCTCCTCGACTTGTACCTGGCCTGGGTGAGTCTGACTTGTGGCTTGTAGCCACCAGGGCCTCCCTAATGGTCCTTGCTCAGCCATGCCATCCCTCAGGTTATGGACCAAAGGTCTGGATGCCAGTGAACACGGCACTGCTGAATCTGTGTGCTTGCACTGGTATAAACCAGAGAAGGATTGTTTAGCTGGTTGGAAGGAACACCTGGAGTCCCTCTAGCCCATGCCACCACCTTTGGCAGAGTTAAGGTTTGATGGGGTTGCTTGAGGCTTGTCCCATTCATCTCCTCTTCCAGCACCTCATGCCCCTCCCTCTGAATTATTTTTTATTTCTAGCTAATCAGAACTTGTTCAATTAGTCACTTGTATACTTCTGGTTCTGTGTTTTTGCTGTGTTTGGTTTGCTGAGAACAAGGCTGCTGCTTTCAGGAAATTCTGGGAGGTTCCAGAAGGTTCTGCAGCCCCCAGGTGGGTGATTGGCAGGCTGTGGCCATTGGGTGACTCCTGCTGGGGCTGGGATGAAAGGGGCTGCAGGGGCAGCTGGAGCCCTGGTGCTGTGGGAGCTGTGCCCTGGCAGGGGAGTGGTGCCCACTGCCAGGTGGGTGATGCCCAGGAAGGGGTGGGAGAGCTCAGCTGGGCTGGTGTGGGAGGCAGGGCCTGGAGCATCCCCCAGAACACCTGAGCTGCGCTTCCTTCCAGGCACAAAGCAGCAAACAGGGATGAAACTCTGGGGGGGTTTTCTTTCTCTGATTTTGACTGGTCTGTTCCTCACAAGCTGGGCTGAGCTGTGCTTCTATCACCAAGCTGCGTTAAAGATCCAGCTCTGTATAAACAGAAGGCTCACCCCAATAATTCTGGTTATTGGGTGCTCTTTCACTATTGAACCTTTATTCTGTCTTTGGGAGAGCCAAAGGAATCAGTTTGTTTGGCATTTGGAAGAGACTTCCAAATGTGAAGGAATGATTTTATTGCTGTCAACAGCTGCTGGATGGGAAGATCTAGAGCAGACAGAGCCAGAGCCTTTTAGGAAATGCAGAGGGAAAAAGCTGAGCCCCAACCTACAGTTAACTCCAGTTATTCCAGTTGGATATGAGAGTATTTTACCGTGTGGGTGGTCAGAGCCTGGAGGGAGGTGTCCCAGGGCTTGGGGAGTCTGTGTTAGGACAGACTGAGGGCTCAGCTGAGCCCTGCTCTGCTGCACAGCTGAGCTGCAGGAGCTCCAGAGCTCCCTTCCAACCTGAATTATCCTGTGATTTTATGAATCCTATTGGTAAGCCTATAATACATCTCTTCATTACTACACATGCAGCAGATTTGAATGAAAGTATTAACAGAAATAGGCTGTGTGAAATTTGAATATCCTGCTTAGTATTTTCCTATTTCCTTCTGCATGTTTTGCCTGCTCATGATGTCCCTTACTGAAGAGGGGCAAGAAATACTTTCTTCTAAGAATTTCTCAATACTCCTGGCAGGGAGAAAACCCAGCCAAGACCCCCAAACTGATCTTAATTTGAAATTATAAATTTAGTAGTGTTGATTTTTCTAATTTACTATATTTTTACTATTTATTTACTTTTTTTTGTTGTTGTGTTCAGGATCCAACATTTACATTGTGAATGCAAGGGATCAGTGAGAGGGGTTGCTCAGGTTATGTCCTGGGAAAGCAAGAGAACAGAGCTCAGCTTGGGGTGGTACCATTGTAATTCTGCTTTCTTTCTGATGCAGCAGCTGACACAGTAAATAGCAATAGGAAATCTGGGAGCAGATTTATCATAAACTGTAAATTTCCTGCTGTGAGCTTCCTCAGCTCTTCCATTGACATAAAAACTCAAAATCACATTAGAAAGATCTTGACCAAAAAAAAAAAAAAATGGAGGAGCTTAGGAAAGACAAAAAGAGCCTTAGATCAGTATGAGTCTTCTGGGATGTTGTGTTTTCCCTAAGATTAATTTAATACAATATATGTCTGAGGAAAGAGCCTGAAATAGGGTAAACACTAGTCTCACAGGAGGAACTACCTACTCACTGTGGAGGTGTTTCTAAAAATTTTAGGGCATTTTTACTTATTTAATCCCTTTCTCTTCCAGCTTTTCTTCAGTGGGAGTGTTACAAGTGGCTGCATAATGTGTCTTTTTCATCAGTCTGCTGTCAGGCCCTGTAATATACAGAAATTCTCTCCCCACTTTGTGCCAGTCCCCAGAATATCTCTGTACATTATCAAAAAAGAAACACAATAGAGATACCAGTTGAAGAAAGGTAGTGAATTTTGTGACATGTTTGGTAGACAAAGAGGAGAAGATGGCAAACTGCTCCAAAGGCACCCCCTCTGTGCCATTCACAGAGCTCTGCTGAACCCAAAGCATACACAGGAGCCTTCCCTCACTTGCTCCCTTCTCAGAGGAAGCCTTTTCCAGCTTTGATCATTCTTGTGGCCCTCCTGGGAACCTTTTCAGGTCTGGGCTATTCTTTGAGGTGAAAGGATCTGAACTGGGTGCAATAACAAGATGTCCATGAATCATGGTTTGCTTGTGGTGCTTTACCTTGTTATAAAATTATTCCCATCTGACTTGACTTTCAGGCTGATGCTGAGCTGGTGTTTTCACTGTTTATAACAAAGTCTCGGTCCTGAATTAAAACAGTCACCTCAGAGCCTGTTTTGTTTGTTTGTTTTTTTTTCTTTTTTTTTTAATACATGAAGTTGGGATTGCTGTGCTTAGCCAACACACACACATTGTGGCTTTGTCATTGAGTGTAGCTGCTCTAACTCAAACCCCTGCAGCTCTTCACAGCTGCTTTTTGTCCTCACTCCTCCAGGTGACTTTTTATTGTTGAGCTGCCACCCACCTGCCTGCCAGCTCAGCCCTGTCCAGCCTGAGAGTGCTCAGCAGCTCCTCCCTGCAGAATGCCATCAGTGACCTCCCTCCCTCAGGGGCACATCGCTCATTCCCACAGCCTGCTGCCCATCTTTCCAGCCCTCATTTATCCCTGACTTCCCCTCTCATGGAGCTTCTCACTTCCTTGCAAAGCTTCGATGGAGAAATTTGTTGAAAGCCTTTTAGAAATACATATAAACTTTTATTAACTGGCTCACCTTAGCTGCACAGAGGTGACCTTTGGGGAGAATTATTGTGTTTGTAAAGGGAAGTTTCCTGTGAGAGAAGGCAGGTAGACTCTCTCAAAGTACATTTTTTTTGTCCAGATGTCTGTTAATTTGCTTTTCCTTACAGTTTCTATAGAAGTCTGACTTCCAGACAAGTTATTTCTCTCCATCTGTCCTGGTGTCCTGAAATTTGGTACCTTACTTGTCCCTCCCCAGTGCTCAGTGATTTCAGGTCAATGGTTGTTCACTGCTGTGAGTGATTTTTCTATTTGGCTTTCATTAAAAGTCATAGATGAGTATGGTTTAGTTCTTGTCATTTTATATTGTTCATAATATAAAAATGTCCCAGAATCTCCTCTATAGTTATTTCAGCTTCAGACAGATTTGGGGGCTTTTTTGAATCCTTTTTATTTTGAGGGTTCTGGAGTAAGAATTGCCTCTCTTTCTGACACAGAGACTACATATAAAAAATTTGGCTTCTCTTGGAGTATATGTATGAACATTATAGATTTTTAAAGCGTTTTCTGCTTTGTGCTTGTTGTTTCTTAAACTCTTCTTTGGTTGACTTGGTGCTCAAACTCCCAAAGCTTTATCAGCACTTCACTTTTAATGGGCTCCTCACCCTGTCCAACAAGCTTTAGGGAAGGTAAAACATTTTTAAGGTCTTTAAGGCAATGGAAATATATTTGAATATAGTAAAACATGCTTATTTCTCCTTTGCTATTTAATTTGATTTCCCTAAAAGGTCATTTTTTCTTTTTTTTTTTTTTTCTTTACAATAGTCTAAATAATGTCAGGCACTTTGCTGAATAGGCAAAGATTTAATTAGAGACTTAAATATTCTGCTGAATTGGGGCTTCATAACTCCAGCTTCCCCAGAGTCTAAGTGATAATGTATTGACTAAGAAGAAAAAAATTTACCCCCAAACACCTTGACAATTAGTTCAAGTTAGTCAAAGAGATCAAAGCTCAATTTAGCAACTTTCACTGCCTTTTTTCCCCTCATTTTCCTTTCACTAATTCTTTGGGTACACTTTTCTTTTCTTTCCAGTGTAGCACAGAACACAAAACGACCCTGAAAGCAATTTTCTTCATTTCTGGTGAGTTATGAGTCGAGGGATTTGAAGTGGTTATCACAGTCCTCCCTTCCTCATTGTTCATTAATTATAACACTGCTGTTCAGATAGAGATTTATCAAGTCAACTGAAACTCTCACTTTCATTTTGGATGACTGGTTTTAGATTTGCCAAAGCTTATCTTGATCTCAGGTCTTCCTTTTAAATTAGTTTCCCTGGGGTTCTGAAGTTTTATCAGATAGGGGAATAGTAAACAGTTGTTCAGACTTCAAGCCCTAATGTTTCAGATTAAAGCCACGAAAGATTTGCTTTCCTGCTATAAGTTCCAATTGAAGCAAAAATGCCAGTTCAGGATTTTCTTCATAGCGAGATTCTTCTTTGAAGAAAGAAAAAAAAAAAAAAAAGCCTATATTTATTCAACTTTGCTTTATTTAAAGATTAAATGAACTTGGAATAAAAACTGCTTACTTTACAGCTATTTGTTTGCTGTAATGCACCAAACCTTTCTAACATACTGTCCATATCTGTAGTCAGAACATACCCAAAATAGCTCCTCAGGCTTAAAGCATTATGTTATTTTGGTTAGCAATAAGCTCTGCATCCCAAACTCACACACCTAGACAGAAATATCAGTTTTACGTTGGGTTTGACATAAAACAAGCTAGCCAGTTGGGGAAAACTTAGAAATGCTTTCTTGCTAACAGGAGGGGTTGGCTCCCTGATGAATGATGGATTGCATTAGTGACCCTGAGGCTTTTTGCTGGGCATGACTTTGGGATTGCTGGGAAGGGTGCAGGAATAGTTTGTTACTGATCTTCTCAATGAAGGAAGTGTGGGTGATACATGTGAGGTTTTAGTATTTGTGTATTAAGAGGGGAATAGTCAAGGATGAGGACCAAGGATTAAGCTGGGGTTAGGAAGAGACTCTGAAGTAAGATTACAGGTGGATTAAGCAATGCTAAAACTCTACGGAGCTCAGGTGATTATTTTTTGGGTCATTTCTTGATCTCTTCGTAGCTGATTTGTGCAAAACTCTGATAGATGGTTTTGTCTTTTAGTCACAGTCCTAAAACCTCACCCATTGAAAGGCAGAGCTTCATCTGACAGATAGAGCTCCCAGGCCCCAGTGGGCCAGCACTGGCTCCAAACTGGCAGGAATCATTCAGCAGTCTGGAAACTTCCCTAAATGTCACTTTATCTTTGTGCTTTCGGTGTGTGCAAACATGTACATGCCAGTCTCTGTATTCCAAATAAATAATTACAGTCTCGCATCAAATCTAATATCCTTGAGCCTACCAAAATGTTCAGCACCATCCTGCTGCCAGTTCATTCCCCCCTCCCAGGCTGTGTGCTCATTTCCCACAAAACACTGATCAAAACAGTTGGAGGGTTTGGCCTGCAGGCGAGGCTGTGGCAATCTCATTTTAGTGCTGAATCTGATTTTCCTCTCCAAATCAGAGGTTATGTGTTCTCCTCGTCTCCTGACTCCTGCTGAGTTTGTTCTCAAGAACCAAAAGCCACTGATTTTTCTGGGGTGCAGGGGCAGCAGCACTCCTGGAGGGTTTGGGGCAGCCTGGGAGCCCAGAGCTGGGGGGACTTCCTTTCCAACTTAATTCAGATTATTCACTACCAATACCTGCTTCTTTTTCCTTTTTTCCCCCTTATTTTTCAAATTGCTTTCTCACTGTAGAGTCAGAGTCATTGCAGGTGCAGGCAAAGATAAAAAAAAATCAATCTTTATTTGTCTCTTAAAGAAGAAAAAATACATCAGATTAGTAAATTTGAGATTTTCATTTGCACCCACCAGTTTTGGGGTTTATTAAGTGTTTTCTGACAAATAAAAGGCATTTCTTGATGTCTCTGAACTTTAATGGTTCCAATAGGAGGTTAGTAACTCTCAGATATATTCTTTATACAACAAATAATAAAATATAAGGCAATAAAATTAATAAGAGAAAAAAATGGGTGAGAAATCAGTGACAAGCCCATGACAGCTGAATGCAATTCATAAAAATGTGTCAGGTATTAAGAGCCTCAACCAGCAAATTAATCTGAACTTCCTGAACTGTTCCTTTTTATTTCTGCTCTTCCTTCATATGCATTTTGTTCCTGTCAGGAAAGCCTTTGCTCTTCCAACAGTTCTACAGAAGATGTTCAAAACTGCAGTAAAGTAGCAGACTTGTACAGTAGCTTCCCTTCAGTCTTTAAAGAAAAGAAAAAAATTTAAAAATTGGTCCTGCCATCTGGAGCCTTGGAAAGATTAAAGCATTTGCTTTACAAAAATGTGTTTGCATGCTTAAAGGTATTTAATTCTACATCTTGTGTTGTCATCATAATAGTAAATCCCCCAATAGCAAACAGAATAGGTGAAGGAAGTTTTAATTTTTGGATTAATTGAATAGAATGGGGGTAAAGTTGTATAAATGTGCTTTGGAATAGAGGAGCAAATTGTGCATGTCAGTGTTTTTACTGCCTGGAGTCTGGTGTTTCACTGTGGCAGCAGCTGCAGTCATCTCCTCTAATGCCACTCTGCACATCACTGATGGACAAAACAATGCAAGGTATTAAATGAGCTTAAGCATGGCATGAGGGATGCTGAAATGGAGAAATTTGGGATATTGCTGTAGCAACTCTTGGTATCAGTGAATTGTTTCAGGGTTTACAGCGTCCTTCAGAGTTTTGGGTCTCCTTTGGAAGTGGTTCCGTTTTGGCAAAGCCATCAAAAATATTAAAAAAAAACAAACTAGGAGAGAGACAATGAAGCCCATCTGCAAGGCTGTATTTGTATCTATATCTGTAAAGTTTTCTGGGGGGATTGGTGTGTGTGGAACATTTTATTCTAAACAAACATTTTGTGTTTCCATCATATTTTTGTGCTAAACCTCTTGGTTTCTGCCACACCACCTGTCTCACCTCTCCTACTCAAGAAAGCCACTGATGTCTTTTAGGGAAGTGGGACATACAGGACTAGTATGTCATCAAGTGGTTAAGAAAGGAAAATACTCTATGTTCTAGCAGAAGTAAAACAAGAAATGGTCTGAATTTGAAACTAAAAAAAAAAAAAATAAATTGTTAGAATTTTAGGAAAGGTCTGAAACATGTCTTGTATTCCAATTTTCTGCCTGTTAAAGGTCATGCATTAAGTCAGGGATTATTTTATAATCCATTATGCTTGGTGCCTATTAAAATAAAAGGGGCTGTTTTCCTTCCATTTAAAATTTGGAAATCCATATTTCAGGTTTCTCTCTCAGTGAAGTAGGGCACCATTGCTGTGAGCTCAGCTTTCCCTTGGATGTCAGGAAATGCTGCATCCCTCTCTGCATCAGCTCTGGGTCCTGCCCAGCCCCACTGCTGCCAGCAGAGAGGCCAACCCTCACTCTGCCAAAGGAGAGCTGGTGAGCAGCCTTTGCCTCTTCCTTCCTGATTCCTTCCCTGCCTGCTCTGATGCCTTCAGTCTGAGCTTTCACATTTCCCACATTCTGCACTGCACTGGTTTATAACTCTGAACTCCATGTGAAGCGTCAGCAAGTTCTCCTCACAGCTCAGTCACACACAACAATCCTGTCCCAGCCCAGAACCAAGGCCACGCTGCAGCTCCAGCCCCAAAAAGTGCAAACAGCAGAGAACTGAGGGGAGAAACTGGGAGGGTGGGAGTGCATAACCTGGGGCTGGAATTGGGCAATGAACCCCAACATGGACACGGACCAAAACTGATAAAAGTGTGAGAACTCGTGACTGGGATCCATCCTGGGTGCAGCCCTGGCTGGGCTCTTGTGCTGCCCACGGTGGATCCATGGAGGAAATCCTTTTCATAAATCCTTTTAATAAATCCCTGCTTTATTCTTTAACTCTGCCCAGCCTCTGCTCCAGGCAGCCTCTCCAGGGATCAGCTCCGTGCATCTCCTCCCAGGACAGCCTCCCAGAGCAGTTTTGGCTGTGCAGGGATGAATGCCACAGCAGCAATCTGACCCCCTCCCAGTGCACTATGCTGTCTGGGAAAGCCATGAAAGCCCAGAATGTGTGGGAGGCTACAATTCGTGTTTATCATTCATATTTTATGGGTAACAACTTTGATTTTCAGTTGTGAAAGCAATAGCAAGTGATAGCTGGGAAGCTGTCAAAATCACTGAAGTGTTTAGCAGTGTTATTCCAGTGACTATGCTGAAGACTATCTGTGGAATTCGAAGCCATAAAACATAACTGAAGTCAGGTCCCTTGCTTATCTATTTAAAATGGTTGAATTCTTTCTCTGGAGACAAGTATGAAAGAAGAAGTAAGAAAGGAAAAAGATATCTGAAGATTGAAAAGAAATATATTTTCCAATTCTTTGTTTATTTGGCATTTAATGCCAAAATAAACATAAATAAAAGATCCCTGTGATACAATGATAGAGAAATTAGTCTGGAAAAGCTCAGTAAGTCACCAGGACCATCCCTTTCCTGTAAGGTGTTATCAGCTCTCTGTCCAGGCAGTGGGTTCCAAAATTTACCTCTCTCAGTCGCTGCAGAGTTTTTGGTGATGTCTGATCCCGGAGTGGCTGCAGCTCTGAACCATCTCTGCTGTTTGTGGTGATCCTGTGAGTGTGGAAATCAGCACCTCCTCTCTGCAGTGCCTGCACCACCTGCACTGCCAAGGCTTTTGCTCCTCTCCACCTCTCAGTTTATCTCAGCTGAGGAACAGCCCTCAGGAGCAATCCTGGCAGGGGCAGGGAGCTGTTACCTCCTCCTGCTCAGCCAGACTCGTGTCCCCAACTCTGGGGCTCTGGAGCTGCACAGGCACCCACAGACTGGCTGTTGGAACAGAATCCCTGACAAGCTGAGAATCTTAATGTTGATGTTCCCTAATCAAGTAAAATGGCTTCGTTCTGTGTGAAATTCTCCCCCTGGAGCAATGCTGAATGCTGAGTAGCCCTGTGAATTTAGCAGGGACAATCTACTCCCAAATCAGACTGTGGGTTACCCAGGCACAGTGGAATATTTCCTTACAGAGAACATAGGAGGAGTCATTCCTTGAATATATCTCAGAGCTGCAGAGAATCTTCAAAGTTCAGTGTTGTCAGGTTCTGGATAAAACTCTTCTTGGGGGGAAAAAGGGTTGGTGGAAGATGATGCTGCCAGGATGCCTTTGGAACCAGTAGGAACAGAAATGAAGGTATGGCTTGCACATATAAATTGCTGTTAGGGGAGTAGTAGTTGGGTAAATAGCATGGAACAGGGCAAGGAGCATTTAAGCATTACAGAAAACAAAATGTTTGTGGTATAGCACAATGATTGTGTCAATAATCTCATCTAGCTGAAGAGTTCACTGCAGTCTAAAGTCTGTGAAGCACCAAAAGAGTTCAGGAGCCAGCTTTAGAGTCTGCGTGGCACAGCAAGCTGTGTGCTTGGAAAGATTTAACTGTTCTAAAATACCAAAAGTGGTGTAGCCAGGCTTTGAGAAGCACAAAGCATGAGAGTGTTGCATTATCTTCCT
Organism: Leptocoma aspasia; assembly: GCA_013399835.1. Taxonomy (NCBI): domain Eukaryota; kingdom Metazoa; phylum Chordata; class Aves; order Passeriformes; family Nectariniidae; genus Leptocoma; species Leptocoma aspasia. The sequence goes on along the minus strand of VXAX01007058.1, from coordinate 31,227 downwards.
CTCAAAGGATTTGTTGTCCACCCTGCTCTAGCAATGCACTTTGCTGTTCCTTTATATGACTGTATTGACAGATATTAACAAATTTTAACCTATGAATTTTGCAGATGGTGTCAAATGCACTCTGCTGCGAAAAAAAAAATATATATATCCAGAGGAGTGAATATTCTGTTTTATTTTGTGCAAGAAAAATTGTATAGAAAGATGAGTGAGACTTACGAATAAGAAAATATAATAGTTGTATTGAATGGATGTATTTCATCCTGCTCTGCCAGTTCCCCAATTCTGATTTAACTGTCAGCCTACACATGGAAGTTTTTATAGTAGCTTGGGAAGATGAATAGAGACAAAAACCCAGAAGCTGGGAAGAAACAGGGGGAGGAAATGCATTCTGGGCCATGCCTTCAACAAATTTCTTAATTTAGGAGAAAGAAAAGTCTTGTTTATTAGCTAAAAAGACCACTGCCACTTTGGCTAGCGTGCTGTCCAATTCCTGTGTCATCGTGACCTAAAGAATGTACACTAATGTTATCTACAGAAGCTGAGCACTAAATTTTGGTTGTGGTTACATTGACCAGACCCTATTTTTACTGTATCTGCACATGTAATAAAACTGGCTGGATTGCTGGGATGTGCACTTAGAGATGAAAGCCCTGTTTTAAAAAGCTTTAGAAATGTCATCCTTCAGGGCTTTGTCTGCACATCCTGAGAGCGTCTTTGCTCCCTCTGGGGAAGCAGGGAGTTTTTCATGGCATCCAGGCACTTCCCCTGCCTCCTAGCCAGGGCATGAGCACAGAAATGTCCCATAAATGCTGAACCACATCCCTGCAGTGCTGCTCCAGCGTGGGACAGCCCCAAAGGCTGGTCCTGCTCCAGGCTCACTGCTCTGCCCCTCACCATGCCTTGTGCAGGCTGAGCTGGAGCAGAGGCTGGGCAGAGTTCCAGAATAAAGCAGGGATTTATTAAAAGGGTTTTCCTCAATGGATCCACCTTGGGCAGCACAAGAGCCCAGCCAGGGCTGCACCCAAGATCAACCAAAATGGTCCCAAAATGGACACCGGGCACGGGCTCTGTCACTTTTATCAGTTCTGCTCCATTTGCACATTGGAGTTCATTGTCCAATTCCAGCTTTAGCCCATCAAGTCCCATCCTTCTTGTTTTTCTCTCCTCAGCCCACGTTGTTTGTGCTCTTGGGCTGAGATTTGGATCATTTGTCCTTGGTCCCCAGCTAGAGAAGGAATTGTTTTGTCTCCCTGCTCTGTGCAGAGAGCTCACCATCCCATAATATGAACCCAGACCCACACACTAAAGCAGCACAGAGTCTGAAAAATATAAAAGCCAAAACCTGAGGCATCACTCACCCACAGCCAAGCTGCTCCAAATGAGGAAATTCCCCATTATTTAGACCAAGTGGAGCAACAATCCCACAGAAGCAACTGGGAAGGTCAAGGCCGGGATCTGCTTCACTTCACTTTCAATAAATTCAGGTTTATAATCCATTGCCATTGAGGCTGTGGTTTAGTAAATGCTACACATCTGGCAGAAAAGCTGTTTTCTATCAGATTTAACACTGTTAAAGGCATACTAAATCCATGAGTTAGCGTGTCTACACATTTTAACAGTCATAGAGAGGCTATACACTTCTCAGTGTTCTTTTATTTTAGTAAGCCTAAATTATTTTAGTCTGGGGACTGAAATAAATGGAAACATGGCTTTCTAATCATTCACTTATAGGATTTACAGAGAATAAATACGTATAAACACCTTCTTCTCCCCATGGCAGAGGATTTTCTTTCTCCTTTCCCTCCAAAAAAATCCAACAAAACACCAAAACCAAAAGACAGTCTGCATGAATTCAAGCTGCTATACTTCCTTCCATGGTCAGAATAATGAGCAGAAAAGTTCTAATGCATGAAAGTCAGGTGGAAAATAGAAGGACTGTGAAGATCAGACATGGCTTTTTGTTCAGAAAGCCTAAACAAAGACCTACATCTCATTGTTTAAGCAAGAGATATAAAAAGAAAGCAGAAATAGCTTAAAGAGTATAAATTATTAAACTTAATAATGGGAGAGAAGAAACCAAATGACCTTCAGAAAGCACACAGTGTTCTTGATTCTGAGTGCTTGCTATTCCCACCCTTCCTCTCCACAGGCTTTGCCCCACACAATACTGGAGTGCTTGCACTTTCTCTGGAAATTAAAATCCTCCCAAGGACTTGCATGACCAATGTGCACCTACCTGTTATTTATATTGTTTATACCAACAGATCAAACTGCATCAGGGACCAAAAATCGAGATTTATAGGGTCATAACTTCTTGGTGATTTTTCACTTAGATTTACTAGTTAAAAAATGGAGAAAATTTTGAGATCATATCTTAGTGTAAAACAGTTCTGTGGTTTTTTTAGCCACAGCTTTTTACAAGCTCAAAATGATTAGGAAATTCTAGGAGAACATCTTGCTATCAGCACACTGCTGCCCTGCAGCTTGTAGATTAATGCAAAACTACACTCCTGGACATCTGATTTTGGACACCTGAAGAATCTTATCAGACTTCTGTAGCAGTAGGATCTTGCTTTTTTAAAAGGAGTGTCCTTCCAGATATTCAGAGAAGAATGGAGGAGACCAGAAACATAAAACTCAAAAAAGGAAAAAGGGAGAATTCTTACCCCTTAATTCATTGACCTCCAGCTCCTCATTCCTAACAGAAGGAATGTTTCCAGATAGCACAGGAGGTCAAAGGAATAAGATCAGAAATTTTTCATTCTGATGCATTTTTTGTAATTTTTTAAGTGAGGACTATTTGCTTTTCCAAAGCCATTTGCCAAGTCTGTGCAAGGTTTCTGTTCAGAGCCAGGACTGCCCAAAAGCCTGGGACTCTGGGAAACAGTGGATTAATGCCAGCAAGGAACCTGGGAAAGGTCAGCTGCCCTCACACAGCTCAGGGAGATGCATGGGTGATAACCCATTTATCTGAGAGGGAAATACAGGTTTTGTTCAAGAAACATACAAAAAAAAAATCAAAAATGATGGTGCGGTTCCAGACATAAGGTCCACGTGCAGAGTCCTGGGCTGCTTCAGTGAGTCTGTGTCTCAAGCTGCGTGGAAAAAAAGAACACAAATCAATGTTTTTGGTGGGAAAATATCAACGGGGGTTATAGACAGAAGAGGTTTTTAAGTTTTTCCGGAGGTAAAAGCCGGCTCTTTCATTCCCTTTCCTGATACATGACAAACCTCTTACTGCGAGGATTCCTTACCAGGCTCCCCTCAGTGAGAAAAAGAAGTCGTTATCCTGCTAAAACCCTTCAGATTTCACTCAGGAATGTTTCAAATCTTTCTCATCCTCTTAAGTTTTTTCTTTGTAGCAGTATGAACTGTTGCTATCAAAGCAATCACCTAGTCTGTGTGTGAACAAAGCAAAGCATTTCACAGGTTTCGCATGCTGATACAAACAGCTCAGACTGCTGGGTGCCTCCTCTGCCTAAATAATGTCCCCATGCCTGGGAAGGACCTGGAAAAGCAGAAAAGGTTTTCTGGAAGGTCATTCTGGAAGCTGTGTAAGAGAAAATATCAGCTGGCTTCGCCTGAAACTGAGCTGGAAGTGATTAGTCAGAGCGGTGATTACTGGTGTGGGCGTTCGCTTTTTTTTGGTAAATTAACAATTTTGATGGGAAAGTTTCCGGTTTTTAAGAGCATCGCATGACAATGTGAGAGCTTTATCAGGGTGACAAGTGGTTCTCAGCTTGCAGGCTTGTAACCGCGTGGTGTTAAACTAAGAGCTCCGTTTTCCTTTGAAAGGGACACAAATCTCCCTTTAAGATGACATGGGTTTAGTTTTGTCATCTGCTTTGCAGTTCTTGCTGTCCCAACGGGATCCTTTGGGCTCCGTGATGTGTTCGGAGCAGGCAGTGGCAGATATTTACCCTCCAAAGCACAAAGGGACAGCAAGGAGTGTCCCTTTGTGGGGACCAGTGTGGAGCTGGGCTCCTCTCTGCTGTCACACCAAACCAGCCCACGGTTTGTGTTGACACACAGATTTTCACAATTAGAATCTTTGGCAGACATACAGAAAGTGCTGTTGCCCACCTTGTAAATATTTTATTGGAAACTAGGAAATAGATCAGGATTCAACATTCCTTCACGTTAGGGATCAGTTGGTAGCAGTCCATGGCTATGCTAAAGAGGATGGAGAAATCCATCCAGCTGCTTTGAGATACTCTGCCAGGAACAGCTGCACAATCACACCTTTGGGAGGGCCATTCTTGACTATTCTGACACTCTAGTATGGGCCTGCTCTGAGAAACAGAAATTTTCCTTTCTCATTTGAAGAATTTCACACTAGTTCTATGCTGTTGATTTATAATGTCTGTTTTTAAGAGCAGGAAAAATAACATTTCAGATCTTTTCCAAAGGTTGACATCAGCTGAGCACGTGTAAATTAAGGCAGAGTTGGATTTCAACCATGAACTATTTTGTCTGTCAGGAAGAGTGATTTTTTTACCTGGCCCTGTATCAACATATCCATGAACCATCAGTTCAGCACTTGACAAGACCACTGTTACAGACAGCTGTCATATTTACAGTTTGCCACTTTGATCTGGTGTTGTCACATCATGGATTTTATATCTGAATTTCACATGCCAGGCTTTGCAAGTTTTCAGTAACTTAAGGAACGTGAGGGTTTCTTTTTTCAGTAATGGAAACTTTATGAGCATGGGAAGGTAAAGAAGGGGTGGCACAAACAAAAATGTTGCATTGAGTTGTTCTGCCCATGTGGAAGAACCTCTTAACCATAAATGATGGCATTAAACTGGAGCAGATTTCTTAAAAATTAAAGAGGAATGCACAAAAACTGCCCTCCACTAACGACCTGCTGAGCCCTATCACACACCAGCACAGATTTGCCTCCTCATTATGGTTTTGTAGATAAATGTGGATGTTTATGACTTGTGTTGGGTGTCATTCAGGTGTTGGATTTGTGGGGCAAAGATTTAGAAACCCACCAAAATTAGTGGATTGCTGGGTTCCAATGATTTTATTCACTCCTGTCAACACTCAAACTGTCTGTGGAAGTTAGCATGAATTTTGAACAAAATCTACCTAAATTTTGTTACCCTTTTCCACTGAGAAACCAAGAGCTCATACTTGTTTGATTATGAGATAGGAAAGAGAAATGCTAACTGTGCTCTATTGCGCTGCAGTAGGAGATTTCCCAAGATGCTGTCTCAGTCAGATTTTCTGATCTTTGAAACTTTGAGCACAAGCCTGGACCAGTAAGTCACCAGTAGAGTTTCCTGCTGGCTAAGACAAGTGATGAATCAAAAAAATATTCCAGATTTTTCCTTGGCTCCAGACCTGAAAGGAAAAATGTCAGCTCATCAAGAAGGGACTCATTACAGAAAACCATCCTCCGCTACTGAAAATATTTCTACGTTTTAACATAATTCTGCTCAAAAACGGTCCGCTGAAAGTAGCAGTTTCCTGGGTAGCTAATCTGGAAGCTGCATGGCGTGTACAACAAAAGGAAATTCTTTAAAATTGGCTCCTTAGGCTGCTCTGGGACTTTAGGGGGTCTGTTTAATTGGCAAGGCTTCTCTCCACCCCACCCTGCTCGGAGCTGGAGGCTCCTGCATCAGCCCCAGCTTTGTGTGTGGGCTTGTGCACTCAGGTCCTGGCTTCTGATGTTCACCCAGCTGTGGGAAACCTTGGTCTAGGTGACAAACTTAATCAGGGCCCTTTTTCAATCAGTATTTTTCAGCTTTGTAAGACTTGAGTCTGGTCATCCTCAGCAATCCAGGAGGATGGTGAGGAAGAGGAAGCCTGGGAGATGGAGCATGTGAGGGAAACCCAGGAATGCTGTAGCAATGCCAGGGTGATTTTAGGCAGGTTCTCCTGTCTCCCCCTTTCATTTCCAGCCCACCTATGCATGCTAAGAGTGAATGAGTGAATGTCAGCTCTGCAAAGGTGTAAGTCAAGACGTGTGTAACTAAGAATTATGAACAACACAGATGAATTCCACTGCATCCATTAATGTGAAATGTGCTGTTAAAAATCCTGCACATAAGGGATAAAGTGTGTCAAGACTAAAACCAAACAAACAAGCGATTTTTAACCTTATTAAGGTCTGATGTCTTTCTGTCTGGAGGGCTTAATCTTTTAATACAGAGCTATAAAGAACAATTACTTTTTATAGGTTACGATTACAATCTAAGATGATTTACTCTTTGGTTTATATTGCTGATGAGAGCTGGGCTGTTAATTTTACTGGATGTTTTTGTTTGGTGGTCTATCTTGTTCAGGCTCTCACTGCACTTTCTGTTACCTAAAACTCCTTCATGCTTCTGTGTCAGCAAGTAACTCAGCTATGTAGTGCAATTTGTTGAGGATGTAGCAGTAGAAAACGCATTGCCCCCTTCAGAAGTGACATTTGGTGTATTACCTGCCTGTGCAGTATTGTCAGGGGTGTAGTTTCTGACCTGCAATGCATTATCTGCTCCACTGACTTTGGGGCTGTTTATCACCAGTGACATATTTCTCTGCAGGAGCCTGCCATTCTTCTTGTGTCTGCTTTAAAACCCTAAATGCAGCCATCCAGTCTGCATTTCTGAGAGTGCAATGAAACCAGATTTTTCTTTTCCTTATTTTTATTTTTAACAATTCCCTTCAATGCTGTCAGTTAAACAAGGTGCTTGGTAAGCTGCTTTTGCTACAGTAACAAATACCACGTTAAAGAGCAGAGGCACAGTAAGAGTGAAATTAATTATGTATGTTTTATGCTTGTCCAACTAACCACACTGTATTCCCAATGAAATACTTAACACATCTGTGCGTTTCTGAAGTCAAATAACATCACTATAATTTGAGATTTATTTTGAGCAGTGAAGGAAAGGTTTTGTTACACCTCCAGGAAAGCCATTCTTTTGGAGGGGGCTTTTTTTCATTTGTATGCTTTGATTGTGAGCTACTTAATTTAGTCAAAGATTCTAATTGAGCTTCTTGGCAGACTGCCTGATATTTGGCACAGTAGGAATCTGTGAGTTTGAACCTTTGGGGATGTTTTCAGAGGAACGTATGTCTTCTATTTCATGCTTTATTGTGGCAGACTGATGAGAACTTCTAAAGCAAATGACAGTTGACAGAAAATAACTCACACTGGAGTTTGTTCTCCCACTGTTGCTATTTCAGTGATGAATTTCAGATAGCCTGTTTTGTTTATAGCACGTGAGGTGTTGAAATGATGATAATAGATGGCAATGGCAGCAGAATAATTCAGTCATGGAACCAGAGGTGAAGTGTGGAAAGAACTTTTTAACAGGAATGATTTCTGACTAAGCAATCTGTGGCAGTCACTGGAGCAGCCTTCAGTAGCTGAAGGAGTTAAACAAGATAGATGTTATTTGACAGAGCAGTGTGTGTCATGGTCTCAGCAGACATAATAGGATAAAATTAAGAAATATGAATATTTAGGCTACAGACAAGGCTATTTCCTGATACTAAGACCTGTTCTAGCTTAAATGGTCTCTCAAGGAAAAGAAAAAAAAAAGAGGCAGCTCCTAGCAGGGAATATTCGACACCATGCTGAACAATATGCTAATCCTCAGAGGAACATTACAGAATTGTCAGCAGGATGAACTAGCTGATCCCTTCCATCTCTGTTCTGCTTCATTTCAATATCTCAAAGTTTCTGTTCAGGAGAATACGAACTCCTTTTCCTGTTTCCTTGTGAACTGTCACACCTGCAGCCCCGAGAATGACCCAGTGCTGCAGGACACCCTCCTTTGCTTCCCACTGCCCTTGGTTTCCCCCAGTTCACCCAGTCAGGGATGGCTCCAGCTGAAGCTTTCCAGCTCAGCTTGCCCAGGTCCACACTGAGCATCTCTGTGCTACCAACCAGACGCTTCTGTGCTGGAATCACCAACTCTCCACAGATCCAGGACTTTGCAAACAGATACACACAAACCAAAAATGCCTTTGACTTCTCATCTCCCCTCAAAGGGAGGAAACTGAAGGGTTTCCATCAATATCTGCCCCCTTTTTTGCCTCTGGAAACATGTAGATAATTCCACTTCAATAGACTTGTGTGAAAAATGAGACAAAATTATGCTGAGGATAGTTTTTAAAATGTTCTGAACTCTTCAACGCACTCTAGGTGAGATGAAACTGCTTTGCTGCCAGATCTAGAGTGTTACATGTAGCCATTCCACAGATATTAAGATCTGAATTATTTCTGAGAATTTAGCAAGTTTCTGAGAATAGTGATGAATGAATAGTGATGGCAAACACCAGGAAGGGAGGAGGTTTGCCCATCCAAAGAGAAGGCATGAAGGTGTTTTTTGCTAATGAATTGCAAGTCTTCAGAAGAAGACCAAAGGGGAAACAAGGGAGTCCATAAAGACCAGAGCCAGCCATAAAACACAGATTCCCCAGCACCACTGATGAGCAGGCAGTTCCTCATTAAGAACTTGTTACAGTACATATATATAGTCTCAATCAATTTGTTTTATTTTAACAGTGCATCAGGTGCTTCCCATAAAATTTGAGGGCACTGAGTACTTAATTGAAATCAGCCTCATATAACCCCTGTACTCAAATAAATCTTTTTTTTCAGAAGTAACCGGCTAAACCTTACCTACATAATTATATACAGAGTAGCATAAAATAAAACCTAATTGTTTCAGTAATTATAATCCTGCACATACTGTGTACTGATCAATACACTTTTAATAATTGACCTTGCAATACTGAGGACCACTTTATTCAGAGGGATTTTTAACAGTTTTGAGAGTGGAAATTGTCCAGAGCTTACTCTGCTGGTTCTAAACATACAGGGAAAAAAATTAAACATCTTAATTTTGTTCTTAGAGAATCTCAGATTTGTCTCTCATTTTACTATAGAGCTGCCTATGTTGTTACAGTCTTGATAAAAATATGATATGAAAAAATAGGATAAAAAAAGAAAACTTCCATTTTGAAGGCAGTGACCTCAATTCTCCACTGTGTCACACCCTGAGAAGTTGCCCGCACCTTCCCAACTCCTCCCAAGCACCAGCTCTTGGATGTGCCAATAGGGGTAAATACAGATGTCAAAGGCAAAACGTGATCATGTTAAATTCATAGTGAGAATCTTCATTTCATTAACAGCCAGGAGGATGCAGCTCCTTCATTTGGACACACCACGAGAACAGACTAACCAGAATCATAAATAAACATTTTTAGTAGCTTGACTACTCCTCGAAGCAGACAGGATCTGTAGCTGGAGGATATAAAAAAGAGGTTTATTTAATAGAGTTCTGTAACTTCCTGTGTACATTTGAGCATGTAAACTGCTACAGTGCATTATAATGTACACAAATCCCAATATGCTCTCCACGGAGCCCCATCTGCTCTCGAGGTGCTGATCCCTCATCACGTGGTGTGAGCTGTTTGCTGCACACAAACCAATACAGCCTAATTACAAGTCAATAAATTCCAGATACAACCCAATTAGTTGTCATAGAGACTCTGGTGTTTAGCAAATGTAACTGATCTGTTTCAGCTTGTGAATTTAAGTGGGCCAATATTTAATTTGTTTAACTGCAGACCGATATAGTCAGTATATTGTACAATAGAAACAATAAATGCTTCCAAGTACAATCTATTTAGGGTAGTTTGTCTGATAAATCAAGTGACTTCCTGGGGGAGAGGATATCATTAATGCCTTCAGAGTCCTCTTCCTACCACTCCTCTCGTGGTACTTCTTTTTGCAGGAAATTCTCTCTAAATGTGCACAAAACACAGTTAATATAAATAAAAGTTTAGGATACAGACTTGGCTCCCCAGTGGAGTTTCACACTTGGGCAAACCAAGAATGGCTGTAGGAAGCCTTTTTCAGAGATCTGAGGAAAGAATTGAGATCATCCACCACAGTACTGGTGGTTTGAAAAACCCAGAATCTCTGTACCTCTGCCAAAGGTGAAGCATTTCCAGAAACACTAAATAACTTCAAGAAAAAGGAACAATTAGAAGAAAACAAAGCTCTTCACACTGGGAAAGACAGCGTAGGTGACTGCACGAGTCTGTCAGTAGTGCTGCTCTGGGGAGAGATTAGGATCCAAAATCAGTGTATAATGAATAAAGTGAAATGTAAAATCCCACAGGGCTGCCTGGGCAGCAGCCAGCCTGCAGCACTGGATGTTGGCTGATTGAAAACCAGCTGAGATTACTCAGGAGGGAGGGGCACCACATCATTGCACTGATCTGGGGCAGAGGAAGCCCTGAGCAGTGAGGCAGGTCTTGTCCCATGTCCTGTGAAATTCCCTGAGAGGTTTCTCTGGGACATTTTTACCAGAGGTCATGAACACTTCACCTTTTGCTCCTGAGCCAATCTGTCCAGGTGGAGTTCTTTAGATTCCTCAGTGTGAAGACCAACTCTGGGGCTGTATCATGGCATATTTAGCCGTGAAAAATTTCCCCTGTGTCAGCTTGGAGCTCTGAATTGTGGGATGAGGTTTGCTGTTGGATTAGGAGGGAAGAAACTTCCACTTCTGTTCCAGACTGTTGTAGCTGCTCTAAATATTCCAAATATTGCACCCAGCTCGTAAACAGCAGTTTATCTGGTGGAGCTGGATTGAAGTCTGCTGCCTTGTCTCTGGCAACAGTTGGTAGATAAGCTTGCTTTCATTTTCAAGGTGTTAGGCTCAGCATTAGTAAATTCACAGATAACTTTTTTCCTCCTAGTGAATATGCAGAATGTGACTTAGAACTGCCTTAAACGCTCCCCAAAGAAGGAAGATGACAGTACAGGGGAATTAATTTCAAAGCAAAATTCTATTGCTTGCGAGAGAAAATGAATAAAATTGGGAATTCATAGCAGAGAAGCCTTAAGACTCCTTAGCTTAAAATTATTCCTCTTTACCATTCTAGTCTGATCTCTGAAGAACAGCAAAATTACCTGAAAAAAACCTCTGCATAAATAATTGATTTCCTTGACTCCAGATAGGGATTCTTTCTGCATAAAAATATTCTCGTGGAGTACATTTGTAAGGTGGTAAGAGTGAAGGATTTGGTCTTTTGCTTAATATACAATGGCTCTTTTTGGTTTTCCTGGCTGTGCTTCCCAGTTCTGGCAAAGAGAAGCTCTTACACAGCAATAAATGATGGGTTTGATTCTGGGCTAATGATCTGAATTTGTATCACAATTTATTGCTTCTAGGTTTTATTTTTCTCCTCGTGCCAGGGTTAGGTCCAGGCCCTTCTGCAAAACTGGAGACTCTGGGCATGAACATAAACCCCCAAATGAAGGGAGAGAATCGTGTTAATAGTGCCTCTGCGGGTTTCTGGAGACTGGAGAGGGAGAGCTGAATTTATCTTCTACAGAGAGAGCAAACAGAGGCACCAGAGAGGTGTTTTCAGAGTTTCACAGACTGTGTGAAACAGCCCAGGGTGCTGTTTCACACAGTCCCTGAAAATCTGCACCCATGTAAGCAAGAGTGGTTATTTCCACTGGTCTCTGCACCAGAAAAGAAATATCCTAAAAAGCACCAGAAGAAAATTTTAACACATATCCTGGTTTTATTTTAATGCAATCAGGTCACAACTGGAACTCATAGGGCGCAGTATGGGACAGCTGAATTTTGCAGGGATAGGAGCAGAATAATGAGAATTAGCATTTTGTGCAGTTTTGTATTCCTCTGCTGCCTCCCTGCCAGCACGGATGGGTGACTGTTGTTACCTCTGGTCCACCTGGAACTTGGGCTTGTCAAAAAAATACAAATCACAATGTAAAATAATCAGCTGATGAAAAAGTTCAGGCTGAGATTGGTTTCTCATTTGTCAGATAAAGAACAAGAAACCTTTTATTCAGGAAGCTGGAGAGCATTTGACATTAATCCTGCTGATATGCAGGGAGAATAAATGAGGAATTTTTGTTGTTCGTGTGTTCATGTAGCATATTAATGATTTTGATAACAGCATAAAGGTATTTGGCTACTGTCTAAAATTAAATTGTTGGGGTCTTGAGACTGCTTTTGCCTGCCATGATTCTAGTAAATTTATACAATTGATTGTTATGTGATTGTTAGAAGTGTGAAGAACAAGATCAAGTGTGGTTCAGACAACAGTAAAAAAAGATTGTTCTCTCTGTAGGTTTTATGATGTCTGTTTGGTTTATTGATTGACAGATGAACTCACCTGTTTCCTCTTTCCTTTTTTGTTTTTATCAGCAAGTCACTTCATCTCCCGTGGTATTTGTGTGTCCTATGTGTGCAAGAGTTGTTTAATGACATTAATTTTACAAGGAAATAATTGAGCATACAAATAAGTGACAGAGGGAAAATTGCAAGAAGCCAATTTTCTTTTTAAAAAAGACATATTTTTTGTTTAGACTAACAGTCCTCCCACAGAGGTTGAAAAATGTAGCACAGACTAAATTTAACTTGGCTACTGTCACCAAAGATAATAATGTGTCACCTTCTGACACAACAAACTAAATGACACTCGCTCCACTAATATTTACCAGCGCTCAGGTCTCAGGGGAAGGGCTGGAAAAAACGAATCTGTGCCCCTCATCTTGCAAAGACACTTTATTGGGAGAGACTTACGGGCTGCAGCAGGGATGCAAAGCACAGAGCCATCTCCTGAGCTGTTACAGGTGGCTTGGAGATGCTGAGTTGGTTTTGTCAGATATTCAGAACAATTTCACACAGCTGAGTGATTGACTGCAGTGCTTACAATGCAACACCCTGGTGTGGAAGCTGCACCAATGGAACCTGAGAGCAGAAAATCTGCTTTCTCATCTTTCAAAAGTCAGTCTTTTGCTTTGATAGACCTGCATGCACAGGAGAATCAGGTTTGTATTTTTTTATTGTAACGTTTCTTCTTGGCTTGCAAAAAAAAAAAAAAAAGAAAAAGGGTTCAGGATAACCCACTCCTCCTGCAGCTGGTTGGTTTAAAAATCCCATCCTCATTTCTGCAGTTAGGAAATAAAATGTATATTCAGATGTCCAGCTAGAGAAAGGCAGAGCTGGAGCTGGGCAGAAGTGTTTCCAAAGAGAACAAAGACAAACCTGATGTGTGTTAGACACCACACTTCAGGAATCTGGGTGCTGTTGCAGCAAAACAAAATGAAAACCAAACTCTGGGCAGTTCCTGAAAAGCTTGGGCAGAGCCTGACCTGTGTCAGCCCTGACACCCTGCAAGCACAGGACCAAACCTGTGGCCTGTTATTTCCTGCAAGGGTTTTGTGAATCTAAAATTTATGAAAACAAAAATGTGATTCATTCGCAGCCACAGCACGAAGATTACAGCTTTTGAACCTGGAGCCCTGTAACCATGAGGAAGTGAAGGAAATGCTCATTTTGGTGCTGCTGATTCTGGAACAACACTTTCAGCAACCGTGAGTAGAAAATTAGGAGTTTATTTAAGATAATGAGCCTTACAGCACTTTCATCATGTAAATGCAACAACCACAGACACACTCAAATCAAGATGATTAAATTTTATTGCATTAACTTGTTAAATTCTTGTAATGGCATTAAAGCTGTAGATGCATTTTTTTTTTCAAAACTCTGTCAAAAAGACAACAACAACAATCAGTGACTTCACAGGTTTTCAATTTCTGTTCTGCTCTTGAGCATTTTCATGCAATTAGAAAAGCAGATCTGGTATAAAAAGCAAACTAGTGTTGCCTCTGGAGGAGTATTTCCTCTCCTGGACATGGTTATGCATAATGATGGTTATACCATACCTGTAATGGCAATTTTGTAGTTTCTCAGCCCATTTTCAGTTTAGCTCTATACTCAGGTCTCTTGGAGGGGCAGCTAAAGAGATCCAGCAGAGGCACATCAGTCTCTGTACCTTCCACGAAACCTTCCACAGAAAACACACAGAGCAGTTGCTCAAAATGCTTGAACACAGCACCCTCCATTTTTTTAGTCATAAGATTTCAGAGACATGCTTAAACCAGCCTAAATTCAGCTCAATTAATTTTTATGCCTTAAATGGAAACAAAGTTGCTTCCACAGGAAGCTGAAGTTCTTTGTCATGCACTGTAAAATTGTTAAAATGCCTTAGAGAGTGCAATGAGGTGCCTGAAAGTTTAGTTCCAGAGGTCTCTCTTCCACCACGGGAAGTGGAATTTGCCTCAGATGGAAAACATGGGAAGAGCTGTCTCAGGAGGGGATCCACATTAAATTATTAAAAATGCCCTGCTGGGCAGAGAACACTGAGGACAAGGGGATGCTCCCAAAATCTCTGAATTATCGAATAAGTGCAAGTTATTAACTCAGAAAAATTTTATTTGACTTCTAGAAGTCCAAGTTCTATTCAAGATTAACTTCACATGGCACAGATAAAGTTCTCTCGGTGTATTAAAGGCCCTTGAGTGCCACCAAGTAGAGAAAAAGATTAATAAGGTCTGTTCAGTTCCCACCTGTTCCTCCATAGATCAATCTGTCATTGTTTCCTCTGATTTTACTGCAACAAAACATAACTTTAGACTTGAATATAAATCTGACTTGCAGAGTTTACCCATTGAAACACAAGATATGAGACTAGAAAAGAAAAAGCCATATAACAGAGTGCCTTCTTTACTGAAGGAAATCCTTTCTCCTCTTTGGAGAGCAGGATAGTGTAACGTGAACAAATTGCACTTTCACATTCTGGAAGAACACTTTATTCTGTGTTCTGACAGCATTTATTTGGATCTTGAAGAAATGGCTCATAAGATCATGAAGAAATGGCCATAAGAAATGGCTTCTTATGAGCCATTTCTTCAAGATCCAAAACATTGTATTTGCCATGAATTACCCTCCTTGGAAGTCTGTAATATAGAATAATACCAGTCAGTTGGTGTCCTATGAAGAATGTTTCTGTCATTAGATTCTTATTTTGAAAACCAGGTGCTAAGGGTGGTTTTCTCAGAAAAGTCAGCGCCACAGCCCCTGGGAAAAAACCCAAACCAACAACGCTGGGAAAACCTGTAACTGGTGAGAACAGTCTGGCTGGGGATAAAAGAACCAAATTATCTGTAGGTGCACAATTCTGGGACCACAGGAACATCGACTATTGCAGTTGGAAAGGACCTTTGAACATCATCTCTTCTACTCCTTAAAAATAAGGTTTAGTTTGGTGAGGTTGCTCAGCATTTTCTGCTGTTGAGTGATGAATATCTCCAGTAATGGAGATTTCACAGCCTCTCTGGGCCCTTGCTCCAATATTTGACCACCTTCAGCATGAGGAGACTTCTGCTTAGCTTTAGTAACTCCTTTCTTTTGCTCCAGTTTATGCTCATTGCCAAAAGTCTTGTTGGGAATCTCTGAGGAATGTCTGGCTTGATCTTCTCTGGGAAAAACTCACTAGTGACCCTTAAGAAAAAGTTTGGCAAGGTACTAAGTGTCCAGAGCCAGGCAAAGTGTGGTCCAAAAAAAGCCAGGTAAAAGAGAATAATCCCTTCTCCTGAGCTGCTTGCTGTGCTTTTGCAAATGCAGCAGAGAACGAAGCTGGTGCACTTCAGGTCTGAATTTTGCTCTTACTTTATTTTTAGAGTAATTTCTTTATCTATTTAAGGAATCCCAGAAATTAAGGATCGTTTCATTGCTTTTTATGTGCGATAGTAAAATTAGTTCTTCAAAGAGCTCACTGAGAGCACAGCTAAAATAAGAGTTGCTTACAGAAATATCCTGATTACCTACCTGGGAATATTCCATAGAGGCTCTTCAGAGCTATATAGGTAAAATTTGTCATGTTCATTTACACCACAAATGACATAATGACATTATAGAGACCAGGGCAGAATAACAGATATGTTGCACCTTTTTAATCCAAAATTTCTGAGTCCAGCAGTCCTTCTGGTATTGTAGTGCCCTCAATTTGCTTTGGGAGGCTGAGGCAAAAGCAATCCATACTTCTCACTGTCTGCATGTGCTGGTAGGCTGACAGCTCCCAGAAGCTCAGATGACCCAGACTGTGATGAATTTTTATCTTAGTTCCAGGCTTTCACCATTAACATATTTACCTGGAGATCTTCAAATCAGAAATGTTAAAATTTTTGATACAGAGATATCGATTTCCGGTGTTAAAAGTAGTGAAAAGTGATTATTCTAACAGCATTACCAGTGGAGTCCTTTCACTGTGCTTCCTACTGCCTCAAATATCAGTGTTCCCTCCATGAATAAAGCTGAGTGTAAATAAGAGACCTGTCCATGCAGAGGCTGAAACACGTTGTAATGAGCTGGCAGCACATTCCAGATAGCAAATGTTTGCAATAAACAACCCCTGGCTCTATTTATCACTGCTCTGGGATATCTGGACACGGACACGAGTCTTGAAATGGGACCATAAAAGTGAAGCCAAGCACATTCAGAAAGGCTTTTTCTGATAAGCTCAATCTCACCCAGGTTTTTGCATGAGCAAAATGAATGTGTTTGATGGAATGGCACCAAACTGTAGATAGGGAAGCTCAGCAAGTGATTATCAGAACTTTGGGGGCAAAAAAATCGAGTTATGTTAGAAAAGGAGTCACTGAGGGATGTTTGGCAGTAAAACAGGAATGCAGGGCAAAATAATTTATTTTTTAGACCAGTATTCCTGAATGTACGTGGGTGAATCCAGTCTTATGGCTCTGGAAACTCTCACAGTTATGTCAGCACCATTGAGAACCATAGACTCTTAATTCTAAAGTTCCAGGAAGGAAACTACACACAATCAGGCTTCCTGAAAGATGCAGGCAATCCAGGCAAGGATGTCAGTGCATTATTCTGTAATCACAAGTTGATTTCATCAAGTGATTTAATAAACCATGCATGAGATTCAATTCTTAATGGACCTAATTCAATCAGGTGACGTTTCTGGCTTGAAAGGTGATGCATCCTGAGTGGAGTGAGGTGCTGGGTGCTGTGGAAACTTCATTTTCCACTGCAGAAGTGGCTGTGTTGCTGAATTTTATGTAATATTCAGGAAATGGCATCACAAGTGTAATGTCATTTAAAGCATAGTCCACTCCATGGACTGTTTTTCCTGCAATTCAGTATGAAATCACAGCTATTTACAGTACACTGATTTTTTTTTCTTTTAATTTTGTCATTGGCATGTTTTGACACCAATGAGATAATATTCTAGTGGAATAGAAAAATTGTATTGTCAAAAAGCTGTTGGATTTAGGTGTCCAAACACACAACCTGCTTTAACAGCAAACAAAAATGAAAACTATGTGAATGAACTAAATGAAAACAAAAAAAACCTACATTTGGAATGGAGATGTTTGGGGTGAATGTGGAGAATTCTCACAGTTGACAGCCCACCTTACATTTTGAAGGATTTGCCAAAGTTTTTCTGCTACTTTAGCAAACAAAATTGTGAAAATGTCTTTGTAGATAATCAACAAAATGTAATAAATTTAAAAACCTGAGCGACAGATGACTCAAGCTCAGTCTGGAATCACCCTCAATCTCTTCACAGGTTTCCTGAATCAGAAGGGTGAGAGAAGCTGGGGGTCAAAGACAGGAATACACTTCGGCACAAGGGCAGAAAAGAGACAAACCCATCAATTTTACAGTAATGTAAATGTAAAATGTAAAATGTAAAAAGCCCAAGATAGGCTGCTGCATTTCAGCTCCACTCCTCCCTGCCCTGGGAGGCTGCTGCAGTGCACCAGGGCAAGAAACTGCTGGGCTTCCTAATGGGCAAATGGAAAAGTGGGTTTTCCTGTTAGATAGTTTCAGAAAATGTCTGTCTGAAAAATCTCTCAGTTGTTTGTTTTGTTTGACCCACTGGTCATTCTCAGAAAAGGCAATAAGGCTTGAAGGAGTCACAGAGTCACAGAATCCCTGGGTTGGAAGAGACCTTCAGGATCATGGAGTCCAGCCCAGCCCCAGCTGAGCACAGGCACCTTTCAGGGGTTCAGAGAGTGCTGAGGTCACCCCTGAGTGTCCTTTTCTCCAGGCTGAGCCCCCCCAGCTCCCTCAGTGGTTCCTCACAGGGTTTGTGCTCCCAGCCCCTCACCAGCCTCGTTGAGTCATGCTCCTTGTGCCATTCACCCAAGGTCTGTGTGCTCCCTGCCACCCCCAGGTCCTCCTGGCACTGCCTCTCTTCCCCCAGAACAACCAGAGCAATGAGAACTACATCCCTGTCCTGAATCTGTCGTTTGCCATAAGTGGAGCCACAATCCAGCTGAGCAGTTTTTTCCCAAGGGATCATAAAAGGCAACAACCTGAAAAAGAAAATGCGACCCCAAGGATTTTCCTCCTGTACTTCAGGGTAGCTCTTTGTGCCATAAAACAAAATGTTACTGGAATAACACCAAAAGAATTAATCTCCACCTGCTGAATAAATAAAGAAGTGTAATTTCTGTGTTATTGCACTTGTTCTGTCTCATATTTCTCATTTCTCCAAGTTTAGGTATAAGATGAAAGTTTTAACCTCTGCTGCAACTAATACATTAAGCACAGAAAGCTCCACCATAAATTACCTTTTCTTTACCTTTTTCTGCCATTGTACAGATAATAAATTGTCTTCCTAATGTAACCAGTTTTATTACATTCCTGAACTTAGCAGAAGACAGATAATCACCTTTGCACCATTAGCCTTGATTAAGTTAAGCTCAGGAATTGGACCTGGAAAGCACTGAACTGTACATTTCTCAGGCCAAGTTTAAATGCACATGAATATTTTTCAATCCTTTAATAACTCGAAGGCGTTTTGTTTTTACAGTTATGCAAATAATTTTCCTGGTTGTTTTCTACAGAAAATTAATGTCAAGGACATATTTTACAGCATGTAAGATGACATAATACAGAGCAACAAAAGCAACCAACCATGCAGGTAAAGTTCTGTTCTTCAAATCAAAGCTAAAATGGTCTTTTAGACCTGTGTGTGTTAAGTGCTATTCATACATAGTAGGGTACAATAATATTAATTCCATTAATTCAATTTAATCATTCTAGTATGAAATATTTTTTTTATGAGTGAAGATTATTTTTTTTTTAATTAATGAACCTCTGATTTTCAGTTTACACTGTGCATGAAACTTTGATTCTGAGCTTGTATGTAAGTAACAATGAAGTGGAATATTTTGATATTTTGGATCTCAATTTAGTACACTACACTGCATATTGAAGGATAACATTAGAGAAACTTTTCTCACTGCCTGTATGTCTGAAAATGAAAATTCCCTTTATTTTAAGTCCATATATTTTTCTCTCTTTTACTCTCTTTCATGCTTCAACTTTCCATTTAATGCATATGTGTAATTTTTTAGGCTTTATAATAACGCAAGTTGTTATGAAAATCTGCATTTTCTTCTTGCCTTATATCCTAATGAGGCTGAGATTGTTACCTGTGTATACAGATACATCTATTAACAGTAGGGAAGCAAACGAGTTTTTAGTGAGGTGAGAAATACCTGGTAAGTACTTTCTGCTCTCTGCATGAATTCTCTTTACAATCCAGTTCCATGCTTTGTTGGCAGTTAAGGCTGTTAACCAAGCTAAAAGAACTTCACACCCAATTAAAAACAGATTTCTTTGAACTTTTTTTTCTTTACTTGAAGGAATAAGGTTCTTGGCTGTGAATGTTCCAGTAGACGTTGTTAAACTCTGTGAATGCAAACTGAAACCTCCATATTTTGCTCCAGCAATCGTAGGGTCTAAGGTGAAGAAAATTTGGCAGTGGAGTCAGATAAGACTGAGACATCATCTCTTTTTTTTTTTTTTTTTTAATGATTCATCTTTCACACATTTTGCTTGAAAGAGCAGCTCTAAATAATTCTGCTTTGGAATGAAGTGGCCTTCCAACGCCAAAAAACGTGAGAGACTTGGACTGAAAACATGCCCACCACCAAGGCTGGATTGTGAATGTTCAGGGCCAGCAAAGCTGCTTGAAAATATGTGTCCTTTTTTCCCAAGTGCTTCCCTGAAATGGAGCAACTTAATTTGGTTGCTCTGCAGGATTATTTGATTGTGAGGATGCTTAAACATTGATTCATCAAACCCAAATTGCTTACAAGGAAAGGTCACAGGCACCTACCAGTTCATAAGATAACTATTAGCCCTGATTTAGGGTTGAAATTGCTATGGATTTCTCCCATTTTCAGAAACCTCTGCCTTTCTAGGAACTTACCAAAAAATAATGAACCCACGACTCAGGAAAATCACATTCATTATCATCTGTGCTTGTCCAGAATGTAAGTCTTGACTGCAAACACTTGTGCTTATAAAATATTTCCTATATTCTCTAAAGCTGTCGGGAGAGTTATGCATTGTTTGTCCTCATCATTTCTGAGGGCAAAAAGGCCATTTTTCCTTACCTGCTGCTGTAAACCTCTGATGGCAGATGAGTGGGACATGCTGAGCTCCCACACACCTGAATTTTGGAAGGTGTTGCCCTTCCTCGGTGTGTGTATCCAGTGTTTAGTACAATATAAACCTGGTGTGTGCAAACAAGTTCATTAAAATTGCAAGAGCCTGTAGCACATTTGTAACAGCTTGCCCAAAGGTTAACATTTATGGTTTTGCACTGCCAACATCCTTGCTTTTATGGGGCACATTTGTATGCTAAATTGCCTATTATGTTAAGCTGTAAGTTCCCATTTAGCAGCATCAGGAATAAGATTTGACTATAAGTGTTTAGATTTTATTAGTGCTGTGCTAGTCTCCTTAACAGCCCAAACTTCCCACAGCCTGAAAATTTGCTGCGACCTCTGGAGAGGTTCTTGGGTAGGAGATGTGTTTGGGAACAGCTGAGGATGAGGAGCAGGGGAAGAAACGTGAGGCGCTGCTCGCTGATGGGAAAAAGGTGCCTTGCTGTGTCTCACCTTTACACGAGCCCTAAATGTCATGTTCAAGCAATGATTGCATCTAAAACAATCTCAGCAACATCCCCTTCTCCAGCTAACGAGACCAGAAAGGTCAGCTGAAAATATTCCAGGGGGGCAAGTGTTTTATTGGGAGGTAAATACATCCAGGGGTTTTGTTTTTGCTGTAGGTTCCTTCCCAATGCACGACCTAACAGAGTGCCTGTGATATACCAGCCCTGTACACTGAATTTCAGCTGGATATGCAGTTCTGGAAGGTAACAGAAACGTATTTGCTAATGAAACTGTGTTTCACTCAGACTTCCCTTGCTGCCAGGGATTTCTCAGGAGATCCTGGGACTGAGGGACTTAAAAATGCCACAAAAGCCTTTCAGTCCCAGGTCACCAGATTGACAGAGCAGGGACCTGGTTTCAGACAGTGTTTTAAAACACTGAATCCATGAATACCTGCTCACCTTAGCAGTGACTCTACTCTGCCAGTGGTGACTGACTATGGAAAGTAACTTGACAAAAATGCTCAAGTCTTTAGACCTGGCTTTATCTGTTTAAAAAAAAAAAAAAAGGTGTGAGATATTTTTTTTATCCATTCCATTGTCAAAAATGAGAATGTGAGAACACAAAGATGCTGCTCTGCTCCTAAGCTTTTCCTCCCAGCTGGAAAAGAGAGCTCAAAGCAGAGGTACTGATGTCCTTCACAGGCTGACCAGGCCAGGTTTGCAGATTTATTTCGCATGGTGGGTGTAAGGATGATGCTCTGTGCTTGCAAATTGTCACGGAGCTTGGGAAACACAAGCTCTTGAAAAATATTATCACTGTAATTATTAGAACTAGCTATTCACCCCAGCCACAAGGGGAAAACACAGAAATGAAGCTTCAGGTTGGTCATACAGAAAAATAAATATTTTCCATGATGCACAAACAATCTTTTTATGTAACAGGATGTTCTTAGAGGCAAGCAAGAATGATAAAAGTAATGTGAAACCTTCCAGCACAATCCACAGCTGGGGAGGGCTGCCTCAGTCACTGATTAAACAGGATTGCAGAGTTGTGTGTTCTGCAGAACTCAACATTTTTCAGGGGTTGTAACAGCTGGAGCGAGGAAGGTGCTTTTTTTGTGTAAAATACAATATCATTTCCAGGAGACAGAGGTCCCAGATGAAAGGCTGAGGTCTCTGTAGGAATCTGTCTGCTGAACACACTGACTTTGTTGCCAGTAAAGGCTGCAACCTCCAGCAAATGCAGACAGTGCTTTGCCTATTAAGACAATCCGTAGGGGAGAGACTCAGGGAAAGGGAAAGTAGCTCAGAAAGTTGTGTTTTTTTTTTTTTTTAATGACCTATTTAAAGTTACATTTTTCAAATAATTTAAGGAGAAGACTTAGTTAATGCTACTTAATCAAAGTTCCCTCCAAATAACTTAAAGGTGACAGGTCAGCAAAGACATGCTTACTTAAAGACAGTATTTTAAGATTTAAAATGCTAAGAGTCTTACCAAGTCTAATCTGCTAAAAATTATAATAAAGCATAAGAGAAGTTTCGACCTTATTTATTTCAAGATCAGATTTATTATTTTTTCAAGACCCTGCAGGCAGAGAAATAGACAAGAATTAAGACAGCAACAATTTCTTTGAAAGCACATGTCCTATATACAGTGGTGGATGGATGACGGTTGATCCCTTCTGTTATCCAAAATATTTGGGATTTCTGGTCAATTATTCTCTGTGGCCTACGTGAGATTTTGTGTTTCAGGTAGTTGAAATTATTTACTTTGGGAGTTGCTTTTCTTTAGACAGACACGGTGTGACATCTGTAAATACACTGCAGTACTGTGCTATTTCCAAGTTCTTCTTGGTTGTAAAGTTATTTTTTAAATGGCTGTTGCTGTAGTTTGAAATGAAAATGGTGACCTTAACAAGCACTATCATTATTATGCCTTCAAGGGACTCTCCTTCACTCTGATATTCAATGTCTGACTAGCTTGGAGTTCTGGGTCTATTATTTTGCTCAAGTCACTAAGTAAAAGGGACTCTGCATTGTCCTCTCTTGCTTTCTTTGGGTACATTTCATATTTGAATACTGCACAGCAGGATTCTGATTCCAAGTTAGTCATTGGAATAGTATTCTAATTAGGATCAGATACCTAGAACTTCACTTTTCAGAGTTGCATGGTGAATAAGTAATTGAAGAACAAACCCAAGTGATTTTCTACTTTTTATTAGGCTGAGAGAGTAGAGTGGAGCACCCAGTGAAGGCATCACAGAGTGCTGGAAGGAGAGAGTTCACTGCTGTAACGTGGGGGGAAAGGAAACAAAACCCACCAGCTAATGGAATGGAGCAAACCACAAGTTCAAAACTCTGAAGGAGACTTGACATAAGCACTGATACATTACCAGCCTAAAACCAAAATATAACTCAGCCTTGCAGGGCTGTGAGAGTGACAGGGCCCTTTTTATGTCAGGGCACTCTTGGAATTTCAAGCAGCTCAGTTAGGGAGGAGCAGGGCTCTGAGAGAGGGGACATTGCACCACTGTGCATTCCCCAAATCACTGCTAGCCCAGCAAAAAATAACCCAGGACACATTTTAGATCCACCTGAAGATTTGGGAGGCAAATGTGCCAAGCATATTAAGAACAAAGCAGCAAATCCAGGCAGTTTTTAAATACCAAATGATGTGATTTAGTTTAGAATGAAGCAATCAGAGTTTGGAGAATGCCTTTAATAACATTGTCTCTCCCTCTGGAAATTACCTATGCAGTGCAGGAAATTTCTGTTTGGTTATTTCTGCAGGTAAACATTGTATTTATTACATCCAGAAAGCAACAGAAATTGAGGTGACTGAGCCTGCACAAGCTCCTGTAGCATTTTCCTTCTCCTTTACATTTCTAATAAACATGAATTATATATGGAGACAGCCATGCTTTGTTTAAACTGCTGCACTAAGTACCCTGTGACAGCAGTAAATCAATGGTTTGCTTTCTCATACATTTGAATGAATGTAATAACTGGAATAAACAATTAATCTGATGGATACACAGGAACTCTCTGGAGCTAAGTAGAAGTAGGAGAATAATACTGTTCCATTGTTCATCCATTTGTCATTTGTTGATGGTCACACTTTATTGACTTTACATATTATTTGTCTAATTATTTGATTCTCAAAGTTATTTTGAATAATTTATTCAGTCTTCGCTTAAACTGATGTCTGAAATGTATTTTTTTTGCTTGATCTCCAACTAATAAGCCAATTATGATCAGCTTTAGAAGTTATTAACCAGACTCCAGTTTCTATTTTTGCTACCTAATTAAATCTAATGCTCCTGGTACTACAGTGACACATTGGGCACTTAATGTGTTTATGTATTTTTTTTAATGGTAGTATTTATATAGTATATATGCATATACATGTACATGTGATGATGAAATATATATATATATATTTATTTATTTATAAATACCAATGGCTACTTGCTTTTTAACTTGAAGGACCAGGATGAGCTCCAGTTGAGCTTTAAGGCTTTGTCAGGAGAGAATATGGGAGTGAAATTGTTCAGAGGAGCTTTCATTAAGCTTCTGCTACCTGGTGCCCTGGAGGTGCCATGGACATTATTAAATTAAGGGAGGAAACAGGGGTGGGTGTACAGCGACATTCCCTGGCCAAGCAGGAAATATTGGATAATAAATTTGCAGAGCTTGCTCCATTTTTCCTCCTGATTTTCCATTTTCTCCTGATTTTAGAAGTGGAGGAATTCAGACCACTTACATGAGAGAAATAAACGCTGCCTGGAATGTTCCTGTTCTGGTTTGTCTGTCTTTGCTGGGTGAAACCCAGGAACAAGGAAATTTCTCTCTTTATAGGACTATTACCCACCACACTTGCTGGAGCTCTTGGGTTTGTTCATTAAATGCAGAGATATTTCATTTAAAGAAGAAGTTCCTGGAATATTTCTGATTGGGATTGGCCTTGCACATACACAGAATTGACTGTTACTTATCCAGACATTAAATAGGTCAATTAATAACTTTGTCCCAGACAAACTAATAGTTTACTACGGGTAAAGGGCTGGAACAAACAAGCAAGACCAAGACCTTACACATGGGGAGAAAAAATGAGGAATTTCCCCCTCCATGAAGCTTCATCCCATTTTTACATTGAGAATATCAATCTACAATCACACAGCTGAGATCACAGGGGACGTTCCTGGCTTCTTTTTGAGGCTGACAGGGACCAAATCTCTTTGAGCAGGACAAGTCCAAAACATGAGCTTGCCTTTGGGAGGCAAGAGTCTTAATGGAGAGCACTGCTGTGAAAAATATTTATCTTTGCTTCCTGCCAGCCCTGTGAAAGGATCTGGAATAGTTTCTGTGTAGCCAGTGGTATTGATGTTTAAATGATCAAACACATGGTTTTGAACATCTTTGTCTCGAGGCCTGGATAATTTCTTCTTCAGAAACAAAACCAAGCCGTTGTAAAGCTGCTGAAAAAAGGAAAAGAAGCTCCCATGGATGGACTCATATGTTTAAAAATAATAAAAAAAAAAAGTCCCAGAGCCATTGCAATGCTACAAGTTTTACTCTTTTTATCCAGGATGGGGTTTCTGCCTGGGGAGGATGGGACAAAACATGTCACAAATTCCTCCTGCTAGGAAGAAATAGCCTTATTAGGTTCACTGTTCCCTCAATAATATTCCTGAATAACCACACAGATTTCTGTATTGATGAAGAAACATCAAGAGTTGTTTAATTTCAGTGGCTTTTTTCCTCCTTTTTTTTCAGTGTTTTTTTCCCTCTATTTTTTTTCTCTCACATTCTCATTCCTTGTACTAGATTTGCTCATACTGCTTAGATCATCCTGTCTGCTTTTCCTTCCCCCACACCCCCTCCATATCTTCACCAAACCAACAAATTGTGGACCCTTTTGCCTAATGTGGGCTTTTATTTTGGGACTCCCACCTCTCCCTATGCAGCCCAAAGAGGGACTGGGCTGTTGGAGTTATCATGCACCAAAACCCCAGGCAGAGCTCACAGGCAGCCTGGATTTTCCCCATGCCTGTATACAACAACCTGAAAGTAAAAACCACCCCAAAGCAACCAACCCTCTTCGTTTTGTCCTTGAATTCTCAGTGAGAGAGCTGCACACGAAAGGCACAGAGGGATTTTTCCTGTCACTGACAGCAGGCCTGTGCCATTTGCTGTAAGGATCTGATGCACTTTAATCCTTCAGGTTATTCACTGCATTTCCACTTACCCAGGCACTTATGCTCCCTGTCCCTGCCTCTTGTGCTGTCACATGCATTCCTGTGCTTACAGATGCACCTGGGCACAGCTGCCTGCACTGCTCCTGGCAGGAGATAATCTGCCATTCTGGTTCCAGGCTATGCTAAAAAATGGCTCAGAAATTGCCAGAAATACCAAACACCACATTTATAACTGGATGTCTCTCCTTTCATTCCAATTTTAACATTCAGTCCCTCGTTTGGTAGCATAAAAATTATGGTAACTCTGTGTTTTCTTTTTCTGCATTTCTATATATGTTTCTAAATTATTCAATGTCAAAAGGAAGGTGGAAAATTCTACTTGAAAAATTTGAGGAGCTCACTAGTTAAAAACCTCCAAAGGTAAACTTTTTCCATGTTTGCAAAATCAAGTGAAAGAGATAATCCAAGTGTGATGGTTGGATAAGGCTGATGATTACAAAAAGCCAAATGACAATGA
The DNA here is from genome assembly GCA_013399835.1 of Leptocoma aspasia. Lineage (NCBI taxonomy): Eukaryota > Metazoa > Chordata > Aves > Passeriformes > Nectariniidae > Leptocoma > Leptocoma aspasia. Next base: position 4,734 of record VXAX01007058.1, on the reverse strand, counting down.
AAATAAAATAGAGCTTTGAATTAAGACAACCTAATTTTATTTCCCTTCTCCCACTGACTGGCTCTAATAACTTTTAAGGACAAAGCTGCTCTGCATGACCACACCGGGATTGCATCCTCTGCTGAGATGTGAGTCCTCCTCTGCATTTTTTGTGAAATATAGTGAAATTAAAATGACTGACAATTGACTTTGTAAAACAGCTTGGCAATCATGAAGGTGAGCTTGGCTTCCACACAGCCAAGAGACTTGCTGGCATTAATTCTTGTTATATTAGGAGGAAAAAAGTCAATTCCAAGACAACATTTCCTGGCTGATCTAAGGCCTGGGTGTCCTTACATTTTGTTTAGCCTGGCTACAAATGTTTGACGGAATGTGGACAGATAATTGAGTGGAGGATCAAGTCTTGTTCCTGGAATTGCTTCTAGGGCTACTGAAGTAAATTTTCTCAGTTCGATAACATCAAGAAAGCTTTAAGTAAATGAAACATCTTGTATTGTGGTCAGAGACATGAACAGTACCACTGCAATAACCAAAGCAGTCATATTATCAAGAAATATGCCAAAGGAAGCCAGCAGCATTCTCATTTGAAAATATATAAATAAAGAAAATTATCGTAATCAGAATCCAGGAAGGAAAAAATTGATCCCACTTTTGAAATCCATAAAGCTGCGTGTAGGAATAAAATGTCTTAAACGCAGTTAACACCTGTAGTCACAACTTCCTTTCTGCTGTACACTGGAGTCTCTGCCTGCCTCAGTCCTGTAGAAGGTGATAATTGTTTGCTGCCAAAACAAAAAGAATGGCAAATAATTATTATTCCCTTGATAGTGAGAGGGTTGATTTTTTTTTTTTTTTTTTTTTTTTCTTNTTTTTTTTTTTTCTTTCAATGAAGGAGTGTGTGAACTCCATTTATTTGACTCCCTGACAGAAAACTAAATGTTACTTTGTTTTTTTTTTTCTGCTTCCCAGTCACTGCATGTTCCAATCTTCCTGGTGCAGGGGCTGGCGTTGCAGCAGCACAGGGTAGTCTGTTACCTTCTGTCACATCTGCTCAGATCCAAAGTGACATGGATGTGCTGAGACACGACCTGATGGAGCACAACACGTCCCCAACACGAGGTCCTGCTCTTTCCTGGGCTTGGGGACAAGAGTGGGAACTGAAATTGTGATGCAAAAGACACCCCAGGCAATTGTGTGCTTATTTACTGGATTCATGGACTGAATAAGAATATTCCATTTGAACAGGGAATATAGTCAGTAATATTTAATGAAAACATTTGCTGAACTGGGTGATTTTAACATATGGTTTTTTTCTCGTTGCCTGTTTTGCAAATATTAATGTGAAAGTCATAAATGAACAGAGGGCCAATCTAAGTCCTTGCTACTGCTTGTTAGAAACCGATTGAACACGTGATTAAACAATGTACAAGCCTTGTTCTAATCTTATTCACGGAATGAATTTTACTCCCTAGAAATAATTTTTTTATAGGAAGATCATCTATAGAAAGCATGCCATGAGAGATTCATCAACAAACTCAATTAAACTAAAAGCTAGAATGCCTGGACTAGCAAAATTGTCCAAGAGAAATTGCTTCATGAAGTTAATGGTAAGGCATTACATCCAGTGATGGTCCAGCCTTCCTTCTGATTCAGGCTAAGATTTAAAAGGGAAAAAACCACCCAAAACAAAATCAGCATCCTTTGCACGGTATAAACACAAAAGAATATGACCCTTTTAATCTTAACATGAACTGAAGGCTCATGAAGCTCTTACTAAAACCAAATCCTGGGTGTTTATTGCTGCTAGGGGGTAAAGGATGGGCATTTGCAGCCAATTTTGGGACAGGTACCTGAACCCTTAATGCAGGCTGAAAATCCTAAAGAGCTTCCATTTGAATTTATTTCTTATTTTTTAGGAACTCTCCCCCCTTACCTATTGATGATATCATTGCTACTTGAGAAATAAAGGCTTTTCTACTGAGGTACAGCTGGATCTTGGCTTGCTCACACTAGTCATTACAAGACGAATAAAAATGTTGATTTTGCTATTTGAGCACTGCCTGCTTGTTATTTTTTCCATGTTAAGTACAGATTGCTGCCTGTTTGTTGAAAGACAAAAGAAAATCAATACAAGTGTTGAAAAGGAACCTTGAGTATTCAACTTTGCAAAGTTCTTATATAAGCATCAAGAAAAGTAGCAATAGAAAAAATATGAATGCCTGACTTAATTAGCAGTGCTCACATGAGGAATAATACTTTTTCAAGTATAAAGGGCCAAGTGGAAAAAGAAAAAAAAAAGTATTTCCAAGGAAACTAAAAATGGAATGATCCCATACGTTTGCATTTCTGCAATGGTTCTATTTAATACTGATATGTCTTAAATTATTTGTTGATACAGAGGGAAATTAAGAAAGAAAAATGAATCCCTCATATTTAAAATATAAAAAATAAAACATGATTTTTATTCTAGTTCTTGCCAAGAATTATTGAATCACCTGTATAATCTTTCAGCTTCTAGCCTTTGAATATCTCAGAGCATTCATCTGGGCATTCTGAAGATGAAGAAACTTTAAATAATTTATGATCCTCTCAGGAAAAAAAATGACAAGTCTGCAATCCTGTGTTTTGATGGTTTTCTTCTTTTCCTTTAAGCTAATTCTACAAAAGAAGTAAAACATACGGATATATTCCCTGCCTGCTCCTGAATCAAGACACTGATACAAAAATAAACAGAGGAAACAAGCTGGGTACTGAGTCATTGGATTGAACATAAATTAATTGTTTGGTTCTTCTGTATTAATGTCTATAAATTTCACTTGGATTTTCTCACTGATTTCTAATTAGTTACAAGAATATATTTTATATACCTTAATTCATATCGCAGTGCAGAAGACCTAAAAAAAAAAAATACAGAGTCTTTTTAGGTAAGGAGCAAAGCACATCATTCACACGAGAAAAAACTTCCCTAAAAAGTAGAATTAATGATGTCTAGTTCCATTTCATGTATAATTTCAAAGTTGCTTGCCAGGACAGAGCTGCCCAGCACAATTAGACTTTCATGTATTAATGAGAACAGGAAGAGCTGCCAGCAAAAAAAAAAAAAGATAAACCAACCAATCCTGAAATACAGAAGAGTTTCTGTGAGGATGAGCAAGGTACACGCAAGGAGGAGCTGGGGAAATAAGCAGCCACTGGTGTGGGGTTTGTTCACTGACAGCATTTCCTAGAAATAGGCTTTAGGGGAGAACAGGGAGGACACCAGCTATTAGATATTGATATTTACCACTTCTCTGGCTTTCAATTACAGCCTCGGAAATATTTGGATTCTTAAGAGAAGCAAGAGTGCAAATAGAGAGTCAGAAGAGCTACAGTGATGTCCTAAAAGAAGCTTTAAGCTTCAGCTCTCTTTCCCATTCCTTTGTCAATTTTTCATCCTCCTCCCACTTCCCCAACTTACTTTCTTATAGTATTAAGTCATTTAACTGTTGCTATTAAATTCTCAGATGAGAAATGAGTAGGAGAGGAGCTCGTACTTCCTGTGGATATTTAAATAGGGAGCACCAGAATTTCAAAACCTAGAGAATTGTCTTCTGTAGATTGCTGTGGAATCATATAAAGAGTGTTTGGTGTGCTTGAATTTGTTAACTTCTTTCTTTAAAAAGCTGGCACAAAAGAGGCACACTCTGGGCTTAGAATCAGTTTACATTTTGGTGCAAATTAATAAAATCTGTATATTAGAGTCACTGGGCACAAAATGGTATCTCAAGACCAGTTATTCCTTTACTTCACTGTAAGAAGAAAAGATATTTATCTACAGCTGATCTTGCACAGAATGACCATTACTTTGGAACTGTAAAACAGTGGTTTGAACACTCTTTACAGAGCACACAAAAATAATTTTTCCACATCACTTGCAGCCCCAGCCAGATTTAGCAGTTTCAGAGGTACCTTGGTAACATGCCACCAATGTGTACCAAAAATGTGAGAACCTGCTGATCCAGAAATCCTTTTAATTCAGGCAATTAAAGAGGTACAGTTCTGAGCAAAGCAGTTTGTGTTTATACTCTACATGTTATGCAATTAAAAAAAATAAATCAAAAGCTCTCGGGGACTTGTGCTTATTTTTTAATGAAATCAATGTCAGCATCTAGTTACTAATAAGAAACTCTCAATAACAGATCCTTGCAAGAAAGAAAGTTGTTTCAGCTTCAGGCTGATAAAAGGATTATTAGAAAACAGCTCTCTGTGTGAGTGTGCATGGCTGAATGTTTAAACGATCTTGAAAAATATAACTTTGAAGCCATTCACACATAAAGAAGACAGTCTGGTCCCACTAAAAGCCAGTGAGGATCTGGATCTAAAGGTGATGGATTCAGGAGAAAATCTGCAGCTGCTGATAATGGCTGTAATAAGGACACTCACTCACAAATCATCCTTTTGGACCTCTGGTTATGCCAAGGTTTTGGGAGAAGTTTCCGCAGTGTTGTTTTTTTTTTTTTTTTAATACTTACCCACTGCCAGCTTTCTGGGATTTTCTGGAGTAGGACCCTGCACTCTGTGTAAAATAACAGCAAAAAAAAAGGTTGGCATAATGAGTCATTACAATTTAAGTCTTATTACACAAAGCTTCATTTGAGTCAATATGCACAGTGCAGACCTGCAGGGGTGAGTTTCAGCCTGGGGAGAGAGGAATGAGGCACGAATTCTCATTTGGGGAAGGGAAGGGAAGGGAAG